>CM065707.1:28835772-28860772 GCA_017654935.2 Phymorhynchus buccinoides
CTCTGTGTTTCTCTTAATTGATAACAACGCCATAATAACAAGGTGTACCGTTTGTATGTTCGCTACAACTACTAGTATCATGCTATTGTGTTGAGTGAAAATCCGTTTAACGTCCTCCGGTCTGAAACAGACTCATAATTATGGGACATTAGTAGATATAAAGATGGTGGGAACGATCCTGGAGGCAATGCCCGGAGGCAGTGCAATTCCAGGATGTCCCGAATTTTTAACAATACAGATCATGTTGTTTTCATACCAACCTGTTTGCTTTCTCTCTGCTACAAAAGCGTGGCACAGGCGGTCGTTCCAGTCTCTCTTCATATCTGTGAAAGGGAAAAATGAATAAATAACATGTTCATGCGTGTGCCTGTGTGTGTGTATATGTGTGTGTGTGTGTGTGTGTGTATGAGTGCGTGTGTGTGTTGGTTGGTTGGTTGGCTAACCCTGGCTAAAAGACTCCAGGGATCATCCCAACAGCGAGAAGCACTTGAACACTAAGGTACAAATGCATCAGCTAGAGATGAGAACATTACGTGTGTGACCGTTTTGGATTACCCCGCCATGTGGGCAGCCACACTCCGTCTTCGTTTTGTTTTTTAGACTGATGATGTTACGCTGGGAGCTTGTCATGGCTTAAGACAATCCCCGCACAACCATTCAGAGCATAACAACATTTTGATGTAGCCTTGGCGTTCTAGCTTATGTCAACTGGTCTGACACAGCCTCATGCCAAGGCATACGTGTGTGTGTGTGTGTGTGTGTGTGTGTGTGTGTGTGTGTGTGTGTGTGTGTGTGTGTGTGTGTGTGTGTCAATGTGTGTGTGTGTGTGTGTGTCCGCTTGTCTGTTTCTGTGCGTGTATGTGTATGTGCGTGCGTGCGTGTGTGTATGTGTATGTATTTGTATGTGTGTGTGCGTGCGTACGCGTGCGCGCGCGTGTGTGTATGCGTGTATGTGTGTGTGTATGCGTTGTATGTCTCATTTTTTGTGCGTGGCAGTGTATATGTGTGTGTTTGTCCGTGCGCGCATTTGTGTCCGTGTGTAGGCGTATGTGCGCGCCTGTGCCCATGCACGTAGGGGAGAGGGGGCAAATATGGAACACTTTTTTCAAAGTCCAGTAACAAAAAAAGCAGGGGAGAGTTTCATAACGTTGTACATGGCTTTTAATATGTAGTGTGTCCATGCATGTTCAAACAAAACAACAGTTTCCTGACATTACATAGAACTGAGTTATTGAACGTTTTGTGAAAACTTAAAATGCTGGCAATATGAAACACCGGTAGGCAATATGAAACAAGACTGGTGTTTAAAATGAAACGCATTTATGTTTGCACTAACTACACAATTGAGTGATATGTTACTTGGCTTAAGTTACTTTAATAAAAAATAACATTTACCTTTCGTTTATTCAATAAAAGAAAACAAATTAAGAGTTAACAGGAAATTACTAATTAACAAGAAATAAACGTGTTAAAACTCACAATGATCTAAAAAAAATCCTTATTCCATATTACCCTAGTGGCAGTGTAATTTGAAACATCAAAAGTCTCTTCTGTTTGAATTTGATTTTTAATTTGTCTGATGCCTCATCCACTGTTCTTGTGTGTGTTTGTGTCATGCACACACAGGTCAAAGAAGTAAAATTGTGCATAGCCACATCCAGTGCACGTGTACTGATGCGGAACATCGTTTCATATTTGCCTACAATGGTGTTTCATATAAACCTTTTCACCCATTGCTCTTTAATCATACTCTACCCACATTTAGCCTACAAACAGTAATTTCTTTCTTTCAGGGTTTCAACAAGTTTATTTCACTCAACACATGGGCACATCTTTCTTTTTGTTTGCAACGTGTCTTGTATTTGTACCACGGGCATTTCTAAAACAGACAGTTAGACGAGCATCGCTGACAACAAGTTTGAACTCACCTCTTCGCACAGCAACCTTTCAGCGCCATTTTTTCGAGTGTCTCGTAATTAGGGAAGATAAGGCTTGAAGCCAATCAGGATGACCAGATCTCTGTTATCTCCCATTTGACAATAAGGGCATGTTTCATTTTACACTCCGTTTCATATTTGCCCCCGTCTCCCCTAAGTGTAAATGTGTGAGCGCACATATATATAAACTGTCCAAAAATGAAACGCGTACTGTGCTTCTAAAATTCTTCACTTACAAGGCGTCATGGTGCTCTGAAAGGAAGGATATAAAGGTCTGTGTACACGTTAACAACATTCACAAAATATCACTATTTCCCCACGTCACAGTGACACAAGTCATATTATGAGTGGCCTAATAAGTCTAACTGAAATAGATATTTTGTGAATAATATATGTTAACATGTACAGAGACCTTCTTTCTTCTTGTTCTGCGTTCCCGGGCCATAAGGCCACAATGGATACGTTTGTGTCCGTTTTCCACTTTTCACTGGTCTCCTCGCTGCATTCAGCCGACACATTCCGATTTCGGAGGAGCTCAAAGAAGAAAACTATATGTAAGATTTTTTTTGGGGGGAAAAAAGGCAGGAGAATGGGCCAAAAAGTCAGAAAGACAGTAGATGACACAAAGCAAGGGAAAAGGCAGAGTCAAAGTCCCTGATTTGCGTTCACAAATGCATGCCTTGCTCTTTGGTTTCAACTTGGTTGCATCATTTACGCATTGCACTGCAGAGGGGAAGTATTGTGTTCTTCACCTTATTGATTTTGTGCTCCTTTTGTTGCCTGCTTTTTGTTTGTGGCACAAGCCACAAACCTATAACTCACTGTGTCGGTCTGTCGGTCGGTCGGTCGGTCGGTCCAAAATTGTCGCACATATTGTAAATGAGACAGAAAAGCGTGCCACAAACGATTGCGAATCCGCGCTTGTTTTTTTTCCTTTGTTATATAATTTGCTGTTTGCTGTTTTCTTGTTTGTCTGTGTTGATAAAGGTGCATTCGCCGAAATATCCAATAGTTTTGTTTTTGTCTCTTGTGAATCAAATATTCTCACTTTACACTTGTCGTGTAGTTGTTTGTTTGTTGCGTGTTGTTTTTTTTGTTGTTGTTGTTGTTGTTGTTGTTTGGGGGGGGGGGGGTAGTATTCTATGTAGGTCATAATTGGAAAGGTGGGCAGGGGGCGTCTGTCTGTATCTGTCTGTCTGTCTGTCTGTCTGCCTCTCTCTCTTTCTCTCTCTCTCTCTCTCTCTCTCTCTCTCTCTCTCTCTCTCTCTCTCTCTCTCTCTCTCTCTGTGGTGGTAATGGTGGTAGTAACAGTAATAGTAGTAGGAGTGGTAATTGTAGTAGAAGAAGTAAATTGTAGTGAAAGAGGTTTTCTATTTATTTACTTGTTTGTTAGTTTGTTTGTTTGTTTGTTTATTCGGTTGGTTAGTTTTCTGTTCTGTTTGCTTTTATTGCTGATGTTGATGCTCTGCCTACCATGTCGTTGCTATATTACTGTTAATCGTTGTTGTTTCTGTTGGCGATTTTCCAGGCTGTGTCTCAATGTTCATTTATAGTATTAGTTATGTATTGCATGCTTAGAACCAAGGACAGAATGGAAGACTAGGTCCAGCCTTGTAAAATAAAGTATCTGAAGTCTCTCTCTCTCTCTCTCTCTCTCTCTCTCTCTCTCTCTCTCTCTCTCTCTCTCTCTCTCTCTCTCTCTCTCTCTCTCTCTCTCTCTCTCTCTCTCTCTCTCTCTCTCTCTCAGTGACCTTGTGAGTGTGTGGTGCGTGCACACATGTATGTGTGTGTATCTAGGCCTACCTGCATTTTTTTTAGTGTATGTGTGAATGTGTTTGCGTGCACTCGCCCACACACACATACACATACACGCGCGCACACACGCACACACACACACACACACACACACACACACACACACACACACACACACACACACACACTCTCTCTCTCACACACACACACACACACACACACACACACACACACACACACACACACACACACACACACACACACACACACACACACACACACACACACAATCATAGGCCTACCTTCCGCTGTGATTAACACTTGGTCTTCCAAGTCTTCGAATGCTGCCAGTTCCTGCAATACACACACCAGCAACATCGTTTTCATCGTCGTCATCATCATCATCGTCGTCGTCGTCATCATTCAACATCATCAGCAGCAGCAGCAGCAGCATTATCGTCATCGTTGTCATCATTGTCATCATCATCATCATTTATCATATATAATAGCTTTTAAAATACAAGGTCACGACGGCGATAATTTATGCGCGGATGCCTTCCTCTCATGGTGACACACCACCACACAAAATGTGAAGCGATTCGGTCAAGCGGTTCGGGAGATATTCTTGGGACAGACAGAAAAAGAAAAGAAAAAAAAGAAACATACACGAACGAAAACATACTCCTTTGCGATCGTAGATCGGCAAAGGACAATAAAATAGTAATATAATAGCTTTTGGTTCATGTCAACCGATGATTTTTAAAAAACTGAACACGTTTTGAGTATTATAGGCCTACTAGTTTAAGTTCAAGTTACGTTTAATGAAGGCCTTCTTCTTCTTCTTCTTCTTCTTCTTCTTCTTCTTCTTCTTCTTCTTCTTCTTCTTCTTCGCTCGCTCAGACAATTTCCTGTCAACTATGAGCGCAGGTGCGTCATGCTGCCGTTATGCGCCTAACTAAGAAATATTTAGTCCCAGCAAGCCCGACTTCGGCTGGAGGAAATCTTGTTGAAAGCGTTTCGTGAAGAAAAAGGCAGGAGAATGGACCCTGGTAAGGCAGAAAGACAGTAGATGACAGTAAGCAAAGGGAAAAGGGCAGAGTCAAAGAGAGTGACATATAAGAGGAAATTACAAGAACAGAACTTCCAGAAGGTGGGGGAACTATTTGTACAAAAGACCCTCTGGTATCAGGGGGGGGGGGGGTAAAACTGAGTTGAGATGTAAAAAAAGAAGAAGATATATTCACTCTGAACTGTTCAGTTATTTGTGAATGAATGGATGAATGAATGAATGGATGAATGAATGAATGAATGAATGGATGAATGAATGAATGAATGAATGAAGAAAAGTGGCGGAGGCAGAAAAATAAATAAATAGAGAGACAGACTGACAGATGGACAGGAAAAAACAAGCACCCAGACAGACAGACAGGCAGGCAGACAGACAGAAAGATGGGGCTTCAGGAAGCACCAACCTTGATCATTCGGAAGACGTCCTCCATGTCGTCCCCTTGAGCTTCCCGGATGGTGAACTCGGCCATGGTGAAACACGGTGACCAACGACTCGGTGATTGAGGGACTGTACAGTAAGTACAACAGCATAGACTACGTGTATCTTCTTGGAAGTTGGATACACAATCTGTGTTGCTAAATGACTTTCCTGGTGTTGCACTGCCTCCGGGCATTGCCTCCAGGATCGTCCCCACCATCTGTATTGAGAGACTGTACAGAAAAACAGCATAGACTACGTGTATCATCTTGGATACTCGGTATGCACAATCTGTATTGCTACAAACATTCGGGACTTTCCTGGTGTTGCACTGCCTCCGGGCATTGCCTCCAGGATCGTTCCCACCATCTTTATTGAGAGACTGTACAGTAAAACAGCATAGACTACGTGTATCTTCTTGGATACTCGGTATGCACAATCTGTATTGTTAAAAACATTCGGGACTTTCCTGGTGTTGCACTGCCTCCGGGCATTGCCTCCAGGATCGTTCCCACCATCTTTATTGAGAGACTGTACAGTAAAACAGCATAGACTACGTGTATCATCTTGGATACTCGGTATGCACAATCTGTATTGTTACAAACATTCGTGACTTTCCTGGTGTTGCACTGCCTACGGGCATTGCCTCCAGGATCGTTCCCACCATCTTTATATCTACTAATGTCCCATATGTGTCTGTTTCAGACCGGAGGACGTTCAACAGATCGTGTATCTTCCTTCAAGTGTTCAACCACTCCCACCCACCACCGCTCTATTCTCTATCTCCCCCCACCCTCTCTCTCTCTCTCTCTCTCTCTCTCTCTCTCTCTCTCTCTCTCTGTCCGTGTCTGTGCCTGTGTACACATGCGTGTGTGTGTGTGTGTGTGTGTGTGTGTGTGTGTGTGTGTGTGTGTGTGTGTGTGTGTGTGTGTGTGTGTGTGTGTGTAAGTACACGAGCGTGGGTGTGCATGTGTGTCAGTCATTTTGGTGCCCCCCCCTCCCTCCCTCTCTCTCTCTCTCTCTTTCTCTTCTCTCTCTCTCTCTCTCTCTCTCTCTCTCACTCTCTCTCTCCCTCTCTCTCTCTCTCTCTCTTATCTCTCTCCCCCTCTCTCTCTCTCTCTCCCTCTCTCTCTCCCCCTCTCTCTCTCTCTCTCTCTCTCTCACTCTCTCTCTCTCCCTCTCTCTCTCTCCCACTCTGTCCGTGTCTTTGCCTGTATACACGTGCGCGTGTGTGTGAGTACACGAGCGTGGGTGTGCATAATTATGTGGTCTGTCAGTCATGTTGGTGTTTTTTCCCTTGTCTATCCGTGTGTCTGTGTGTCTGTCTGTGTCTCTGTATTTAAAACTCTGTTTCGGCCGATGTAAATCTGTACGTTCGTATCACTGATGGAGAAAAAAAACACGGCAAAAAAAGTTGGTGAAAACAATTTTAAAAAACACACCCAAAAAATATTAAAAAAAGGGGGGGGGGGGGGGGGAAAGACTCCACTTTTCAATTGAGAATTCACAAGAGAAGAAGAAGAAATTCTGCTTAGCGTCCTCCGATCTAAGTAGATATAAAGATAGTGGGAACGATCCTGGAGGCAATGCACGGAGGCAGTGCAACATCAGGAAAGTCCCGATTTTTTTATAATACAGATGATTGATAATTCGCCAGAGAAAAAATCAATCCGGCTTATGTGTTTTTTAAATCCCCACCTGCTATCCCACCCTATTAAAATTGTTCGCATTCAGAAATTGTCGATGGTGAGATAAGCAACATTCAACATTCTCGGATAAGGGTTAGGGTTAGGATCAGCCTAGGGCTATTATATATATATATGTGTATGTATGATATATTGAATGAGAGATGAAGAATGAGTCTGTCAGTGTGGTTTGTGCATGTACTCGTGGTGTGTGTGTGTGTGTGTGTGTGTGTGTGTGTGTGTGTGTGTGTGTGTATGTGTGTGTGTGTGTGTTTGTGCGTGTGCGTGCGTGCGTGCGTTCGCGCGCGCGTGTGTGTGTGTGTGCGTTCGCGCGCACGTGTGTGTGTGTGTGTGTGTGTGTGTGTGTGTGTGTGTGTGTGTGTGTGTGTGGTGCTTTGCGCATGTGTTGTTGCTGGTTTGTGTCATTCTTCAATATTATTTTTGTCGTCTGCTTGTTGATGAACGCTTGGTTGTAAAGCGCTTTGGAATCAGTTGAGGTAAAAGCACTACTAGGGTATCAAAGACACAGAAAAGAAAAGACTAACAACCGGTCTCTTTTCCCTATGGCTTGTACCCACGTGTCGTCATATCCGGCCACAAGGAGCACGCCATATTATGGGAGACCGCCATCTTAGTCAGTAACTTTGTTTAAAAAATGCTAGATCGATGCTGTTTACACACAAATAAGGACTAAGATGGCGACACTTCCGTTGGAAGGGTCGAGATGCGCACGCAGGTGGGGGGGAGCCATAAGAGTAGTGAGGACAGAAACACTGGTTATGTCCCTTGAATTCTCCGTTCAAATTCCAGTCTGAGTTTTTAGATAGCCTCTACTGTGTGTGGTGTACTGTTCCCACTAACGATAACTCTATTAGCCCGGTTCGCCGTAACTGATAGTAGTCCATCTTACCCTTTTAGAATCTTTGCTACTATTAGCCGTTTTAGGTGGGGTTGTTACTTCCCTTGGTTTGGTGGCTCACTGATACAGTCCCTTTGTTTGCTATAACTTCCGGTGGCGAGTTGGGCAGCTACCGTAGATAGTAGATCGACTTTCCTGTTTCTGTTTGCGTCGCAGACGCCACTTCTGACGATAAATCGCGATGTTGATACGAACATGAATGTTTTGCTGTCCCTATACGTGATTACGCGAGTTTTACTACTCCTTATTTGCTTCAATAACATTTACTTTGTTACCATCTTTACCCTGCGCTTTTTGTTTTGTTTCTTTTCATGGTAGGCCTATGACGATAATGTGTTTACTGTTTACCACATCTGTGTAAATAATTACGGTGTGGCGAGAGCGCCGTATGCTTTGGTTTGTTCGATAATTCCTTTGATGGTTTTACAACAAATAAAATAATCTGAGTTTGAATTTTGATATGGTTGAGGGGAAAGGGGGCATGCAAGCAAACGGGGGGATTATACTAGAGGGTGGGTGGGTCGTGGATGAAGGATTTTCACTATGATTTGGGAATGGGTAGAACTAGAAGGGTGGGAGTAAAGTGGGGCGGATGGGGGAAGGGGCTCGCACAGTGACACACACACACGCACACATGTACAGAGAGATATATATATATATAGTTTTACATCAGTTTAAAGAGGCAATGCTATGGCATAGCAGGCACCTTTCTAGAATGGGTTAACCAGTGACATAATTATAAGCCTTTTACTACTTGCCTTATATGCAAATTCCTTGATGTTGACTAACTCTACTTTTAAGTTGCGATGGAGGAAGCCAAGGGTCTTACTGACTTTGCTGCGCACATTTGAGATGTGGGTGTCCCATCTAAGGTCTTGTGATATTGTAAAGCCCAGACATTTATTTTCATCTCTATCCAATCCAGGTCCTGGCCATATAGTTGGTAGTTCTTTATCAGGGGATTTTTCTTCCTGATCACATGGAGGCTCTTGCATTTGTCGGGATGGAAGGACATCCATTTGTTTTCCCATGATGCTAATTCATTTAGGTCTGGTTGGAGATCATTGAGGTCTCTGGGAGGGTCCACAGCTCGGTGACAGAGTCGTCCACAAAGAGAAAGGAAGTTGGAAGATAGTTGCCTCGAAAGACCATTGATGCCAACAGGAAAAGGGTCGGCCCAAGCACAGATCCTTGGGGGACTCCTGATTCTACAGGGATAGCTTCGGATGCAGCTCAATCAACAACTATTTTT
Organism: Phymorhynchus buccinoides; assembly: GCA_017654935.2. NCBI lineage: Eukaryota > Metazoa > Mollusca > Gastropoda > Neogastropoda > Raphitomidae > Phymorhynchus > Phymorhynchus buccinoides. The sequence continues at coordinate 28,844,807 of CM065707.1, forward strand.
TCCTGCCTGCCTGCAAGGAAGCTCTCAATTAATCTATTGACTGAACTTCTGATCCCATAGTGGCGAAATTATTCATAAGGAGATAGTGATAAATCTTATCAAAGGCCTTTTTAAAATCCACGACTTCCAGATAAAAATTTAAAAATAAGCGACAAAAATGTGCTTGATAGTGGTGGTGAGAAATACTGGGTCACCAACTCACTCACACACACACACCACAACTCGCATACACACACAACACAACTCACACACACACGCACACGCACACACAGAGGCGCGTGAAGGTCGAGAGGGTATACAGTCGTATATTGTAAAGACAAACAATTTATCATGTGTGTGTGTGTGTGTGTCACTGACTGAGTCAGTTGTGTCTGACTATAACCTTTTCATAGCAGATAAAGCGACTGCTATTCTACTTTTACAGGGCTGGACTGAAATTTGTTTTCATTGGTGGTAATAGAAGCTGTGAAGCAACCGACACCTTTATATATAAAAAAAAGACAAACAATGTATCGTGTGTGTGTGTGTGTGTGTGTGTGTGTGTGTGTGTGTGTGTGTCACTGACTGAGTCAGCTGACTATGACTTTCACATAGCAGATAAAGCTACTGCTATTCTACTTAGAACTACAGGGCTGGACTGAAATTTGTTTTCAGTGGTGGTAGGTGATAGAAGCTGTAAAACAGTGACAGACACCTAGGCATCCATTGTTTCAGAAGGCGTAAAATCTCTATTTTTCTCTCTCTCTAGGCATCCATAAAATAAGTTTTTTTAAAAGGACCTAGAATACTACCTTGAGGAACACTACTGCTAACATGTGCAGCCTACAGACTGATTTCACATCTTTACTATTACAATACTGAGTTCTGTTACATGAAAAGTCTTCTATCCATATTAAGTAAATTGTTGTGGATTCCATAACCATGTAATTTAATTGTATGTTGTAGGCCTACTTACAACAGTTGTGTTGTAATGGAAAGAGTGACTTGTTTTGGGCTTAAAAGCTGATTAAGTTCTTTTAAAACATTATTTATTATTTATTTTGTTATTATTTGTTTTTAAATAAATAGATCTAGCGCAGGCCAAACAATGTCTTAGCGTGTACTATTTCACTTCTGAGTACTGGGTGCACTATCCCAGGTTGTTGGGGTGATGGCTTATGCACAGTTTCTTATTTCAAGCACTGGGAGAGGGGTGGAAGTAAAGTACATTTTCTTACTACACATTTCATAATTTGCACACCATTTCAACGCCCCAGGAGAAATATCAGTATGCAGTACACTTTCTTGTTACAAACTTGCTGTTTGTATACCCTTTGAAAATCCAAAATAACCCTCTTTTTTTTAAAAAGCGTGAATAGCAAATTTCTCCTTTACATCCTGCAGTCCTAAAGATTACAGGCACATGGGAGGGAACATGAGAATCAGTGAATAATTGACATCATTGGTAGTGCAACATACTGGGAATGAGATTGAATCATACAAATTATTTTTAAATTTTGTCTGAAATTGAGAGGATTTGTGGGGATACCCGGATAGTGTTGGTTAAAATAATGTGAATATGTCTTACTTTGTTGTGTCAGTGTATTTGTATTTAATGCTGTTATAAAGCAAAGTACACCTGTGCATGCGCATTAATTTTGAATAAAATCATACCAGCCCCGAAAGTCTCAAAACCTTTTCGTACGAACCTCCCCCCTTCCTCACTACTAGGCAAACGTGTTTTGAATAGGCAAACGTGTATGTAATTTTTTTGGGCGTGGTTTCATGATCACAATAGCAGGCAAATGTATTTCACTTTTACCAAAACCGTTTTGAAAAAAAAAATGTAACGAAGCCTACCTAACTGCCCCCTTCCCTCCCCTTTTTGTGGGGAAGATTTACTAACTATCCTGGGATAAACACTGATTTTAAGCACTGAGAGAAAGAGCATCATCACCCTAAGCTAAGTGACCCAGCCAGTCAGGATCCTTTCAGCGGGCACCCAACGTGATGCTGAATGGAGCAGCTACCTTCACTCTAAGCTAAGTGACCCAGCCAGTCAGGTCCCGATCAGCGGACACCCAACATTATGAAACATAATAGAAAAGGAACCGCCTAAGCTAATGAAAAAAGTTATGTTCTGTGGCTTTTTCGTGCAAGACAGTATGAGTTTGCTCAGTTGCAGGGTTTGTGATCGAATAAATAATCACAACTGAGCCAAACAAATAAGATCGTGATCTGTTATGAGAAACACACAGTGTTGTGTAAAAGTAGAGCTGATTAATTTTTAAAAAATCAGTGACAAAATTGTGTGTCAGAGATTCAATGCGAGATCTGCATGCACGCACATCTTTGGTTGTTCTTTGCCCATTACTTGTCGTCAGGCAAACATTCAGCCCCATCGGCTCGGAAGTGAGTAGATCACTTTTCGCGACTCCGCGCGCTAGAGATAAACAAGCGCATTCACTCTTGCAAACCGGCTTCGATAAAACGGCTAATACAGTACTCCCCGTTTATAGTAGGCCTAAATGTACTGTTGTTATAAGATAATTTCGGTTACAGTAAAGGAAAGCATCATGGTTCCCGGCCAAAGGTCTACTGTTTTATTACTAAATAGACCTCGGATAGTAAAGTAACTCGGTTATAAAAGAAATATTATTCTGCTATAGTAAAGTTACTTTTGGTTCCTGACAGTTAAGATGGCTCCTCGATTAAAAAAAAAGAAAAAAACAAGTCCCCTCTTCAGGACCTTTGTTATCTTTCGTACCAATGTATGCATCACAGTCTACACCACTCCCTCACCCTTTCTTTCTAGTTAGATAGGAAAATCGTACTGAACGTAATTCTAGGATGGGGACTTATAGTAAAGTCATTTACGGTTCCTCGGCAGTTACAAGTCGGTAAGAGCAAAAATTGTCCTCTTATTGACCTTTGATAGCTACGTCATCAATGTATACGTCACAGACCTCACTACCCCCTCTACCCACCTTCACACACAAAATTGAAAGGTACTCAAAAACATGTTTCGACGCCCTCATTACTTAGTAGAAAAAAATTTCACAGAATAAGTCTATGTACAGCCGAATCCAAATATAAGAAACTTGCTTATAATCTGTCAAATGAAGCTTTGACTCTGCCTTTTTCCTTTGCCTTACTGTCTTCTACTATCTTATCTGCCTTACTGGTCCATTCTCCTGCCCTTATTTTTTTTTAAAGAAATACCAAGCAAAGATTTTCTCCCATCCGCAGACGAAACTTGGATATAAGAAAATTCTTAGTTAGGCATACAAGCGAGTTGGTTTGCAGTTCATTTTCAGGATAACTGAGAGTTCTATTTACTTATAAGCGAATTACCAGTATGACAACATTTTCTTAAAAGCAAGTAGTCTAGATCACGTTTCAATTGACGCGCACTTTATACGCACGAACGCATAAACTGGTGCGCAAAATCTTGCACGCACACGCAACCACGCAAGTATACGCACATACACGCGCGCAAGCGCGCCCAAAACAACAAACACGAACACACACACACACAAAGAGCAGCGCTCAATTTGAAGTTTAAGTACAATACACATATACACGTAGACATGCACGCACGCATACATAGTCCTACATGCATACACTAGGACACACACTTTAGCACACCCTGTCACATATCACAGTCGTTCCAAAAAGGGAAAGTTTACCTCATACCAGTTGTGTCACAGACACCTAAACAGTACACACACATTTTAAAATATAAGAACTTTTATCCTAGGTTGTTTATTGTTCCTACGATCGCTACTCTTCTCTCTTCAGTATTCTGTCCCAAAATAAATGTTGAGCAGAAGAAACAAATATGAGTACTTTTGTGTTGGTGGTAGAGAGACTGTCCATCCTTACATTTTCAGCAGCAATGGCAGAGAGGAAAAGGCAATCTCATTTCTTTAAGAAGATAAATACAAATAACTGAATATGTGGACGAACTCTCCACATAAAAGCAAACTCTCTCTCGGATATAAGAAAACTTGGACATCTCTCTCCCTTCACAAAACCCAAATATAACCGATGTTTTGCTGTATTTTGATTATGTTTATGATGTATGCTATCAACCAAAGATGAAAAGGTGCACTGGTGTTATTTCTTCTACCGATTTCTATTGTACAAATCATCAAATACTAAAATTGTCTTGCACTGTGTAAAGTAAGTTATACATCCAAATTTGAATATTGATTAAAAACAATTATTTTCTATTCCAGAAATTTACATTTAAACAAATATGTTACTCTCACACCCCACCCACTCAATTCATCCGCTCTCCGCTCATTTCTTTAAGAAGATAAATACAAATAACTGAATATGTGGATGAACATCCACATAAACAAAAGCAAACACACGATGAAAAGCTGCATAGGTGGACAGTAAATGGTAATAATTCAGTACAAGAAAGGTGAAGGGGTACGCATTTGATAACAGTAAAAAGACAAAAAAAGGCTTCTTAGTTAAGTTGTTGTAGGCACCTTTAAATCTTCTTCTTGAAGACTATTTTGATTTTATGATGTAAGGCATGCATCAAATTAGGAAAAAGGATTTTCTCTTCGTTTTGTTTTTCCATCTTTTTAGGAAAAAGGATTTTCTGTTTATTTTGAGAATTCCCTTTTGATAAATTAGCAAATTGGTTTATAAGGGAAAAATCTTCAAAATGTTTTCTTATATCTGAGTTTCACGATATAAGAAAACTTGGATATGATAATAAGCAAAACATCATCTCCCTTCGATTTTCTTATAACCGAGTTTTGCTGTATTTTGATTTTATGATGTAAAACATGAGTCATATTTTCATTAACTTTTTGTTTTCTTTGTACAAACGCAAATTCAAAATTTTTCTTCCACTGTGTAAAATAAGTTATACATCCAAATTAGAATATTGATTAAAAACATCCACAGAAATTTACATTTAAACAAATATGTTACTCTCACACCACACTCAATCATTCATCTGCTCTCACGCTATCTTGCTTACTCATCATGCAACTCACACCACGTCTGCCTTCATTTTTTTTTTAATTTTCTGTTCTGTTCTTTCTTTTTTCCTCCTTTGTTTTGAATTTTTTCCTTTTTTTTCATGCACCAAATTATGTAAAAGCATTTTTTTCTTCGTTTTATGTTTCTGTTTGTCTTTTAAGTAACCACACATAGGCCTTCTCCTTTATTTTAATGCTTTTCCGCCATTCAACTCGGTTATAAGAAAAAAACGAATGATAGTTTTCTTTTATCCGAGTTTGAGATATAAGAAAACACGGATATAAGAAAACAAAAAAATCTATCTCCCTTCGATTTTCTTATAACGTCCTTTTGCTGTAGCATCATAAAAATGCAATATTTTATTGCAGGGATGATAATCTATTATCAGGCATAATGTCTGTAGGCATAATGTGCAGGCATAATGTCCAGTAGGCAAAATGTCCGGTGAGCATGGTGACCATAGGCATAATGTCCGTAGCAAAAGTGTCCATAGGCGAAATGTCCGCAGGCAAACTGTTTGGTCACGGTGCGGTGTGTGTGTGTGTGTATGTCACGCGCGATACGCTACGTGAGCTCATGCATGGTAGATTCAAAGACGATTCTGGAAGTTAGAGGTTGTACACTATATGCTTTTACAGCTAGTTTTGTTTTGTGCACAGGGAAATATACCATGTATAAACCCAATCACCTTTTTGGACCTCAAACCATATGAGGAAAGGGTAGGATGGGTTTATATTTTAGTATTTTACGTTAGCTTTGACTTTGAAAAACAACATCGGATAAGATAAAAAATATCATCAAAACTTTACTATATCCGAAAATCGTTTATAAGAAAAACCTGTTATAGTAAAGGAAAAGCCTTGCTCCCCTGCACTTTACTATAAGCGGGGTGTACTGTAGTCTGCTTAACCTTTTCACAAACCGCGGCAAAATGAGACCCGACCTTAACTCGAAAATTGGAAAGACATGACCTTTGTCAACAGCATTCGTTCATAACTGCGCGCGCTATGACCCGATTTACATTTTGCGGGCACAAGATTTTTAAAAAATAGAAAGAAACAAAAAAACAAAAGTAATAATATCATATTTCGCTGACCCAGCAAAACCAGTACTCAGCATTACCAGTACTAGGCGTTACCAGTACTGGGCGTTACTGGTACTCTGCGTTGTCTAGTTATCATTTTAAAATTGTTGCACTTCTCTGTTACCTTTATAAATACAAAGCCATGTTAAAGTTTCCTGTAATTTATAACGGGCAATGGATTGAACATTCCTACTTATTTGATATTTCTTAATTGTTTGAATTATTCCGTTAAAGGTAAGAAAGTCTGTGTTTATGTCTGGAAATTTGTTTTTGAAGTTTTGAAAGCTTAGAGAGTTTCCTTCTTCATTAAGCAAATGAGTAACACAGTAAATGTTGTTTTCAAACCAGTTTTTCATAAACACTGTGTGATTACCTCTTTTTATTTTAGTATTATAAAAAATGAATTCTGCATTAAATTCATGAATATATTTAGGGATGTTCTTTCTACAAAGCTTACGGTAGTGTTTTAGCATATCTTTCCAAAATGGATGATACATTCTATTTAAAAGTATCTCTACATAGTCAACACCCACTTTGTTGAATTTCGCAAGTTCAGGATAAAGATTAAACACAAATTCTTGTAAAGGGGGGGGGGGGGGAATAATTTCTATAGCCAGCTAATTGGTGGGGTCGTGGAGGAAGTTATTGCCATTTGGGAATGGGTAGAAGGGTGGGAGTAAAGTGGGGCTAAACATGCGTCCTTTGTTGTGGTGTTGCGTATGCGCACTCGCGAGTGTGTGTGCGTGCGTGCGTGTGTGTGAGCGTCAGTGTGATGTGGTAGGTTTAACAATATGTAAGTGTGTGTGTGTGCGTGTGCCAAACTCTTAAGTACTGCTGTAAGCCAGAGAATGCACAGATGTATGTTTGCGAGGTGTGTGTGTGAGTGTGTGCATGTGCGGGAGTGCGTGCGTGCGTGCGTGTGTGAGTGAGCGTGAGATGCGTGCGTGTGTAAACCATCGAATGCAGATGTGTTTGCGAGGTGTGTGTGTGTGTGTGTGTGTGTGTGTGTGTGTGTGATGTGTGTGTGAGTGTGTAAGCCACACGAATGAGACATATGTATGTTTGCAAGACATGTGCGTGCGTGAGTGTGTGTGTCTGCGCGCATGTAAGTGTGAGCGCATGCGCGTGCCTGTGAGTACACGTATGTGTGAATGTGTGACAGACAGGCAGTCAGGCAGACGGACACAGACAGACAGACAGAAAAACACACAGCTCTCGTTCCCATCCCAAAGTACTCCCGCTCTCATACAAATGGGCCAACAAGAAATAAAATAACACTGCGTACGCCTTCCATTGGTCGGTCAGTCAGTTCTGACTAATGTTATCCAGTAAAACAAACTTATCTCGTTGGCTTGGGGTGGGCTTCTTAACCGCCCATGCGCTTTTTACCCCGTCTTCCCCTATGTGTGTGTATGTGTGTGTGTGTGTGCGTGCGTGTGCGTGCGTGTGCGTGCGTGTGCGTGCGTGCGTGCGTGTGCGTGCGGTGTGTGTGTGTGTGTGTGTGCGTGTGCGTGCGTGCGTGCGTGCGTGGTGTGTGTGTATGTGTGTGTGTGCGTACGTGCGTGCGTGTGGTGTGTGTGTGTGTGTGTGTGTGTGTGTGTGTGTGTGTAGGCTATTATGTGGGTGGGCGTAACTGTGTAGGCCTATATGTGTAGGTACGTGTTTAAGGTTATGTGTGTAAATTACACAAAACAGGCTCAATATAAAGTATTATCTTCTTCTTCTGCGTTCCCGGGCCATAAGGCCACAATGAGTACGCATGTGTCCGTTTTTCCAGTTTTCACTGGTGACCTCGCTGCATTCAGCCGACACGTACATTCCGATTTCGGAGGAGCTCAAAGAAGAAAACCATACGGAAGACTTTTTTGATTTTTTTAAAATTAAAGGCAGGAGAATGGGCCAAAAGTCAGAACGATAGTAGATGACACCAAAGCAAAGGAAAAAAGACTCAAAGAGAGAGACAGATTAGAGAAAGTTACAAGCACAGAACTTTCAGAAGGTGGGAGAACTATTTGTACGGAAGACACCCCCACACACCCGGTATCCCCACGGGGGGGGGGGGGGGGGGGGTTAATATAAAGTGTCAACGTGAGGCAGATTCTCAGCTACGAGCTTTTCCATGGAGTCTTGTTCCATCCTGTATTCCAGACGTCCGTCCTCCTCAGACACGCTCCTCCCTCCACGCTGCCGGTAGAAGTTGCGGGCCTTGGCGTTCCCTTTCAGCACCCTCCAGATCACGAACCGGCAACCTTCCGCCAACACTCTCTAGAGAAAGAAAACAGAAAACAAACTTCTTAGGCCGGGTTCACATTAGACGCGTAAGTGCCGTACGGATAAGTATGGTCCAAGAAAATATGTTTTAAGCAATGTCAATTCCTTTTGGCGTATGTGTATGAGTATGCGTGCGTATCTGTGCGCACATGTGGGTATACATGTGTATTAGGAGAGAGAGAGAGAGAGAGAGAGGAGAGAGAGAGAGAGAGAGAGAGAGAGAGAGAGAGAGAGAGAGAGAGAGAGAGAGAGAGAGAGAGAGAGAGAGCATGAATGTACGTGTGCTGGTGTGCGCATTGCCTTTGTAATTTGAATACATGTATATTGTTTATATATTATTATGCCACTATTTCAATGAATTTCATGATGATGGTTCGATTGCCTACCATGTGGGGGTCATACTGATATGTAACTGATAAGTAAAAGGTTTGATTGTAGTGATGTGTGATATGACAATTTGGTATGTCGTGGTTTAGTTGGATGAGGTGCATAATTATGTGAACCGCACCATTGTAAGTGGATTAGCTGAGGTTTGATAGGACGATGTTTGTTGCAGTGATTATTTTATGTTGTGCTTTGTTTCATTGATTGATGTACGTAATCACAGCAGTTCTTGCCGCAACCCTTCGATGTGACTGGATATTGATCTATATTTTCTGTTTTTTTTTATTTTCGTTTGTTTTTGTTTTTGTATGTTGTTGTTGTCGTCAAAGGTTTGTTTGTCCGTTTATTAGTTTGTTCTTTTTTACTTTTGTCTTTTTTCATTGTTTATACATTTTTTCCCCCATGTACTCCCAAGGGGCTTTTTTGGAAATAAAAAACCCTTGAAACCTTGAAACCTTTTGGAGAGATGCATTTCAGTCTTATGAAATTTTTTGTAAAAACGTTAAACTCACTGCTAGCCGAGCCAATTTTCTACAGTAAGAAATTTGAAATAGGCAATCCAGATTTTTGTTTTAAACACTGGACCAGTAGGCAAATAATTTTGGTTAAAGATCAAGTTGATGCAAATGGAAAGTTCCTAGACTATAAAACATTTGTCAAGAGATATAATGTTAAAACTAATTATCTAGACTACATGGGTTGTATACAATCTATTACAAGCTACACAAGATATCACCACATTGAAATAAACAATCACCAAAGTAATGAACAAACAAAGGCTATAATGATGATATGAATAGAAGGTAAAGGGGCAAAAAAAAATACTGCAATGTCCTTTTAGATGAATTATTATGTTTTGATATTACTGCTTTTGCAAAACGGGAATATTTATTTATTTATTAAGACAACTTTTATAGCGCCTAATCTTTAAGCTCTAAGCGCTTTGCAGAAATCACTAAAATAAACACAATGAACAAAAAGTATACATCAAACATTGACCAACACCCCCCTACCCTGATCCCTCAGTCAATTTATCAATCACGCCCAAATAATGAATGACATAATCTACAGTACACTTTCGCAACCAACTTGAAACACTCACACTGATGGACGCTTAAAGACGCCCAGGCCACACTATTAACAAATCACACTCACACCCACACTTATAACGATAGAGAGAGAAAGAGAACGAGAGAGAGAAAGAGAAAGAGACAGACATACAGACAGAGACAGAGACAGAGAAAGACAGAGACGGAGACACAGAGAGCCAGACAGACAGAGAAAGAGAGAAGAGAGAGAGACACAAACAGAGACAGAGATACATAGGACTGAAATACAGTTGCATGCATCATAAAATAACAATATAGGCTTGGATATGTGGTGGACTGGGAAAAGACTCCTAAGCAAGTTAGACAAATAAAGGAAATAAAACATAGGTGGTTTCAAATCCGAATCTGCTATAATATTTCTAGTTACGAATAGTATACTGAAAAGAATGAGTGTAGTAACAAATGATCAATGTTCTTTTTGTGAAAAAGAGAAAGACACGATACAACACTACTTATGGTTCTGTGAATGTGTGCAAAGGTTTTTGGAGGGACTTAGAAGCTTTAATGATAATTAAGTGTGAAAATTGTCTTAGACTTAAGCTGAGCTCAGAATTGGTACTATTTGGTAATGATGGGAAAATAAAAGCCGATGAGGGATTTGATTATATTCTTTTGATAGCTAAGCCTTTTGTTTATACATGTAGAATTAATAAAAATCAACCAAGAGTTTTTATGTTTTTACATGAACTAAAAACATACTATAAAATAGATTATATTGTGCACTGCATGGAAATACGTGTTGCGCAATTTCACAAAAAGTGGTTGACATATAAAAACCTGATTAATTAAAATAACAGATGCATGAGTTACCTCCACTTAACGTGTGCATAAGGCAAAAAGATGTGCGTAGTAATTGAATTGTATGTACCCTTATATTACCTGTACTTAACGTGTACATAAGGCAAAGAGGTGTGCGTAGTAATTGAATTGTATGTACCCTTATATTACCTGTACTTAACGTGTACATAAGGCAAAGAGGTGTGCGTAGTAATTGAATTGTATGTACCCTTATACTTATAAGTAGTTCTAATCGTGGTTATTGGCATTTGTGAACAGTATTCTTGATTTAGTGTATTACATTGTACCTAAATGCAGATACGGTCATAACTATGTTGGTAAACAATGACTGTTAAAATGTGGTGTGTATGTGTCCAAAAAGAAAATAAAAAAATATAAAAATCTGTACCTTTCTTGTTTGTGGTGTAGCTCCCATTTTCCAGACCCGATCCTACGTTGCCCGTTCTCAGAACACCCCGAGTTCACTGAGTGCCCTAACTGACCCCCATTGTTTTGGTCACTCCCTTCTCACAGGACCAGCTTCGGCACCATGCCCTGTGCAGCTGAGGAAGGCCGCATGGGAACAGACTGTGCTCTTCAACGAGAGGAGCCCAGGGACCCGAGTTCTCACAAACTGGTGACCCAAGAACTTCCTGATCAACCGATAAATCATGAATCAGAGCGCAGCATGTCTTCAAGTGGCAGCTCGTCAGAAGATTCATCAGGAGAGGGACAATGTACTGTATCTAGTGTAAACTATGAAGCTCCTGAATGTATTTCACAGTTCAGTAAAGGAGGTGTAGATGATATCAGATTTCCTTCAGTGGAATTTCTGAAAATGGGTGGAAGCGACAAAAGGTTTTGCCCTCAACACGACCTTAAGCGAACAAAAGATGCAGCCGTCATGTGCAAAATGCATGGCTGAATCTTGACTTCAAAAGCACATTACTTCTGTGTACTCTACCTACAGGCTACTCTATTGAAATTATGCTATGGCAGAAAAGCATTGGCGACCGCATTGAAGCCCTTAATGTTCGCTCCGTCGAACTGTGTGCAGAAATACAACAATCAAAGTGACCCGAGACAACAGGCACCATGGAGCAGAACGCGGCAGATGGCGCTGCAGTGAATAGACCAGAAACATTCATGGAAAATATACTAATGACCAAAACCATCCTTCGTTTGCTGACCAAGATGGACAATTTTCTAGAATCCCTGCATCGCCAAGAACAAGGATGGGAACTGTTGGCGGATTTTAACTGGGGTCTGAAGACACTGCTGAGAAGGGTTGTATTAAAGGCAGATTATGCAATGACATTAATACACACAGCTAGCGACCTGCAACACTTTACCCAGAACTGTGAAGCCCTTGTCAGCGATTTCCTGGAGCCTGTTCCGTACAACAAAACCCCATCAGCTCTCCCTGCTAAGGATGAAGGAATCAATAAAACACACTGCCCTGGGAAACGATGCCTTTGCAAACTCCTCAAGCAGTCCAGTCAGAGCCTTGAGGCCAAGGCTGGTTGGTCCACAGCTATCTGTGATCTTATGCCCGTTAAGGAAACTCACTATGGACACCTTGGCAGCACTGCGATTGGAATTCGAAAATCTAACTGACCAGTGTCCCCAACAGTGGCTGGAAGACCCTGGCCCAAAACAAATGCTTCACAACATCCCTCAGGTCAAACCCTAGGATTTCGACGATGTATTTGTCAATGATTCTGATCAGAAGAGCGAAGCACCCATCTATGACATCTCAGGGACGAGAGATGCCATGCCCGTGTCCGATCAGCTGCTCCGTCGGCTCATGGTCCACTTTCCACAGGACGATGAGTCAGCTGTCGTCATTGACGTGCACGTCACGGAGACCGTGGTCGTGGCGGACAACGACAACCATTGTCTGAAAGTCTTCGACCTGACTGAGTCCATGCAGACCCTGAAAATATCCTACCCTGTCATGGGTCCCCTCAGTCTGTGTTCCGCCGGTGAGTTGGCTTCACTTCTCTCTGCATCTTTCCACCCACTCGTGAATAAATAGTAAACAAACAAATAAATAGTAAATTAAAAATGTGAAATAGAATGCGTAACATGGCGTTGACTTGTTCAGTAAAGCATGGCATAGAATGTGTAGCATGGCGATGACTTGTTTGATAAAATAAAAAAATAGGGCGTATCATGATTTGTTGATAGTGCATACTGCAGGACACATTTTCTTGTATCTTACCTAAAGACAATAAAGTGTTTGATTGATTAATTGATTGATAGATACTTATTCAAAAATGCTTTAAAATGTCCACTTAAAAACTTCTCAGGAAACCCGTCTCCAAAACGCTTCCCATGAAACCCGTCTCCAAAAAGTTTCCCGGGGTGCTCTTCTCCAAAAAGCTTCTCAGGAAATCCGTCCCCGAAAAGCTTCTCAGGAAACCTGTCCCCCAAAAAAGCTGTGTCCCAAAAAGCTTCTCAGGAAACCTGTCCCCCAAAAAAGCTGTGTCCCAAAAAGCTTCTCAGGAAACCTGTCCCCCAAAAAAGCTGTGTCCCAAAAAGCTTCTCAGGAAACCTGTCTCCCAAAAAGCTGTGTCCCAAAAAGCTTCTCAGGAAACCTGTCCCCAAAAAAGCTGTGTCCCAAAAAGCTTCTCAGGAAACCTGTCCCCCAAAAAAGCTGTGTCCCAAAAAGCTTCTCAGGAAACCTGTCCCCCCAAAAAGCTGTGTCCCAAAATTCTTCCCAGGAAAACCGTCACCAGGAATCGTCCCAAGAAAAAGCTTGCTCCCCTTCCGAACACCCTACCCAGCCTAGCAAAAGTAAAAATTCTCCCAGCCAGCCACCTTCACGTAATCGGCAGAAACGCCACGATGCCTATCGCCCGTACCACCATCACAGCTCCAACAGACCAGATGGATGGAGCAGACAGTGCTATTCAAGGTCTTGGAAGAATCAGCGCTGCTTGCCCAGTTATTGCCACGAATGGTCCCATCACCCAGCTCCCAGAGATTATCCTCCGTTCTTCAAATCGGAAGAATACGCATGGAGGCATTATTATGGCGAGAGGCCTAGAAATCAATGCCGACCGTATTTTATACGTACGACTGTGACACCATACTGTTTCGCGCTACTCTTCGCAACATTTGGCAGATAGGCGCGCCATTATTCTGAGAACAGCAAAGGGAGAAATGAACCTATTTTGACGATTAGTGAGTATGTTTTGTTGTGTTGTTTTTTACTGTTTTCTATACCTTAGTACTCTGGAGATGAGTCATGCAGTGAATGTCGGGAATGTGGAGTTCTATTATAATAAAGCAGTAGGCATACTTTATCCTGTCTGTTTGTCTGTGAATTGTGCAAAACACTGTTGGTCGTAGAGCCCCAAAACCTATAATGTGACCTAGCACCAACGAAAGGGACATTAAGTGTCAAAATGACCATTCTGAGAAAATGACACATCAGGCAGATCTATCTCAAAACAAAACAAAACAAACAACAAGAAAAAAGCGAGTGAGCCTCGAAGGCTTTGCCTCTTGTTTTTATGGTATTGATTTAGATTATTATTATTGAATTTAATTATCACCTCCATCAGCGTCGCCATCAGAGCGGTGCCCATCCCTTTCTCTCTCCAGCCCTCCGCCACATAAAGGTCCTCCATGAAACCTGTGCGCCCGTGCCAGGAACAGTAACTGTAGTAGTACAGCAGAAAGCCCACCAGGGGGCGTTTGGTTGCTGCTTCACTTCCTGTTAAATGCAAAGGAAAAGAGAGAGAGCTATTGTAGGACTTTCCTGGTGTTGCACTGCCTCCGGGCATTGCCTCCAGCATCGTTCCCACCATCTTTAGAATGAAAAATGGTGTTTTACGTCCTCTCGGTCATAGACACATATGGGACATTTGTAAATACAAAGATGGTGGGAACAATACTGGAGGCAATGCCCGGAGGCAGTGCAACACCAGTAAAGTCCCGATTTTTTTAAATAATACAGATATGTGTAGCAGTAACCACGCCTCGGTTAAACCTCATTTGGCTATGGCACCGCCACAAGTATAACGATAATGTTAACTCAACTAACCCACCATCTTTATTATCTATCTAATGTCCCATATATGTGTCTGTTCCAGACCGGAGGACGTTAAACAGATTTCCATTCATTCAGAGAGAGAGAGAAGAGAGAGAGAGAGAGAGAGAGAGGGAGAGAGAGAGAGAGAGAGAGAGAGAGTGGGGGGGGGAGAGAGAGAGAGAGAGAAGAGAGCAGAGAGAGAGAAGAGAGAGAGAGAGAGAAGAGATAGGGAGAGAGAGAGAGAGAAGAGAGAGGGAGGGAGAGAGAGAGAGAGAGAGAGAGAGAGAGAGAGAGAGAGAGAGAGAGGGAGAAAGAGAGAGAGAGAGAGGCCTAAGTAAAAGCAATAGTAACACCCTACATTTTTCATTAATGATACTGCGAGCGAAGCTGTTATTTGTTTTTCAGTGGCAGTCTGTTCTGTTTGTTCCTGGCTGACTATCTATCTATGTTACCGCGATAGCGTTTCAAGGGGGGGAGGGGTGGGGGGGACCCGCGGGAGGCTCGAAGTTTGCATGCGGATAGGTAAAATATGATACATAATTATGCCAACTTCAAGATGAAAGTCAATGGTCGAAGATCAAGGTTACTGGAGCCGAAGATGTGCCGCGTGCTGCTTGCTGCTGTTGCAAAAACACTGGACCAAAGGAAACAAATCTTGCTTTGAAACCTGCCACCAGTAGCATCTTCTTACTTCCCTTCGTTTGTCTTTTCAAAAAGGCAGTGAATTTACTTAACTGCTGCAGCTGTCACTCTGTCAAAGATTGCATGCCACTATAGGTAGCTAGCTATATCATGGTATCTAGGCCAAGTTCGAAAATGAAGGTCGTTGGTCAAAGGCCAAGGTCACGGGAGCCGAAAATGCTGCCGCGCGGTTGGTTGATCTAGCGCTTCCACGCTCTACTTGTTATTTAGAATTGTTGTAAACAACATGAACATAATCATCATCATCATGGCTGTTGTATGCATAGTTGTTAATTGTCATCAGATTCATCATCAGTGTCATCAGTGTCATCATCAGTGTCATCATGTGTGTCATCATCAGTATCATCATCATCGTGTCTGCCATTGGGCAGACCATTGTTCAGCCCATCATTACCATCATCATCATCATTGTCGACGTCGTCGTCATTGACACCGTCGTCATTCTCACCCTCATTTCTAACACCGTCGCCGTCACTGGTTGCATCATGCATCATTCATCATCAAAATTGTTGCACTCATCTTCATTTTTTATAATTAATTTTTTTTCGAGGTCCCATCTTCTGGGCCGTACAGTGGCGTTGCTCCCACGCCGCTCATCTCGAATCCCAATT
>CM065707.1:28868272-28875772 GCA_017654935.2 Phymorhynchus buccinoides
CTGTATGTCCCCCACTTCCTCCCATCTTATATATCTGTTAATGTAATTTTTATATGCACTCAGTTAGATTTGTATGAATAGATGTGTAGGGAAAACACATAATAATACTACCATCCACGCACTCACACACACTCTCACTTCAATACTTTTTTTTTATTTTTTTATTTTTTTATTTTTTATTTTTTATTATTTTTTTGTTGTTGTGGGTCTAATATCACTTGCGGGTGAACAGACGTTAAACTAAAGAACGAACACACACACACACTCTGTGTGTTAATGAATAAATAAGTTCCCCTTTGTGGAAATGACAAACATTCCCGCATATTGCGCGAGAGAAAATGGAGTTTTACGACCTCTTGGTCCGAATCAGACGCATATGGGACATTTGTAAATACAAATCAGTATGGTTGGAACAATACTGGAGGCAATGCCCGGAGGCAGTACGAAACCAGTAAAGTCCCGATTTTTTTTTATTAATACAGATAGCGCATGTATTGTATTCAACGTAGCTATTATTCTGCTAAGCGAGGTCTTGTGTATTACACACATTAAGTTTCAGGGTCATGTCGGGGGTTTTCATCTGAGGGTGTAATGCTATTACTAACATGTTTAGGCCTATAGATCAAACCACCATCACGCCCGGCCATGTCTTTCTTCCTCGTTAAAAATCACCCATTAATCACCTTCTGCGGTCACTAACACTTGGTCTTCCGCGTCTTCGAATACTGCCAGTTCCTGCAAAGTAATAGGCTACATCAGTAATAATTATAATCACCGTCATCGTCGTCATCATCATCGGTGTGTGCGTGCGTGTGTGTGTGTGTGTGTGTGTGCGCGCGTGTGCGTGCGTGCGTGAGAGAGAGAGAGAGAGAGAGAGAGAGAGAGAGTGTGTGTGTGTGTGTGTGTGTGTGTGTGTGTGTGTGTGTGTGTGTGCGCGCGCGCGCGCGTCTGTTTGTGTGTGTAGTGTGTGTCTGAGTCTGTGTCTGTGTGTGTGTGTGTCTGAATCTCGCGTGGCACGTCGGACCATGCGCCAATGCCACGCTGCAGATGTGAGGAAGCAAAGCAACATTCTATTCCTTTCTACTCTGATGATTAGTCTCGGTAAGTGCATGGTGAATTGGTGATGCATAGGGGTAAAAAGCCCATGGGCGGGTAAGAAGCCCATGCCAATTATCTCATGAAATAAAGCAAATTTTAGTCAAATTTTGCCCATGAGACGAATGCTAAACATTAACGCTCGTCTCATGGGCAAAATGTGACTGAATTTTTCATTGGCATGGGCTTCTTACCCGCCCATGGGCTTCTTACCCCGTCTTCGCCTAATCAACCAGCCATGAGGCGAAACCTGGTTTAATGTTTTCAGGGCAGTCTGCTGGGTGTTTTTTTTGGTTTTGTTTGTTTATGGCTGGCTGGTTGACTATGTATGTTACCATGATAGCGTTTTGAACGGATTTACCCAGGACCCTCAAATTTGGCATGCGGATAGGTATAGTTAGGATATCTAGGCCCAGTTCGAAGAGGAGGGTCATTGTCAAAGGTCGAGGTCACTGGAGCCGATAATGCTGCCGCGTCGCTGGTAGATTTAGCGTTTTTACGCTCAAGGGTCATACCGCATTCCCTGCTTGTGCATAACGAACGAGAACCACCAATTTCATTCTAGGGATTTTTGACACATTTTCTATCAAAATGTGACAGTGCATAAGAAAAACGGACATCATGGAATTTTGGCATAAATTGTGATTTCAATTTGCCATGGTTGAGCAAAGATTCCTTGTTAATACACAGAAAACCGATTTGAGTTATCTTGTCTAGTTTTTATTTGATAATTATTTGAAGTTTGGCATTATTTGCAGAAATCGCACATAGAAAATATAATTTTGCCTCTTTGTTTCTATTGACTTGATTTAGAAAACGATCAAATAAACAAAGAAATCATTCAAAAGTGACTTTGATGTTGTGGATACTGGTAGAACGCATAAAAATAGACATAAATATGCCCTAAATAGATAATTGATATTTTGGGGGTTGTTGACTATTTTTGGCTTTTGCTAAAAACATTCTAAGTCTTATGTAGGTTTTTCCCATGCACCATCACAGATGATGGCTGTTTTTTTTAAGACAGGTCCCGTAATAATAGGCCTAAACTTACGCGTGAGGAGGCTTGATCTCATTTTAATGACTTGGTTTATTTAAATAACACGAGTGAGCCAAATGTTTTTGCTCCTACCAAGACCCCACCACGCTCTTGCTTTGAAAATCCGTTTAACCTCCTCCGACCTGGAACAGGCACAGGTCAGGTCAGGTCAGCGAAACGAGGACAACTAGGCCTCGCGGCCTCTTAACGTGTCCTGTCTGATTTTTTTTCTATTCTTTTTCATAATTGGCATGACTGGGACGCTTTTAGATGTGTTAATCAAATTCGTGTTTTAATTGTTGAAGCTTGGGGTCTTTATCGAGGAGGTTTTTGAACTGATTAAGGTTAGGTGCCAACTGTAACTAGATATGTGCTGAAAAAGAATTCCAGAATTTAGTGACTCTGTTACTAAAGAAATTCCTTCTAATGTTAGTTCTGCTGTATTGGGTTAGTAGTTTTAAATCATTATTCATAGTTTTTGAGCGGTTAGAAAGTTGCAACAAATGTTTGTTAGTAGCCTAGTATCAGAACTGTGAGAAATTTAATAAACATTTATTAAATCACCACGCAGTCGCCTACATATTAGGGGAAGACGGGGTAAAAAGCGCATGGGCGGGTAAGAAGCCCACCCCAATTATCTCATGAAATAAAGAAAATTTCAGTCAAATTTGCCCATGAGACGAATGCTAGACATTAACGCTCGTCTCATGGGCAAAATGAGACTGAAATTTGCTTCATTTCATGAGATAATTGGGGTGGGCTTCTTACCCGCCCATGCGCTTTTTACCCCGTCTTCCCCTAGGGATGGTAAATTCACTTTATGTAACCTGTCACTATAATCAGAAAGCTTAGACGCAGTGTCTTTGCTTAATCTAATTTTCGTAATGCTTTGCTGGTTTGATCACATAGGTTAGGTTAGGTACATTATAGTCACAGGGGCGTCTCTGTGAAATTCGGGTTGCTCCCACCTGGAGAGCGCGTCGCAGCCAGATGCGCGCCACCCAATATATATGTTTTTTTGCATGCGATTTTTGTGTGGCTGATGAAGGAAGGGAGGTGGGTAAATTTTGACCAAATAACTTTTTCGTTGCCACTGGGTACTCCACGTTCAGACCGCAAGGCCTAGTGCAAAGTGAGAGAAAAAACAACCTGTACCCAGGTTCCTACTCGGGTTTGCTTGACACGAAGCGAACGCGCTACTACTGTGCCACTCTACACTACATGTAATAATCTTTAGATAGTGGGACGATCATGGAGGTACATGTACTGCAATACCACGATAGTCCCGATTTTCTAATGGATATAGAATTTTGTTTGTGGCTCAAGCCACAAACCTATAACTCACTTTGTCGGTCGGTCGGTCGGTCTGTCGGTCCAAAATTGTCGCACAATTTGACAAAATTGTCGCACTTCAAATCGAGGAGAGAGAAAATGGAGTTTTACGTCCTCTTGGTCTGAATCAGACACATGTGGGACATTTGTAAATACAAATATGGTGGGAACAATACTGGAGGCAATGCCCGGAGGCAGTACGAAACCAGTGAAGTCCCGACTTTTTATTAATACAGATAGGTGTAGCGGTGACCACGCCTCGGTTAAACCTCATCGGCTATGGCACCGCTACAAGTAATTGTAGGACTTCAAATCGAAGCTACACTTCAAATTGAGGCCGCTCTTTAAAATGATGTATTTTAAAAGCGTACAAAATAATAAACATACGTAATACAGACACTACAACAGACACGACGAGTATGCGGTGCTTCTTTTGATGAGTATAAGTAGGATACATAGTTTTAAATGTTTTCCAAAAGATATAAAAAGTTACGAAATGGTGCAGAGATAACATTCTGGTTTACAGATTAAAATTATTGAAAAGCCAGGGGAGGTGACTCATGATTGGAGTGGTAAAAATAGACCGCGTGCCACAAACTATTGCGATTTCGCGCTTGTTGGATAATTATGCTGTTCAGCGTCAACGCTCTTACTACGTCACGCTCGAATACAGTACGTGACACCAAAAAGCCTGAATATGCAGAGAGCTCGCACTCCGTCCGCAGCTGACTGAAGCCGGTTTGTTGTTTTTTACTCCCACCCTTTCACCTACACTACAGGTGGGGATCATTGTGAACTCACTCACCGCCTGCAACAACACTAACACTTCCCACCTTCCACCACCTTTTCACCTTCCAGGTGGGAAGTGAGAAAGGTGGCTTCATTCTTTGCAGCAAGGTTTGTAGGCTGCGAAGTTATCGCTCTTTGTAACATTTAGGCTTTTCGGCTATACCTCGACCATAATAATAATAATAATAATAATAATAATTAATAATATTTATATGGCGCAGTATCCTGACAACAGCTCAAAGCGCCTTACAGATATAAATTATAATGCAAAACACACCTGAACATGATAATACAGGCACGTAATACGAATTCACTATTATTTAAATACACAATAGAATACCAGGACATACAAGCTACAGATCATACAATATACATATAGATATACACATGCACAATAAGAGATAACAGATGCAAACCGCGTTCTAGCTGATCGTGGAGGTCGTAACGAGAACGTGGCCTATGGTTGGTTGGTGTGATGGGGGTGTTAGATACTCCACGACCAATGATGATGTTCTGCGCGTTCTGTTCAAGACAGAATATCGATCGATATAGCTGCGCGATCTGTCGATCCATCGTGTGCGCAAAATCGGTCGATGTTTGCGCAATCGATGCATAATTCTGTGGCTTTGAAATGCTTTCCTCTCAGACTGCCTGTCTCTGCCCCTGTCTCTCTGTCTCTGCCTCTCTCATTGTCTTTTTACTTTCTCTCTCATCGCCTCTCTGCATAGAGAGGCAGAGAGAAGCAGAGACAGAGAACTGCCTGTCTCTGCCCCTGTCTCTCTGTCTCACTGTCTTTTTACTCTCTCTCTCATCGCACCTCTCTGCATAGAGAGGCAGAGAGAGACAGAGGCAGAGACGGTCACAGTCTGAGAGGAAAACATTACAAAGCCACAGAAGATTGTCCATCGATTGCGCAAACACCGACCGATTTTACGCACATGGATCGAGAGATCGCGCGGCTGTATCGGTCGATATTCTGTCTTGATCGTCCGCGCAGAACAATGCCACGCTATGCCACGTTCTAGTCGATCGTGGTGGAGGTCGTAGCGAGAGCGTGGCCTACAGGTGTTGGGGGAGGGGGGAAGGGTGGGGGGGGGGGTAAATTAGCACTAACCTTGTTCATTCTGAAGACGTCCTCTATATCATCCCCGTGAGCTTCTCGGATGGTGAACTCAGCCATAGTGAAACGGCGATTAACGACTGTGCGAGTGACAGACTGCACAATGAAACAGCATAGACCTCGTCTTTCTCTAGTGTTCAAACCTACACACACCCCTCTCTCTCTCTCTCTCTCTCTCTCTCTCTCTCTCTCTCTGTCTCTGTCTCTGTCTCTCTCTCTCTCTCTCTCTCTCTCTCTCTCTCTCTCTCTCTCTCTCTGTCAAAGTTCGGAATGTGTTGATTTATGTATCTAACTCCCACATCAATTCAAGGTGGGTAGGGGAAGACGGGGTAAAAAGCGCATGGGCGGGTAAGAAGCCCACCCCAATTATCTCATGAAATAAAGAAAATTTCAGTCAAATGTGCCCATGAGACGAATGCTAGACATTAACGCTCGTCTCATGGGCAAAATGAGACTGAAATTTGCTTCATTTCATGAGATAATTGGGGTGGGCTTCTTACCCGCCCATGCGCTTTTTACCCCGTCTTCCCCTATGTATCTAACTCCCACATCAATTCAAGGTGGGTATGAGTGCTTGCAATGCTCTCATTCAGAACACACGACACACACTCCACATAAACAATAAAGAAGGTAATAAGCTGAACAGAATTATTATTAGCTTCACGCAAAAGCAAGTAAATGACAATATCAATATAGAATCAAATTCCCAGTGATACCAACCCATAAACATTAACCACCAATTTCAGTAACGCACACTCTCACTACACAGCTCCCCCAGGCCAATATTACTAGAAATACATCTTGCCTAAATTATGACTAATCACACCAAAATAATATGTGTATTAAATGTCAACAATAACACGCGACAGGCACTAAATCAAAAATAATAAAGACCGAAAAAAATGTCAGCTAAAAAAGACACACACAACGGTCTTCCTTCCTAGGAACAAAATCCGTCACCACAAAATGAGTCGCATTGTCCCTAGTTCACTTGTCCCCTAGGGACAATTTTATGTGGAAGGGGGTCAAATCATCGATTCTCAGATTTTGACTTATTATTGAACAATGGGTCTTTATCTACCATGCACATAAGTATTGAAGTGTAAAGACAATCCTTTCTGCCTTAAAAGTGTGTTTATATCAGACACATCTGGTTGTTTTGTACACATTTAGAAATTTTCCGGTTACATTTTTTCATTTCGCCGATTCCCTGAGTATGCAATTTCAAATCTTCATAACTTTGCAACAAATAGTCCGATTTACAAACTGTTTTGGTTTGTTGGAAAGCTTTTTTTTAATGCAAAATAATTTGTTAACTCAAAAGTGACATCTGGGACATCACGATTCATTTTGTGGTGATGGTAAAGTTTTCAAAAAGAGCTATGGGAAAGGATACAGACTCATAAAGAAATCGGACCGACCAACTTGGGTTCACACAGTAAAAGAACTTCCATTCACACACACACACACACACACCTCCTGGACGATGAACACAGCCTCCGACTTGGCGAAGAGCTTTGACTGCATTATTTATTTCTGACGAGTCACTGGCCCGTGGATAGGGTAGAAGATCTTGACCAGCCACGTTAACAGCAACAGGCAGAGGGGTAGAGTAAAGCACAGGAGAACTCAGCCAACCCGTTTACGGCAGAGACACCCCTCGCTGGCTGTTGAATTCAATGACGTATTGGCATCATTGCGCTGGACCCAAGGAGAGAAGCAGGTGCCTTGAAGGCACACCCAGGAGAGACATGGGCCACCACGTCGCTCTGTCCCTCTGGATGGCACGGTACCTCCTCACTCCTTCCCAGGACAGCAGAACCAAGGACTGGACCCGAGGAGAGAAGCAGGTGCCTTGAAGGCACACCCAGGAGAGACATAGGCCACCACGTCGCTCTGTCCCTCTGGATGGCACGGTACCTCCTCACTCCTTCCCAAGACAGCAGAACTAAGGACTGGACCCAAGGAGAGAAGCAGGTGCCTTGAAGGCACACCCAGGAGAGACATAGGCCACCACGTCGCTCCGTCCCTCTGGATGGCACGGTACCTCCTCACTCCTTCCCAAGACAGCAGAACCAAGGACTGGGCCCAGGTCCCGGACAGAAAACCATAGGAATAAACATTG
>CM065707.1:28883272-28892460 GCA_017654935.2 Phymorhynchus buccinoides
GCTTGTGCGTGCTTGCGCGTATATGTGTTTGGGCCATTGTTTGTACATGGGCATGTGGGTGAGGGGCGGAAGAGGGGTTGCATAAGTGAGATAATGTATTGCTTGTATGTGGGAAGATAACCGTGTGCGCACAGGTGCGCACGAATGTGTGTGTGTGCGCGCGTGCGTGTGTGTGTGTGTGTGTGTGTGTGTGAATGGAGAAGGTGTTGAGGAATTTATTTCATGTTTTATCACTTTTGACCTAGTTTCTTTTAAAGTCTTATGTTGGTGATTCTTTTAAGGGAATATTTATTTATGAAAATGTGCTAATTGATGTATGAAGTGCGTGTATACGTGTGTGAGTTTGGTGCATCTGTGTGTCTGCGTGTGCATGCTTACATTTTTACTTAATGATTATTATGATTATGTGTGTTTCTCTCTCTCTCTCTCTCTCTCTCTCTCTCTCTCTCTCTCTCTCTCTCTCTCTCTCTCTCTCTCTCTCTCTCTCTCTCTCTCTCTCTCTCTCTCTCTTGTTCTTTCTTTCTCTCTCACTCTCTCTTTCTCTCTCTTTCTCTCTCTCGTTATTTCTATCTCTCTCACTCTCTCTCTTTCTCCCCACCCTCTCCTTCCCTCTACCCCACTCTCCCCCAGTCTTTGCCTGTTTGTCTGTCTGTCACTATGTGTATGAGGGGGGAGGGGGGAGAGTGTAGCGGGGGTGCTTGCTGTCTGCGTGGGCTTGAGTTTTTGCGTGAATCTGATATTTTAATATTGGAACTGTGATCTTTTATTACATACTGTTTAACTTTTATGTGCCACCACACACACATTTCCATTTTATTGGATGATTAAATATTGTGTGTGATATTGCTGCTAGTTTAGTTGTTTATTTTACTCGTTTATTATTTGTTTGAAGGCCTGATGAAAAGAAGTATTCAGGTCAGGTAGTTAGGACATTAGGCCTCGCGGCCTCTTCACTGTCCTGTCATTTTTGTTTGAACTTTTGCACAGCTGAGAGGTTTTTGTATTTTGTTTTCGGCAAATCTGCCTTTTAGTCATGCTCGTATTGTAGTTTTGATATGTTGGTGTATCCACCAAGGAGGTTTTTGAATTGTATTAGATTCTGTGCTCGTTTAACCCTTTCACCGCCAACGTCGCATTTTTGCACCACAATGATTAAACACCCATGTCACTAAAAGGCATCAAATGAGGGCCTGTTATCCGAAGACCCTGTTTTCTTAATTTTGGGAGGTAAGGATCGGCCTTAATTCAAACATGTCACAGAGGAATATTACAGACATATTTTTTTCTCTACCCAGGTAAGTTTAATGGAATTGTTTTGCTGAAAAATGGCTGGCGGCGAAAGGGTTAATATGTGCAGGAAGAGTATTCCAAAACTTTGTTACTCTGTTAGAAAATTAAAAAAATTCTAATATTAGTTCGGCTATACTGGGTTAGTATTTTTTAATCACTGTTACGGGTTCTTGAGTCAGTTGTTAGCCGGAACAAAGATTTATTAGTATTGTTATCACTGTGAAATTTTGTATGTATTTATCAGATCCCCGCGAATTCTTCTATATTTCAGAGATGGTAATTTCAACTTTTTTAGTCTGTGTTCGTAATCAAGGTGACTAACGCCTTTAATCAATTTTGTTGCTCGTCTTTGGACCCTTTCTAATGCTATGTATTGCTATGCTTATTCGATCAGTTCATCCTCAATAAACATTCCAAGTTTCAAAGTTTCATCTCTCTCTCTCTCTCTCTCTCTCTCTCTCTTTAATCTGCCCCTTATTTTATTGTATTTCAAGTGTTCGGATTGGGCCGGAGGCCATTGTTATTATGTGCATGCATTTGTGTTTTTCGTGACTGTGGTGATATGAGCTTGTTTGGCTTTCGTCATTAAATATTTGAGTCATTGAGTCTCTCTCTCTTTATATTTTATTTATTTATTATTTCGTTAGATTTAAAAACTATCCAATAAAGCATTACAAAGTTGATCTAAAAAATACTACTTTCGTTTTGCTGACTGTCTTCTGATTGGTTGAAATCGTGCCCCGCCTACTCAGAAAATCATGACTTAGGGTTTTCAGGGAAAGCTACTTTCAGTTGATAACTAGGCCTAGTAAGTTTGATGCAGGGAAGTTTGCATGCCGAATACTGCAACAACTTGTTCCTGGGTTGCTTATTACAAGCACCTTGTGTGATCAGTGTTGACCTCTAGAGCAGCTGATTCAAGAAGTAAAGTTAAAATGTCATCGCCAGTTGACAGAGAATGAGAGAGTCGCCCCAATTTTTCGACTGAGACTTGCCTGAAAACGACATTACAAGATAATCAAAATGGCTGCCAGTGGCAGTGTCATCGAGAATCAAAAACGGGACGATTTTCGCGAGTCATGCAGTATGTGCCTGGAACCTTACACTGGGAGAACCCCGAAACTGTTACCCTGTTTCCACACCTTTTGCCTGCCTTGCTTGACTGCTTTGGCAGAATCTGTAGTGACAACTGGGAAAGCCAATCTATTGAATGTGACTATCCAGCCTGAGTCTGAAGAAAAACAAGGCCGGGAGGAGGAAGTAAATTCAGTGGAGGAGCATCAGCCATCTTCTGAAGTTGACGATTTGGAAAACGAAGCTGTTGAGAAGTCTGGAAGAAACGATGGTGATGGAGAGAAAGGAGAGGAAGAAGGGGTCCTGACTTGTGCCGGGGACGCCAAGCCAGGCGCTGTGTTTCTATGCCCAACCTGTAGAGCGCCCGTCACTGTGCCGACAGGGGGAGTGTCTGCCCTTCAGGTGGACCAATTATATAATACACATGTATAACATTAATTGAGAGAGAGAAAAAGAAAACCAGATGGTGAGAGAGAGAGTGCTTGTTTGTGTTGTGTGTGTGTGTGTGTGTGACACCCCCCCCCCCCCCTCCATGCCCCTGTTCCCTGAGCTCCAGCCTGGACATCTCTCTACACCCTCTACCCTACCTACTCCCCCCCTCCCTTGAGCTGATCATCTGGGCAGCTGTTCCTTTCCCACAGTACTTGTGTTTTTAGATGATACCGGAAACCCCTGTTTGTATGCATCATAGTCGTCGACAAGCTGACGGAGTATGTTAAAGCGAAGAAGAAGAAGAGAGAGAAAGTGTGTGTTTTGAAGTTGTCGCTTTAAGTTTAAATATGACCAATAGTTAATGTGACAAGAAAGTGGTTTTAGTCAGTCCGGCAGCATAAATTATTAAATATCTTCTTTTAGTTTTATATTTTCAATTTGAACTGCATTGATTTTTTTTTCATCTTTTGCTAGCATATCTGACTGGTCATGACCGTAATATCTTTACAAGTAATTCATTTTAATGGTTCTGATGAACAATCTTTAGTTTAAGCGTATTTGGTGGTTGCAGTAAATGTACCAAGGATCGAAAAATGATAGGACAAATTGTCCCTCGTGGTATTTATCTTTCATTTTAATTTGGGGGGGGGGGGGGGGGGGGGGGTCATATATATGTGTGTCTTGTTTGCTTTCGTGGAGTGAACTTTTCCAACAACTGATCTGATTCCAGACCAATTTTTACATCGTCACAGAACCGGAGGAAGCCGCACAGCCGGTGCCTTGCGAAATGTGCGAAGAGGCAGAGGGCTGGAAGGAAGCGGAGTACGCATGCAGCAAATGCCAGCAGCGCATGTGCCGAACCTGCCGAAGCCTGCACGACAAAATCGTGGACAAGGACGAACACCAGGTGAATAGAGTTAACTGATTAAAAAATCCGAACCCATTTTAAACCGGTTTTATCTCTTCAAACCAGTTTTACTGAACCGGTTTTTTTAACCAGTACTCACATCACTAGTTTCACCTATGCAAACACATATTTATTTGTCAGAATATTCACACACACACACACACGCACGCACACACATACATACACAATAAAGAAACATGACTTATGACACACACACACACTCAACTCAACACTCAGTCAAAGTCAAAGCCATACACCACCACAAACTAGAAACAGCTACTCTTGATTTACAAACACCCAATCTGCGCTCAGAATCAGTGTTGTTTTTTCGAAAAGAATGCGTTATTCTAAGAAAAACTTACTTTCAGTTTGCAGTTAAAAAAAAACCGGTTCACAGCAACTCGAACCGGTTTTTTGAACCGCGAAAGTTTAGCACCGGTTTTTCGGTTCAAACCGGTTTTTCTTTCCCCCTTCCCCCACCTCTACAGGTGAAGCCCCTGAGCCTCCAGGAGAAGACGCCGTCATCTCGACACAAAGCTGAAGTGAAGAAATGTGGAGTCCACCAAGACCAGGAGCTGTACCTGTTCTGCCTGGATTGTGACGTTGGAATCTGCGTGGTGTGCAAGCTGGCGTCCCATCAGTCCCATAGCACCGAGGACATTACTGCCGTTGCCCTGCGAGCGCAGGAAGAGCTGGGTAGTATGGTCACTGCAGCTACGGAACAGGTTTGTTCAAATTGAATCTTCTTCTTCTTCTTCTTCTGCTTTCCCAGGCCATATCAGCGTATGGCATAATGGGTAAGGTACGCATGTGTCCGGTTTTCAGTTTTCACTGGTCTCCCCCCGCTGCGTACAGCTGACACATTCCGATTTCGGAGGAGCTCAAAGGAGAACAATTATTTGGAAGATCTTTTTGAAAAAAGGTAGGAGAATGGGGCCATTAAGTCAGCAAAGAGAAAAGGCAGAGTCAAAGAGAGTGGCAGATTAGGGGAAGTTACAAGCACAGAACTTCCAGAAGGTGGGGGAACTATTTTTACGAAAGACCCCCCGGTATACCCACGGGGGGTCAAATTGAATCAAGTTATGTACCGTATTTTAAGGACTATAAGGCGATACTTTTTTTTCCTAGACTGAGACCCCTGCGCCTTATAATGTGACTCATAATATAGTAATAATAATAATAGTACATTTATATAGCGCTTTACCTCAGATGAGCCCAAAGCGCTTTACAATCAATTATTCATCAACAGACAACAAAAACAACATTCAAGAGTGACACCAACCAGCAACAGCGCATATACAAAGCAACTCTCTCTCTCTCTCTAACACGCACGCGCACATGCACACGCACACGCACACACATAAACACACACAATTATTGACGCCAACTCGTTCATACTCCATTCGGTAAACCACAGCAACCGAGCCGCATGGACTGACCACATACACCAACACACATACACAAGCACCCTCACACACAACGGACGCAGATAGACACATAGTAAGAAACTATAATAACAAAATCTGAATTTTGTGTGAAATTTTGGGGGGTGCGCCTTATAATCAGGTGCGCCTTGTAGTCTGTAAAATATGGTACTTACATGTACTTGCTTTTGCCCATTGTCCCCAGTGGAGCACAGGTAATCAACAACACTCTGCCATCTCACTCGGAAGACCTGGACAGTATGGTCACTGCAGCTACGGAACAGGTTTGTTCAAATCGAATCAAGTTATGTACTTACTTTCATTTTTTGCACTGATTTCAGTGTTTTTAATTTTACCAGAAACTGAACTTCAGCTGTTTTTTAATTCATCAAAAAAATGTTTTTGACCACAATCGATTTGGGGCATTTTGAACTTAGTTGTTCTATCTTGGAAGGTTACAAATGCAATGTAATAATTTTACAAGGTTTATCAGGCTCAAACTGTCTCTGTCTATCATTTTAGGTGCACCCTGACGGATGACGGTTTTGCCAGAAACACACCAAGATCACCAGGAAAACACCCTTTACATAGATCTATTGCAACACTCACTTTCCTCTGGTTTCCTAGAAATCAAACCGCTAAAACGGCGATTCCTCCTTGGCGGAGATGCCGGAGACAGTAGCTATTTTGGATAGGGTTGAGGGAAGGTCAGTCATTGTGGTTGAAGCGTTTTCTTTTTTTGTAGTGCAGTAACAAAAAAATGGAGCTATTTCCTTTGTTGTGAGCGAAACTCCTTTAGATAAAATGTATAACATTTAAAAAAAGATTTTTAAAAAAAAGGCTTGTATTGCAAAAATTTCGTGCAAACAATTTGGCGGCCATTAGAAAAGAGACGGCACACGCATTGTCTTTGGCCAGTTTGGGTGAAAGAATTTGACTTCCAGCACCTCTGCCAAGGAGGAATCACCGATTTGATGGTTTGATTACTAGGAAACCAGAGCAAAGTGAGTGTTGCAATCTCTGTAAAGGGTGTTTTCCTGGTGATCTGGACGTGTTTCTTACAAAAACTCATCCGTCATGGTGCCCCTTTAAGTGCTCACACTCACAATCATTAGTAAAATCATTTTTGGTTTTTTTTACATCTTTCAAACTAAAGATCAGTTAGCACTAGCACACTATTTTCTTGTTCCAGGATAGTATGTCTTATTTGCGGGTACTTTTCCTTCCTCAGTGCAGCAGTGCAGAGTACACCCCCTGTAATTGGTTTTAGTTACGGAATCCTGAAGAGGTGTCTTTACGTGGTTCTCATTTAACATAATGATCTGATAACAACAAATTTTGTACATTTGCCAATCTGTAATATTCTGACATTGATACAGACAAACCCCTATTTTACGACCCTCTGTTAAGCGACCACCTCTCATTTGAGACCGGATTTGGTAAAGGTCAAGATGTGCCACCCCCCCTACCTATCTCGGTTAATTGTATTTTTCCGTTATTGCCTTTCTTACCATACATAAAGCTGTATTTTAGGAACATTTTTAGCTAATAACCTTTTTGGAATACTAACCCTAACCCTAACCCTAGCCCTAACCCTAACCCTACCCCCCACCGTATAAGACGGAAAAACGCAACGAACCACAACTGTGACAAATCGCGGTGTACTGCAGTACATAGTGGGGGGTAGGGGTAGGGTTAGGGTTAGTATTCCAAAAAGGTAATTAGCTAAACATGTTCCTAAAATACAGCTTTATGTATGGTAAGAAAGGCAAAAACAGAAAAATACAATTAACCGAGAAATGCATGGGGGGTGGCACATCTTTACCTTTACCCCGGATTTGTTGACACAGATGCATTTTACTATGTAAACGACCTCTCTTAAACGACTTCCTCTAAAACGCGACTTACGACCGCCATTTTGTTGGTTTTTACGACCGTTGCTGTCGTCTGCATAGACTTCGAGCAAAGGGAAACAACCACGGTCAAGGGCCTGAAAGCGGAGTCGCTTCCCTTGTTGTAGAAAAGATGGCGGAGAGCGTAGGAAAAGCACGAAAACCACTGACTTTGAAAAAGAAAACCACTGACTTTGGACGAGAGTGGAGGTGATTAAAAGAAGTCGGCAAAGTGAAACTGTAATATCGATTGCACAATCCTATGGAGTTGGAAAGACCCAAATCCAGTTTAAATATGTCATTGTATGTGTGCATGAAGAAGAGAGTATGAACTGTGCTGAACTTTTTCTTTCTACGGCTGCCAGTGAAAACCTCCGTCATACGACCCCTCCAATTTACGACCGATTTTTCCGGACATCTTGGAAGTCTTAAAATAGAGGTTTGTCTGTATATTCAAAAATTATGCTGACATGCTTTAACTTTTAGCAAAGGATATCCAAAGGAATCAATGATACTAACATTAACTGTTTATACCAGCCGCCGTGGCGTAGTGGTTAGCGTTGCGGACTACTGGCTGGGAGGTCTCGGATTCAAATCCCATCAGATGCGAGGTTTTTTTCAGTCCTGGACCGACTCCTACCCAGAGTGAGTGGCTATGGGCTCAATGGGAAGACTGAAGCCACACAG
Organism: Phymorhynchus buccinoides; assembly: GCA_017654935.2. Classification (NCBI taxonomy): domain Eukaryota; kingdom Metazoa; phylum Mollusca; class Gastropoda; order Neogastropoda; family Raphitomidae; genus Phymorhynchus; species Phymorhynchus buccinoides. Next base: position 28,890,979 of record CM065707.1, read on the forward strand.
TCGAGCTTCATCCGCTTACCGGATGCGATTCTGAGAGTGTTGCTCTAATTTCAAGACCAACACTGCAGGTGTCTGTAGTTCTCGGGCCTGGTTAATGCCGGGATATCATTATGAAAGGAAGCGTAGAATACAGCCCTGTCATGCAGTCTCAGACCGATACAGAACTTCATAGTATCATCTTCATCATCATAGTCATCCGCCTCATTTCCATCAATCATTAAAATAAAAAAATGTCTCAAATTATGTGGCTTTGCCAGCCCTGCTCTCATGGTGACCTCAGTTTCAGTTTCCAATCCAGTCTATCTATGCCTTGGTGCGTTCGGGTCAAAGTCATGGGGATCAGTATGTTCTGGGGAGCTGTCGGTGGACAACGTCGTGGTGGCGCCCTCGGAGGAGGACCTCACTCACGCTTGCTCCTTGACTAAGAGAATAGTGTCGTCAGTAGGGGGCTTAGTAGGTGGTGTCCTGAACAGGCTCTACTGAACTCCACCGAAGTGACTCAGCAGCAGTGCAGTGTCTCCTCGGGCTTGGTTGCCTCCTGACGGCCCTAACATAGATTCGTTCCCCTTGGAACTGCTGGTTTCACTGGATTGTGCGACCTGAACGTGCAGAGTGTGGCTGCGAATTGGGACTCGGAAAGAGAGGTGTGGGAGCAAATACACACGGCCCAGAAGATGGGGCAGCCAACAAAAAAAATATATATTAACTCTTAATGGGATTAAGTACAAATTCCAGGGTTATCATTCTTTGCATTTTCTCAAGAGTGATTACTCTTTGAAATAGTTCTTTGTTATTGTTCTCAGGGAGACACAGAGTGATGTAATTATAATAGGTGTGTGACTGCGTGTCATCACATCCTATTCATGTTCATTGTTGACATTGACTACACCTTATTGATCAATGTTGTCAATGACTACACTTGTGTTGGCGAACTTGTCACTGACTACCCCCTTTGTCGATGTTTCACAGATTCATCTGATGCAGAGGCGGATGACTCGCCTCTCCAAAGACGTCAAGGAACTCTCCCGCCAGCAGCAGGAAGCAGAAAATGACCTGAACGCGCGCCACGCCCAAATCGTCCACTGGGCCGACAGGGCGCGCGACGAAATTCTAGAAACTCTCTTTGAAGAAGCCGAGCGTACACTGTTGGAATTGAAGGCTGAGGAACGCTCATCCTTCAACCTGATCAACTCCCTGTGCGGGCTGGTGTCCCGGGCTGCTTCCACAAACAACAACGCTGAGGTCCTGTTGTTGAAAAAGGAGCTGGAAGCTTCTCTCCTGGAGAGAGAGAAGCGTGAGTGGCACGAGCGGGAATCAAAGAGAACGGAGCACAAGAATTATCTGAGTCTGGATGGGGAATTGTCTGCCGTGGATCTCGTCACCGTAAGGGCCTATTTAGGAGAGGTGTCGGTTGGAAAGGGAGAAGTCGTCCCTTCTGTGTCCCTGAGAGAACGAATGGAGGCGCTGGTGGAGGGAAAACTG
>CM065707.1:28892960-28917960 GCA_017654935.2 Phymorhynchus buccinoides
CTTTTTATTTTCAAGTCTAATCTCTTTTTTATAGGTTACATATCTCTCTATCTCTTGTCTTTTATCTCGCTCTCTCTCTCTATTTCACTCTCGCTCGTTCTCACTCTCTCTCTATCTCCTACACCCACCCAACTCTATCATCTCTATCTATCTCTTCTCTCCTCTCCTGTGTATAACTCTTAATTGAACACGCCATAATAACAAGTGTACCGTTTGTATATGTCGCTACAACTACTCGTATCATGCTATTGTGTTGAGTGAAAAATCCGTTAACGTCCTCCGGTCTGAAACAGAACTCCATAATTATGGAGACATTAGTAGATCTAAAGATGGTGGGAACGAATCCCTTCATGGAGGCAATGCCGGAGGCAGTTGCAATTCCAGGATGTCCCGAATTTTTAACAATACAGATCATGTTGTTTCATACAACCTGTTTGCTTTCTCTATGCTACAAAGCGTGGCACAGGCGGTCGTTCCAGTCTCTCTTCATATCTGTGAAAGGGGAAAATGACTAAATAACATGTCATGCGTGTGCCTGTGTGTGTGTGTATGTGTGTGTGTGTGTGTGTGGGTTATGCGTGCGTGTGTGTTGGTTGGTTGGTTGGCAACACTGGCTAAAAGACGCAGGGATCTCCCAAAGCGAGAAGCACTTGAACACTAGGTACAAATGCATCAGCTAGAGATGAGAACATTACGTGTGTGACCGTTTGGATTACCCCGCCATGTGGGCAGCCACACTCCGTCTTCGTTTGTTTTTTAGACTGATGAGTTACGTGCGGCAGCTTGTCATGGGCTGTTAAGGACAATCCCCGCACAACCATTCAGAGCATAAAAACATTTTGAGTAGCCATGGCGTCTAGCTTTGTCAACTGTGTATGACACAGCCTCATGCCAAGGCATACGTGTGTGTGTGTGTGGTGTGTGTGTGTGTGTGTGTGTGTGTGCGTGTGTTGTGTGTGGGTGTGTGTGTCAATGTAGGTGTGTGTGTGTGTCAGCTTGTCTGTTTTCTTGTGCGTGTATGTGCGTGCGTGCGTGTGTGTATGTGTATGTATTTGTATGTGTGTGTGCGTGCGTAGGTGCGCGCGCGTGTGTGTATGCGTGTATGTGTGTGTGTAGCGTTGTATGTACATTTTTTGGTGGTGGCGTGTATATGGGTGTGTTTTTTTCGTATTCTAGTCCGTGCGCGCATTGTGCCGTGTTAGGCGTATGTGCGGCACCTGTCCCATGCAGCCTAGGGGAGAGGGGGCAAAATATGAAACATTTTTTTCAAAGCCAGTAAACAAAAAAAGACAGGAGGAGAGTTTCATAAACGTTGTACATGGCTTTAATATTTAGTGAGTCCATGTGTTCAAAACAAAACAAACAGTTTCTGACATTAATAGAACTGAGTTATGAACGTTTTGTGAAAAATTAAAATGCTGGCAATATGAAAACCGGTAGGCAATATGAAACAAGATGGGTGCTAATAATGAAAACGCATTTATGTTTGCACTAACTACAAATGCGTGGATATGTTACTTGGCTAAGTTACTTTAATAAAAAATACACATTTAACCTTTCGTTTATTTTTTTTTCAATAAAAGAAAACAAATTAAGAGTTAAAGGAAATTACTAATTAACAAGAAATAAACGTGTTAAAACTCACAATTGATCTAAAAACATCATTATTCCATATACCCTAGTGCAGTGTAATTTGAAACATCAAACGTCTCTTCTGTTTTTGAATTTGATTTTTAATTTGTATGACCTATCCACGGTTTTGTGTGTGTGTCGTGTCATGCAACACAGGTCAAAGAAGTAAAATTGTGCATAGCCACATCCAGTGCACGTGTACTGATGTGGAATATCGTTTCATATTTGCCTACAATGGTGTTTCATTTAAACCGTTTCGCCCATTGCTCTTTAATCATATTCTACCCACATTTAGCCTACAAACAGAAATTCCTTTCTTTCAGGGTTTCAACAAGTTTATTTCACTAAACACATGGGCACATCTTTCTTTTTGTTTGCAACGTGTCTTGTATTTGTACCACGGGCATTTCTAAAACAGACAGTTAGACGAGCATCGCTGACAACAAGTTTGAACTCACCTCTTCGCACAGCAACCTTTCAGCGCCATTTTTTTTCTCGAGTGTTTCGTAATTAGGGAAGATGTGAGGCTTGAAGCCAATCAGGGATGACCAAAAAAAGAAAAGGATCTCTGTTATCTCCCATTTGACAATAAGAGCATGTTTCATGTTACACTCCGTTTCATATTTGCCCCCGTCTCCCCTAAGTGTAAATGTGTGAGCGCACATATATATAAACTGTCCAAAAATGAAACGCGTACTGTGCTTCTAAAATTCTTCACTTACAAGGCGTCAAGGTGCTCTGAAAGGAAGGATATAAAGGTCTGTGTACACGTTAACAATCATACACGAGATATTCACGCTGATTTCCCCGATGGCAAACAGTGACATCAGTCGAATTGCAATGAGTGGCCTAATAAGTCTAACTGAAATAGATATTTTGTGAATAATAATGTTAACGTGCACACAGACCTTCTTTCTTCTTTGTTCTTGCGTTCCTGGGCCATAAGGCCACAATGGTATACGTACGTATGTGTCCGGTTTTCAACTTTTCACTGGTATCCTCGCTGCATTCATCCGACACATTCCGATTTTTCGGAGGAGCTCAAAGGAGGAAAAAATATTTGGAAGATTTTTTTGTGGGGGAAAAAGGCAGGAGAATGGACCAAAAAGTCAAGAAAGATAGCAGATGATAGAAAGCTATGTAGGAAAAGGCATGAGTCCAAGAGTGCCCGGTGATTTGCGTTCACAAATGCATGACTTGTTCATATGGTGGCCACGCTGGTTGCATCAGCTTTATCTTGTCCATTGTGCATTTTGCCTAGGTCATGATGATAGCTACTCGTGTGCTGAGAGTTTTTACAACTCTATTGATTTGTGCTCCTTTTGTTGCTGCTTTTTGTTTGTGGCACAAGCCACAAACCTAATAACTCACTGTGTCGGTCTGTCGGTCGGTCGGTCTGCTCGGTCGCAAAATTGTCGCACATACTTTGACAAGATAAAGAAAAGCGTGCCACAAAACGATTGCGAATCGCGCGTTGTTTTTTTCTCCTTTTGCTATATATTTGCTGTTTGTTGTTTTAATTGTTTGTCTATGTTGATGAAGGTGCATTCGTCGAAATATCCAGTAGTTTTTGTTTTGTTTTTTGTGAATAAAATATCGTCACTTTACACTTGCCGGTGTATTTTTTTGTTTGTTGTTGTTGTTGTTGTTGTTTGGGGTGTGGGGTAGTATTCTAATGTAGGTCCTAATTGGAAAGAGTGGGCATGAGGCGTCTGTCTGTCTGTCTTTGTCTGTATGTCTGTCTGTCTCTCTCTCTTTCTCTCTCTCTCTAAATCTCTATCTCACTCTCTCTCTCTCTCCCCTCTCTCTCCTCTCTCTCTCTCTCCTCTGTGGTGGTTGATGGTGGTAGTATACAGTAATAGTAGTAGGAGTGGTAATTGTAGTAGAAGAAGTAAATTGTAGTGAAAGAGGTTTTCTATTATTTACTTGTTTGTTAGGTTGTTTGTTTGTTTGTTTTGATTCGGTTGGTTAGTTTTCTGTTACTGTTTGCTTTTATTGCTGATGGTGATGCTCTGTCTACCATGTCGTTGCTATATTACTGTTAATCGTTGTTGTTTCTGTTGGCGATTTTCCAGGCTGTGTCTCAACGTTCATTTATTAGTATTAGTTATGTATTACATGCTTAGAACCAAGGACAGAATGGAAGACTAGGTCCAGCCTTGTAAAATAAAGTATCTAAAGTACTTCTCTCTCTCTCGTCTCTCTCTTCTCTCTCTCAAGCCTCCTCTCCCCTCTCCCTCTTCTGTCTCTCTACTTCTCCTCTCCTCCTCTGTCCTCTCCTCTCTCTCCTCTCGCTCTCTCTCTCTCTCTCTTGTCTCTCTCTCTCAGACCTTGTGAGTGGTGTCTTTTGTGGTGCGTGCACACATGTATGTGTGTGTATCTAGGCCTACCTGCATTTTTTTTAGTGTATGTGTGAATGTGTTTGCGCGCGCAATCGCCCACACACACATACACATACACGCGCGCGCGCACACAAACACACACACACACACAACACACACTCACACACACACACACACACACACACACACACACACACACACACACACACACACACACACACACACACACAATCATAGGCCTACCTTCCGCTGTGATTAACACTTGGTCTTCCAAGTCTTCGAATGCTGCCAGTTCCTGCAATACACACACCAGCAACATCGTTTTCATCGTCGTCATCATCATCATCATCGTCCGTTGTCATCATTCAACATCATCAGCTCAGCAGCAGCAGCAGCATTATCGTCATCGTTGTCATCATGGTCATCATCATCATCATCATGATCACATTCATAATAATAGCTTTTAAAATACAAGGTCACGACGGCGATAATTTATGCGCGGATGCCTTCCTCTCATGGTGACACACCACCACACAAAATGTGAAGCGATTCGGTCAAGCGGTTCGGGAGATAATATTCTTGGGACAGACAGAAAAAGAAAAGAAAAAAACAAACATACACGAAACGAAAACATACTCCTTTGCGATCGTAGATCGGCAATAGGACAATAAAATAGTAATATAATAGCTTTTGGTTCATGTCAACCGATGATTTTTAAAAAACTGAACACGTTTTGAGTATTATAGGCCTACTAGTTTAAGTTCAAGTTACGTTTAATTAAGGCCTTTCTTCTTCCTTCTTCTTCTTCTTCTTCTTTCTTCGCTCGCTCAGACAGTTTCCTGTCAATTATGAGCGCAGGTGCGTCATGCTGCCGTTATGCGCCTAACCTAAGAAATAAGTTAGGCCCAGCAAGTCCGACTTCGGCTGGAGGAAATCTTTTTGAAAGCGTTTCTAGTGAAGAAAGAAAAAAGGCAGGAGAATGGAACCCTGGTAAGGCAGAAACAATAGAAGAAGAGAAAAAAGACAGTAGATGACAGTAAGCAAAGGAAAAGGGCAGAGTCAAAGAGAGTGACATATAAGAGGAAAGTTACGAACACAGAACTTCCAGAAGGTGGGGGAACTATTTGTACAAAAGACCCTCTGGTGTATCAAGGGGCCCGGTGCAGGGGGGGGGGCGTAAAACTGAGTTGAGATGTAAAAAAAGAAGAAGATATATTCACTCTGAACTGTTCAGTTATTTGTGAATGAATGGATGAATGAATGAATGGATGAATGAACCTGAATGAATGAATGGATGGATGAATGAATGAATGAATGAATGAAGAAAAGTGGCGGAGGCAGAAAAATAAATAAATAGAGAGACAGACTGACAGATGGACAGGAAAAAACAAGCACCCAGACAGACAGACAGGCAGGCAGACAGACAGACAGATGGGGCTTCAGGAAGCACCAACCTTGATCATTCGGAAGACGTCCTCCATGTCGTCCCCTTGAGCTTCCCGGATGGTGAACTCGGCCATGGTGAAACACGGTGACCAACGACTCGGTGATTGAGGGACTGTACAGTAAGTACAACAGCATAGACTACGTGTATCTTCTTGGAAGTTGGATACACAATCTGTGTTGCTAAAAAAAATTCGTGACTTTCCTGGTGTTGCACTGCCTCCGGGCATTGCCTCCAGGATCGTTCCCACCATCTTTATTGAGAGACTGTACAGTAAAACAGCATAGACTACGTGTATCTTCTTGGATACTCGGTATGCACAATCTGTATTGTTAAAAACATACGGGACTTTCCTGGTGTTGCACTGCCTCCTGGGCATTGCCTCAGGATCGTTCCCACCATCTTTATTGAGAGACTGTACAGTAAAACAGCATAGACTACGTGTATCTTCTTGGATACTCGGTATGCACAATCTGTATTGTTAAAGACATACGGGACTTTCCTCCTTTTTTTTTTTGTTGTTGCACTGCCTCCGGGCATTGCCTCCAGGATCGTCCCACACCATCTGTATTGAGAGACTGTACAGTAAAACAGCATAGACTACGTGTATCATCTTGGATACTCGGTATGCACAATCTGTATTGTTACAAACATTCGTGACTTTCCTGGTGTTTTTTCCTTTGCACTGCCTCCGGCCATTGCCTCCAGGATGTTCCCACCATATTTATTGAGAGACTGTTACAGTAAAACAGCATTAGGACTACGTGTATCATCTTGGATACTCGGTATGCACAATCTGTATTGTTACAAACATTCGTGACTTTCCTGGTGTTGCACTGCCTCACGGGCATTGCCTCCAGGATCGTTCCCACCATCTTTAATATCTACTAATGTCCCATATGTGTCTGTTTCAGACCCGGAGGACGTGCCAACAGATCGTGTATCTTCCTTCAAGTGTTCAACCCACTCCCACCCACCACCGCTCTATTCTCTATCCTCCCCCCCCCCCCCTCTCTCTCTCTCATCTCTCTCTCTCTCTCTGTCCCGTGTCTGTGCCTGTGTACACATGCGCGCGCGCGGCGCGCCTGCGCGCGCGCGAAGCGTGTGTGTGTGTGTGTGTGTGTGTGTGTTGTGTGTGTTGTGTGTGTGGTGTGTGTGTGTGTGTGTGTGTGTGTGTGTGTGTGTGTGTGTGTGTGTAAGTACACTCAGAGCGTGGGTGTGCATGTGTGTCAGTCATTTTGGTGGGCCCCCTCTCTCCCTCTCTCTCACTCTCTCTCTCCCTCTCTCTCTCCCTCTCTCTCCCTCTCTTCTCTCCCTCTCTCCCTCTCTCTCTCTTATCTCTCTCCCCCCCCTCTCTCTCTCTCCCTCTCTCTCTCTTCCCCTCCTCACTCTCTCTCTCCCCCTCTCTCTCTCTCTCTACTCTCCTCCCTCTCTCTCTCCACTCTGTCCGTGTCTTTGCATGTATACACGTGCGCGTGTTGTGTGTGAGTACACGAGCGTGGGTGTGCATAATTATGTGGTCTGTCAGTCATGTTGGTGTTTTTTCCCTTGTCTATCCGTGTGTCTATGTGTCTGTCTGTGTCTGTATTTAAAACTCTGTTTCGGCCGATGTAAATCTGTACGTTCGTATCACTGATGGAGAAAAAAAACACGGCAAAAAAAGTTGGTGAAAACAATTTTAAAAAACACACCCAAAAAATATTAAAAAAACCGAAAAAAGGGGGGGGGGGGAAAAGACTCCACTTTTCAATTGAGAATTCACAAGCGAGAAGAAGAAGAAATTCTGCTTAGCGTCCTCCGATCTAAGTAGATATAAAGATAGTGGGAACGATCATGGAGGCAATGCACCGGAGGCAGTGCAACTCCAGTAAAGTCCCGATTTTTTTATAATACAGATGATTGATAATTCGCCAGAGAAAAAATCAATCCGGCTTATGTGTTTTTTTAAATCCCCACCCGCTATCCCACCCTATTAAAATTGTTCGCATTCAGAAATTGTCGATGGTGAGATAAGCAACATTCAACATTCTCGGATAACCGGGTTAGGGTTAGGATCAGCCTAGGGCTATTATATATATATGTGTATGTATGATATATTGAATGAGAGATGAAGAATGAGTCTGTCAGTGTGGTTTGTGCATGTACTCGTGGTGTGTGTGTGTGTGTGTGTTTGTTTGTGTGTGTGTGTGTGTGTGCCGTGTGTGGTGTGCGTGTGTGTGTGTTTTGTGATGTTTGTGTTGTGTGTGCGTGCTGTGCGTGTCGTTACGCGCGCGCGCGCCGTGTGTGTGTGTGTGCGTTTTCGCGTAGTTCACTGTGTGTGTGTGTGTGTGTGTGTGGATGTAAGTGTGTGTGTGTGTGTGTGTGTGTTTGTTTGTGATGTGTGTGTGTGTGTGTGTGTGGTGTTTTTTTGCGCATGTGTTGTTGCTGGTTTGTGTCATTCTTCAATATTATTTTTGTCGTCTGCTTGTTGATGAACGCTTAAGATGGCTTGCGAGATTAAAAAAAAAGAAAAGAAACAAGTCCCCACGTTGGGGTTTCAGGGGCGGTGTTATCTTTCGTACAAATAGTTCTTCCAACTACTGGAAGTGCCTCGCCCTTTCTTTCTAGTTAGATAGGAAAATCGAACTGAACGTCCAGTCATTCGGATGGGGACTTAAAGCTAGTCTGACCCGTGCGCTTTACGCACGTAAAAAAAAAATCCCACGGCAGTTGAAAGTCGGTAAGAGCAGGGATAAATCCCGCTGCCTGGTATGCCAAATTGATAGCTAGGTTTTCCAAGTGTGCCCCACACCCCCTCCTCACCCTGTGCCCCCCCCCCCCAACACACACACACACCAATACACACAAAACTGGAATAGGCGCTGCACTTGCGGCGACGCCCTCTCCGGGGGAGAGCAAGCCGAATTGTCACAGAGATAAGTCTCTGTGACTAGAATAATTTTTTATACCAAATACAAAATATAACTTCCTCTAATCTGTCGATCTCTTTGACTCTGCCTTTTCCCTTTGCCTTACTGTTATCTACTATCTTTCTGCCTTACTGGTCCATTCTGGACGGTTATGCATGTCGATATAGCATGAGACTTAGCATGATGCTAACTTAGAAGCTCTTCCTTCCAATGTCCTATAGGATTTAATAGGACATTTGGAAGAGCTTCTAAGTTAGCATCATGCTAAGTCTCATGCTATCTCGACATGAATACCGTCCCTGCCCTTTTTTTTTTTTTAAAGAAACACCAAGTTACAAAGATTTTCTCCAGCCGAAGACGGACATGCTGGGCCTATTTCTTAGTTAGGCGCACAGCGACAGCATGACGCATCTGCGCTCATACTTGACAGGAAACTGAGCGAGCGATGAGGAAGAAGGAAAAATAAAAGTATGATGAACAGACTTCCTGAAAAGCAAGTAGTCTAGATAAAGTTTCCATTGACGCGCACTTTATACGCACGAACGCATAAACAGATGCGCACGCCTATGCACGCACACGCAACCACGCAAGTATATGCACATACACGCGCGCAAGCGCGCACAAAACAACACACACACACACACAAACAAACACACGCGCGCGCACACGCAGACACACCTAAGTACAATACACATACACACGTAGACATGCACGCACGCATACATAGTCCTACATGCATACACTAGGACACACACTTTAGCACACCCTGTCACATATCACACGCGCGCGCGCGCACACACGTACACACACATTTTAAAATATATACAACTTTTATCCTAGGTAGGAATATTTCATCCTACGATCGCTCTCTCTCTCTCTCTCTCTCTCTCTCTCTCTTCTCTCCTCTCTCTCTCTCTCTCTCTCCCCTCTCTCTCTTTCACTCTCTCTCTCTCTCCCCTCTCTCTCTCTCCCTCCCCCCCCCCTCTCTCTCTCTCTCTCTCTCTCTCCCACTCTCTCTCTCTCTCTCACAAAACCCAAATATTACAGATGCCCTTCCTTCACTTTTCAAGTTATGTTTAGGCTATTTATGCTATCAACCAAAGATGAAGAGGGTGTTATTTCTTCTACCGATTTCTATAATTATAAATCATCTTAAGCTAAGAGAAGAGAAGTTGCTACTTCTTAAAGTAACTATTACAATGAAATATTGATGTCTGGCTATTTTCTATTCCAAATATGTATGTTCAAACGCCCGATCATGATAGGTCACACACCCCCCCCCCCCCCCCCCCGCACACGCACACACACACACACACACACAAACACAGGCACACGCGCACGCACGCATACACACACACAAACACACACACACATAACACACACACACACACTCACTCAACTCACGCACACACACACGCGCGCGCGCGCGCGCGCGCACGCACACACGCACACGCACGCACACGCACACACACACACACACACACACACACACACTTTATAGTTTACAAAACTGGAATGCAAACACCAGAAGAGATTTAATTTTTGATGTAAAATATCTAATACTATTATGTCTAAAGGAATTAACGTAGAGTTTTGCTGGATTCCATCGCACTGTGGTATCGTTGAGAATGAACTAGCTGATAAATTAGCGAAATAAGGTGCTTGTAGGGGAAGACGGGGTAAAAAGCGCATGGGCCGCGGGCGGGTAAGAAGCCCACCCCAATTATCTCATGAAATAAAGAAAATTTCAGTCAAATTTGCCCATCAGACGAATGCTAAACATTAACGCTCGTCTCATGGGCAAAATGAGACTGAAATTTGCTTCATTTCATGAGATAATTGGGGTGGGCTTCTTACCCGCCCATGCGCTTTTTACCCCGTCTTCCCCTAGAAAATCTTCAGTTTGTTCAATAAAACTAGAAAAACACGAAATAAATTCAATGTTATAAAATAGTATATATAATGAAAAGCTTCCTTCAAAATCTAAGATATTATTATGTTCAAGATCTTTATCTAGCCTTATCTACAAAATTCGATTAAACTCGTGGAGGACCAAATTTTCTATTAACTTTTAGAATTCTTTGTCACTTTTTTTTCTTTTTTTCTTTTCTTTTTTTATATTAATTTATTAGGTTTTTTGTGTGTTATTTTTTCTTCCACATCCACAGACATAAAATCATATGCATAGTTACACTTACTCATACACACGCAGTCATATTCACATACATACACACGCGCACACACATACACGCGCGCGCACTCACGCACACATACTAATTTTTTATTTTTTTTATTTTAAAAATGTTAAAGTCTAATATCACCATTGTGTGAACAGACTTTAAATTAAATCAGTCAAATCAAATCAAATCAAACACACACACACTCACCTACTGCACATTTAAGTAACCACACATAGGCCTGCTTCCTCTATAATAATGCACCCGCACACGCAGCAACTTTCGTGGGTTACTAACGAATGATAGTGCTGGCTTGAATTAGGGCCTGAGCACTTTCGTTGCAGCCTATGAATTAATCAATAGCTCTGGCGAACAGAGTGAAAGTTCGTGTAACGTCCTCCGGCCTGGAGCACAGCAACAATGCAACAATGGCGTCGAAACTTGAAACCGCAGGATGCGAGTCGGCGACTTGCAAAACCTTTTTTTTTTTGAAAAAAATTAAGGGGGGGGGGGAGCAGTTGCTACAAAGTGATAATAGAACTTGCAAACTGTGACATAAAAATATAAATGACAATTTTTTTAGAATGACGCACGGTGTTCTAAGTGATGTATGTCACGAGACGATAGGCTACGAGAGCTGATGGTAGAGTGACTTCCACTGTTTGACCGATTGAATTAGGCAAGATCACTCCCACACACCATGAAATTACTCCCCTTAATTATTTCCGAACAATTCCTATTTTGTACCCTTTCGCCTTAGCCCTGTAGGCTGTTGGCCGTTTTAGGTGGGGTTGTTACTTCCCTTGGTTTGTGCGGCTCAATGATACAGTCCCCTTGTTTACTATAACTTCCGGTGGTGAGTATGTGGCAGATATAGTAGATAGTAGATCGACGTTTTTTGGATACGTCGCAGACGCCACTTCTGACGATAAATAGCGACGTTGATACGAACATGAATGCTTTGCTGTTCCTGTACATGATTACGAGAGTTTTACTACTCCTTAATTGCTACAATAATAACATCATTTCCTTTGTCACCATCTTTACCCTTGACATATATACTAGCCGTTTATTTCCGTTGATCTCCTTCATAACCATGTTCTTTCAAAATCGTCACTTTTGCCGGGAACCATTGCTATTTGAGCATTTTTCCGACACTTGATTCAAAAATTTGTCTTGCCTTGCAATTACTAAAATTGTGGGTAATATATGTCAAAGACCCTCTAGAATGTTCTTGTACAATTTTGAAAATTGAGCTTTCGATTTCTGTGGTAGAAGTGAATGCATGAGGGGCATGCATTCACCTCCACCATGTGTTGAAGAACAAATAATCAAATTGAACACTTTGTATGGCCTATTTCCCATTCTTTGGCTATATTAAATACTTTGACTGCATTTCTATGTGGATGATACAATCATTATTTTGAGTCTATTGAAAAATGACCATCTCTGCGACCCACGCTCTTTCCACAGCCTGCGCTTTTTGTTGCGTTTCTTTTCGTGGTATGTGTTCACCGTTTACCACATCTGTGTCAATAATTCCGGTGTGGCGAGAGCGCCGTATGCTTTGGTTTGTTCCATAATTCCTTTGATGGTTGTACGACAAATAAAAGAATTTGAGTTTGAATTTTGATATGGTTGAGGGGAAAAGGAAAAGGGGTATGCAAGCAAACGGGGGGATAGACTAGAGTGTGGGTGGGGTCGTGAAGGAAGGATTGCCATTTGGGAATGGGTAGAAGGGTGGGAGTAAAGTGGGGCTATCGTGCGTCCTTTGTTGTGGAGTTGCGTATGCGCACTCGCGAGTGTGTGTGGGTGCGTGCGTGGGTGCGAGCGTGTGGTGGTGAGCGTGCGTGTGTGCGTATGAGTGTGTGTGTGCGTGTGCGTCACGCGTGTGTGTGTGGTGTGTAAGCCATCGAATGCACACATGTATGTTTGCGAGGTGGGTGTGTATGTGTGTGTGTGTGTGTGTGCGTGTGTGTGTGTGTGTGTGCGTGCGTGCGTGCGTGCGTGCGTGCGTGCGTGCGTGCGTGCGTGCGTGCGTGCGTGCGTGCGTGCGTGTCTGCGTGCGTGTCTGCGTGCGTGCGTGCGTGCGTGCCTGCGTTGCGTGCGTGCCTGCGTGCCTAAGCCATCGAATGCAGATTGTGTGTTGCGAGGTTGTGTGTGTGTGTGTGTGTGTGTGTGTGTGTGCGTGTGCGTGTGCGTGCGTGCGTGCGTGCGTGCGTGCGTGTGTGTGTATGTGTGTGTATGTGTGTGTGTGTGTGTGTGTGTGTGTGTGTGTGTGTGTGTAAGCCATCGAATGCACATATATTATGTATTTTGCAAGGTATGTGGCGTGCGTGCGTGTGTGTGTCTGCGCGCATGTAAGTGTGAGCGCATGCGCGTGCCTGTGTGTACACGTATGTGTGAATGTGTGACAGACAGGCAGTCAGGCAGACGGACACAGACAGACAGACAGAAACACACAGCTCTCGTTCCCATCCCAAAGTACTCCCGCTCTCATACAAATGGGGCAACAAGAAATAAAAGAACACTGCGTACGCCCTCCATTGGTCGGTCAGTCAGTTCTGACTAATGTATCCAGTAAAACAAACTTATCTCGTTGGCTCACTCGTGTTTTAGCGAAGTGTGTGTGCGTGCGTGTATTGTAGGGGAAGACGGGGTCAAAAGCGCATGGGCGGGTAAGAAGCCCACCCCAATTATCTCATGAAATGAAGCAAATTTCAGTCTCATTTTGCCCATGAGACGAGCGTTAATGTTCTAGCATTCGTCTCATGGGCAAATTTGACTGAAATTTTCTTGATTTCATGAGATAATTGGGGTGGGCTTCTTACCCGCCCATGCGCTTTTTACCCCGTCTTCCCCTATGTGTGTGTATGTGTGTGTGTGTGTGTGCGATGCGTGTGCGTGCGTGTGCGTGCGTGTGCAGTGCGTGCGTGCGTGGCGTGTGTGTGTGTTGCGGTGTGTGTGTGTGTGTGTGTGTGTGCGTGTGCGTGCGTGCGTGCGTGTGCAGTGTGTGTGTGTATGTGTGTGTGTGCGTACGTGCGTGCGTGGTGTGTGTGTGTATGTGTGTGTGTGTGTGTGTGTCGTAGGCTATTATGTGGGTGGGCGTAACTGTGTAGGCCTATATGTGTAGGTACGTGTTTAAGGTTATGTGTGTAAATTACACAAAACAGGCTCAATATAAAGATATTATCTTCTTCTTCTGCGTTCCCGGGCCATATATTGGCCGTATGGCAATATTACGTGTTTGAGTACGCATGTGTCCGTTTTTCTCCAGTTTTCACTGGTGACCTCGCTGCATTCAGCCGACACGTACATTCCGATTTCGGAGGAGCTCAAGAAGAAAAAATATAGGGAAGACCTTTATTGATATTTTATTAATAAAATTAAAGGCAGGAGAATGGGCCAAAAGTCAGTAACTGATAGTAGATGACACAAAGCAAAAAGGAAAAAGGCAAGAGTCAAAGAGAGAAGACAGATTAGAGAAAGTTACAAGCACAGAACTTTCAGAAGGTGGGATAACTATTTTTACGGAATACACCCCCCACACACACCCGGTATCCCCCACGGGGGGGGGGGGGGGGGGGGGTGGGTTAATATAAAGTGTCAACGTGAGGCAGATTCTCAGCTACGAGCTTTTCCATGGAGTCTTGTTCCATCCTGTATTCCAGACGTCCGTCCTCATCAGACACGCTCCTCCCTCCACGCTGCCGGTAGAAGTTGCGGGCCTTGGCGTTCCCTTTCAGCACCCTCCAGATCACGAACCGGCAACCTTCCGCCAACACTCTCTAGAGAAAGAAAACAGAAAACAAACTTCTTAGGCCGGGTTCACATTAGACCCGTAAGTCCGTACGGATAAGTATGGTCCAAGAAAATATGTTTTAAGCAATGTCAATTCCTTTTGGCGTATGTGTATGAGTATGCGTGCGTATCTGTGCGCACATGTGGGTATACATGTGTATTAGGAGAGAGAGAGAGAGAGAGAGAGAGAGAGAGAGAGAGAGAGAGAGAGAGAGAGAGAGAGGAGAGAGAGAGCATGAATGTACGTGTGCTGGTGTGCGCATTGCCTTTGTAATTTGAATACATGTATATTGTTTATATATTATTATGCCACTATTTCAATGAATTTCATGATGATGGTTCGATTACCTACTATGTGGGGGTCATACTGATATGTAACTGATAAGTAAAAGGTTTGATTGTAGTGATGTTTTATATGACAATTTGGTATGTCGTGGTTTAGTTGGATGAGGTGCACCATTATGTGAACCGCACCATTGTAAGTGGATTAGCTGAAGGTTTGATAGGACGATGTTTGTTGCACTGATTATTTTATGTTGTGCTTTGTTTCATTGATTGATGTACGGAATCACAGCAGTTCTTGCCGCAACCCTTCAATGTGACTGGATATTGATCTATATTTTCTGTTTTTTCGTTTGTTTTTGTTTTTGTATGTTGTTGTTGTCGTCAAAGGTTTGTTTGTCCGTTTATTGTTTGTTCTTTTTTACTTTTGTCTTTTTTCATTGTTTATACATTTTTTTCCCCATGTACTCCCAAGGGGCTTTTTTGGAAATAAAAAACCCTTGAAACCTTGAAACCTTTTGGAGAGATGCATTTCAGTCTTATGAAATTTTTTGTAAAAACGTTAAACTCATTGCTAGCAGAGCCAATTTTCTACAGTAAGAAATTTGAAATAGGCAATCCAGATTTTTGTTTTAAACACTGGACCAGTAGGCAAATAATTTTGGTTAAAGATCAAGTTGATGCAAATGGAAAGTTCCTAGACTACAACACATTTGTCAAGAGATATAATGTTAAAACTAATTATCTAGACTACATGGGTTGTATGCAATCTATTACAAGCTGCACAAGATATCACCACATTGAAATAAACAATCACCAAAGTAATTAACAAACAAAAGCTATAATGATGATATCATTAGAAGGTAAAGGGGCAAAAAAATACTACAATGTCCTTTTAGATGAATTGTTATGTTTTGATATTACTGCTTTTGCAAAATGGGAATATCTATTTATTTATTAAGACAACTTTTATAGCGCCTAATCTTTAAGCTCTAAGCGCTTTACAGAAATCACTAAAATAAACACAATGAACAAAAAGTATACATCAAACATTGACCAACACCCCCCTTCCCTGATCCCTCAGTCAATTTCTCAATCACGCCCAAATAATGAATGACATAATCTACAGTACACTTTCGCAACCAACTTGAAACACTCACACTGATGGACGCTTAAAGACGCCCAGGCCACACTATTAACAAATCACACTCACACCCACACTTATAACGATAGAGAGAGAAAGAGAACGAGAGAGAGAAAGAGAAAGAGACAGACATACAGACAGAGACAGAGACAGAGAAAGACAGAGACGGAGACACAGAGAGCCAGACAGACAGAGAAAGAGAGAAGAGAGAGAGACACAAACAGAGACAGAGATACATAGGACTGAAATACAGTTGCATGCATCATAAAATAACAATATAGGCTTGGATATGTGGTGGACTGGGAAAAGACTCCTAAGCAAGTTAGACAAATAAAGGAAATAAAACATAGGTGGTTTCAAATCCGAATCTGCTATAATATTTCTAGTTACGAATAGTATACTGAAAAGAATGAGTGTAGTAACAAATGATCAATGTTCTTTTTGTGAAAAAGAGAAAGACACGATACAACACTACTTATGGTTCTGTGAATGTGTGCAAAGGTTTTGGAGGGACTTAGAAGCTTTAATGATAATTAAGTGTGAAAATTGTCTTAGACTTAAGCTGAGCTCAGAATTGGTACTATTTGGTAATGATGGGAAAATAAAAGCCGATGAGGGATTTGATTATATTCTTTTGATAGCTAAGCCTTTTGTTTATACATGTAGAATTAATAAAAATCAACCAAGAGTTTTTATGTTTTTACATGAACTAAAAACATACTATAAAATAGATTATATTGTGCACTGCATGGAAATACGTGTTGCGCAATTTCACAAAAAGTGGTTGACATATAAAAACCTGATTAATTAAAATAACAGATGCATGAGTTACCTCCACTTAACGTGTGCATAAGGCAAAAAGGTGTGCGTAGTAATTGAATTGTATGTACCCTTATATTACCTGTACTTAACGTGTACATAAGGCAAAGAGGTGTGCGTAGTAATTGAATTGTATGTACCCTTATATTACCTGTACTTAACGTGTACATAAGGCAAAAAGGTGTGCGTAGTAATTGAATTGTATGTACCCTTATCTTATAAGTAGTTCTAATCGTGGTTATTGGCATTTGTGAACAGTATTCTTGATTTAGTGTATTACATTGTACCTAAATGCAGATACGGTCATAACTATGTTGGTAAACAATGACTGTTAAAATGTGGTGTGTATGTGTCCAAAAAGAAAATAAAAAAATATAAAAATCTGTACCTTTCTTGTTTGTGGTGTAGCTCCCATTTTCCAGACCCGATCCTACGTTGCCCGTTCTCAGAACACCCCGAGTTCACTGAGTGCCCTAACTGACCCCCATTGTTTTGGTCACTCCCTTCTCACAGGACCAGCTTCGGCACCATGCCCTGTGCAGCTGAGGAAGGCCGCATGGGAACAGACTGTGCTCTTCAACGAGAGGAGCCCAGGGACCCGAGTTCTCACAAACTGGTGACCCAAGAACTTCCTGATCAACCGATAAATCATGAATCAGAGCGCAGCATGTCAGAGTCTTCATGTGGCAGCTCGTCAGAAGATTCATCAGGAGAGGGACAATGTACTGTGTCCAGTGTAAACTATGAAGCTCCTGAATTTATTTCACAGTTCAGTAAAGGAGGTGTAGATTATATTAGATTTCCTTCATTGGAATTTCTGAAAATGGGTGGAAGCGACAAAAAGTGTTGCCCTCAACACGACCTTAAGCGAACAAAGTTTAGCCTATTCAAGATGCAGCCGTCATGTGCAAAATGCATAGCTGAATCTGGACCTCAAAAACACTTCTGTGTACTCTGTCTACAGGTTACTCTATTATGAAATTATGCTATGGCAGAAAAGCATTGGCGACCGCATTGAAGCCCTTAAAGTTCGCTCCATCGAACTGTGTGCAGAAATACAACAATCAAAGTGACCCGAGACAACAGGCACCATGGAGCAGAACGCGGCAGATGGCGCTGCAGTGAATAGGCCAGAAACATTCATGGAAAATATACTAATGACCAAAACCATCCTTCGTTAGCTGACCAAGATGGACAATTTTCTAGAATACCTGCATCGCCAAGAACAAGGATGGGAACTGTTGGAGAATTTCAACTGTGGTCTGAAGACACTGCTGAGAAGAGTTGTATTAAAGGCAGACTATGCAATGACATTAATACACACAGCTAGCGACCTGCAACACTTTACCCAGAACTGTGAAGACCTTGTCAGCGATTTCCTGGAGCCTGTCCCGTAAAACAAAACCCCATCAGCTGGAATTCGAAAATCTAACTGACCAGTGTCCCCGACAGTGGCTGGAAGACCCTGGCCCAAAACAAATGCTTCACAACATCCCTCAGGTCAAACCCTAGGATTTCGACGATGTATTTGTCAATGATTCTGATCAGAAGAGCGAAGCACCCATCTATGACGTCTCAGGGACGAGAGATGCCATGCCCGTGTCCGATCAGCTGCTCCGTCGGCTCATGGTCCACTTTCCACAGGACGATGAGTCAGCTGTCGTCATTGACGTGCACGTCACGGAGACCGTGGTCGTGGCGGACAACGACAACCATTGTCTGAAAGTCTTCGACCTGACCGAGTCCATGCAGACCCTGAAAATATCCTACCCTGTCATGGGTCCCCTCAGTCTGTGTTCCGCCGGTGAGTTGGCTTCACTTCTCTCTGCATCTTTCCACCCACTCGTGAATAAATAGTAAACAAACAAATAAATAGTAAATTAAAAATGTGAAATAGAATGCGTAACATGGCGTTGACTTGTTCAGTAAAGCATGGCATAGAATGTGTAGCATGGCGATGACTTGTTTGATAAAATAAAAAAATAGGGCGTATCATGATTTGTTGATAGTGCATACTGCAGGACACATTTTCTTGTATCTTACCTAAAGACAATAAAGTGTTTGATTGATTAATTGATTGATAGATACTTATTCAAAAATGCTTTAAAATGTCCACTTAAAAACTTCTCAGGAAACCCGTCTCCAAAACGCTTCCCATGAAACCCGTCTCCAAAAAGTTTCCCGGGGTGCTCTTCTCCAAAAAGCTTCTCAGGAAATCCGTCCCCGAAAAGCTTCTCAGGAAACCTGTCCCCCCAAAAAGCTGTGTCCCAAAAAGCTTCTCAGGAAACCTGTCCCCAAAAAAAGCTGTGTCCCAAAAAGCTTCTCAGGAAACCTGTCCCCAAAAAAAGCTGTGTCCCAAAAAGCTTCTCAGGAAACCTGTCCCCAAAAAAAGCTGTGTCCCAAAAAGCTTCTCAGGAAACCTGTCCCCAAAAAAAGCTGTGTCCCAAAAAGCTTCTCAGGAAACCTGTCCCCAAAAAAAGCTGTGTCCCAAAAAGCTTCTCAGGAAACCTGTCCCCCCAAAAAGCTGTGTCCCAAAATTCTTCCCAGGAAAACCGTCGCCAGGAATCGTCCCAAGAAAAAGCTCGCTCCCCTTCCGAACACCCTACCCAGCCTAGCAAAAGTAAACATTCTCCCAGCCAGCCACCTTCACGTAACCGGCAGAAACGCCACGATGCCTATCGCCCGTACCACCATCACAGCTCCAACAGACCAGATGGATGGAGCAGACAGTGCTATTCAAGGTCTTGGAAGAATCAGCGCTGCTTGCCCAGTTATTGCCACGAATGGTCCCATCACCCAGCTCCCAGAGATTATCCTCCGTTCTTCAAATCGGAAGAATACGCATGGAGGCATTATTATGGCGAGAGGCCTAGAAATCAATGCCGACCGTATTTTATACGTACGACTGTGACACCATACTGTTTCGCGCTACTCTTCGCAACATTTGGCAGATAGGCGCGCCATTATTCTGAGAACAGCAAAGGGACAAATGAACCTATTTTGACGATTAGTGAGTATGTTTTGCTGTTGTTTTTTTGGTGTTTTTTTATATACTGTTTTCTATACCTTAGTACTCTGGAGATGAGTCATGCAGTGCATGTCGGGAATGTGGAGTTCTATTATAATAAAGAATAATTGGTGGGAAGGGTGGAGGGTGGTATGAAAGTGAGCGCGCAAGCGGGGCGAGTGAAGTGTGAAAGAAACTTTTACAATTTATTCTGTTCTTTTATAAATTGTTTGGTTTCTGTGTGTACATATGACGTGTCCGCAGGAAAATTATCCTTGTTTTTATGAGGACAAAATAAAAGTTGAGTTGAGTTGAGTTGAGTTGAAAGCAGTAGGTATATTTTATCCTGTCTGTGAATTGTGCAAACAAACTGTTGGTCGTAGAGCCCCCAAACCTATATATGTGACCTAGCACCAACGAAAGGGACATTAAGTGTCAAAATGACCATTCTGAGAAAATGACACAATTGACACAGCCTAATCTATCTATACAAATAAAAAAAATATAAAAAGCGAGTGAGCCTCGAAGGCTTTGCCTCTTGTTCTTTATGGTATTGATTTAGATGCATCATCTCAAAACAAAACAAAACAAAAAAAAGCGAGTGAGCCTCGAAGGCTTTGCCTCTTGTTTTTATGGTATTGAGTTAGATTATTATTTTATTTAATTATCACCTCCATCAGCGTCGCCATCAGAGCGGTGCCCATCCCTTTCTCTCTCCAGCCCTCCGCCACATAAAGGTTCTCCATGAATCCTGTGCGCCCGTGCCAGGAACAGTAACTGTAGTAGTACAGCAGAAAGCCCACCAGGGGGCGTTTGGTTGCTGCTTCACTTCCTGTTAAATGCAAAGGAAAAGAGAGAGAGCTATTGTAGGACTTTCCTGGTATTGCACTGCCTCCGGGCATTGCCTCCAGCATCGTTCCCACCATCTTTAGAATGAAAAATGGTGTTTTACGTCCTCTCGGTCATACACATATGGGACATTTGTAAATACAAAGATGGTGGGAACAATACTGGAGGCAATGCCCAGAGGCAGTGCAACACCAGTAAAGTCCCGATTGTTTTTTAACAATACAGATATGTGTAGCAGTAACCACGCCTCGGTTAAACCTCATTGGCTATGGTACCGCCACAAGTGTAACGAGCCGTGGGAGGCTCGAAGTTTGCATGCGGATAGGTAAAATATGATACATAATTATGCCAACTTCGAAGATGAAGGTCAATGGTCGAAGGTCAAGGTTACTGGAGCCGAAGATGTGCCGCGTGCTGCTTGCTGCTGTTGCAAAAACACTGGACCAAAGGAAACAAATCTTGCTTTGAAACCAGCCACCAGTAGCATCTTCTTACTTCCCTTCGTTTGTCTTTTCAAAAAGGCAGTGAATTTACTTAACTGCTGCAGCTGTCACTCTGTCAAAGATTGCATGCCGCTATAGGTAGCTAGCTATATCATGGTATCTAGGCCAAGTTCGAAAATGAAGGTCGTTGGTCAAAGGCCAAGGTCACGGGAGCCGAAAATGCTGCCACGCGGTTGGTTGATCTAGCGCTTCCACGCTCTACTTGTTATTTAGAATTGTTGTAAACAACATGAACATAATCATCATCATCATCATGGCTGTTGTATGCATAGTTGTTAATTGTCATCAGATTCATCATCAGTGTCATCATGTGTGTCATCATCAGTATCATCATCGTCGTGTCTGCCATTGGGCTGACCATTGTTCAGCCCATCATTACCATCATCATCATCATTGTCGACGTCGTCGTCATTGACACCGTCGTCATTCTCACCCTCATTTCTAACACCGTCGCCGTCACTGGTTGCATCATGCATCATTCATCATCATCATCATCATCAAAATTGTTGCACTCATCTTCATTTTTTATAAATAATTTTTTTTTGGCTGTCCCATCTTCTGGGCCGTACAGTGGCGTTGCTCCCACGCCGCTCATCTCGAATCCCAATTCGCAGCCACACCCCGGTTTGTTCAGGTCGCAGAATCCGAGACCAGCAGTTCAAGGGGAGCGAATCTATGTTAGGCCGTTATTATGGCTTATGGTAGTCGCCCGTCACCGTTATCATCATCATAATCATCAGCAGCATCATTATTATCATCATCATCATTGTCATTGTTGCTAGGCCTACATATAATCCACACACATGCAGTGACCACACACGACGCATACACGCACACACGCACACACTCCCGTTCTGAACTCTTCTTTATAGGCACGCACACGCGCGCGCACACACGCACACATACACACGCACACACACATTAATTAAATACAAATAGCAAAATGCACTGTTTGTGTGATCAATATTATCTGTCATTTTGTATTGTAATCTTTTTATATATACACTAGCCGGTTATCTACCCGCTTCGCGGATAATAAGCGTAGTAATCCACTGTATTATTATTTGCGTGTTGGGTTGATTGTTTAACCCTCCCCCCAAAAAAAAAAATATATATAAAGAAATTGGGACAGAGCCAGGTTCGAACTCTGAGCGTTCGTGTAAGAGTGCAACGCCTAACCCACTCGGCTATGGTTTCTCACTGCTGTGAGAGAGAGAGAAAATGGAGTTTTACGTCCTCTTGGTCTGAATCAGACACATATGGGACATTTGTAAATACAAATATGGTGGGAACAATACTGGAGGCAATGCCCGGAGGCAGTACGAAACCAGTAAAGTCCCGATTTTTTTTATTAATACAGATAGTTGTGAGTTACATTGAATGTTCTCACTGCTGTGAGTGTAACATTTTGCCTTTTTTATTGGCTTAAAGATTTATCAACCAAAAAAAGGAATGGTTCCAGCAAAAAAAATAGTATAAGTGCATGGGTTTGTACATCGATTTCTCGGCAAATATGTAGATTTACACCCTCCTGCTCTATTTCTTGGTTCTTTCCGTGGTTAGGGATAGGGTTAGGGTTAGGGATAGGGTTAGGGTTAGATGGTCTTTTCTTTTGCCACAAGCATCTGTTTTTTTGTCACAATCATCTATTTTTGGGGAGCATTAAATCGCTGCCTTTTATATTTTTCAAAATATAGTGGGTACTGCTCGACTGACCCGAACTTTGACTAATTACGCTAATTACGGAGCGTGTTGCAAAATGTAATGTACCCTACCTTCAGCAGGGGTCATCCCTCTGGATACTGTGAATGTTTGGTGGCGCTAAAACCACGCTAAATACGGTTGTACAGGACACAAAGTACACACACACACACACACACACACAGCTCGGTTATATATTTAGATATTCACTCTCCCACGCTCTTTCTCTCTCTCTCTCTCTCTCTCTCTCTCTCTCCTCTCTCTCTCTCTCTCTCTCTCTCTCTCTCTCTCCCTCCCTCCCTCTCTGTTTCTCTGTATCTGTCTCTCTCTCACTCCGTCTGTCTTTCTCTCTCTCTCTCTCTCTCTCCTCTCTCTCTCTCTCTCTCTCTCTCTCTCTCTCTCTCTCTCGCACTCTCTCTCTCTCTCTCTCTCTCTCTCTCTCTCTCTCTCTCTCTCTCTCTCTCTCTCTCTCTCTCTCTCTGTCTCTCTCTCTCTCCGTCTGTCTGTCTGTCTGTCTGTCTGTCTGTCTGTCTCTCTCTCTCTCTCTCTCTCTCTCTCTCTCTCTCTCTCTCTCTCTCTCTCTCTCTCTCTCTCTCTCTCTCTTAATAGCTAATGACAAAATGTACCATCTGTATGTTCACAACTAGTTATTAAGCTTTTTATGCCCCTGTGTTGTTTTCACAAGATGTATACAATACTGGCTAAAACTATTGAAAATGAATTATGATCGCTTACCAATAAAATCCTATAACATGTTATATGATTTAGATTTGAAAGGAAAAAATAACTGGACATCAAAGGTACGATTGTTTCTTTTTGAGTTTGGTTTTGGTATTTGGGTATGCTTGGGAGAATCAAGGGGTGGGCAATGAAAATATGTTTTTGAAAATTACTCGTCAAAGATTAATAGACTGCAGGTGGCAAAACTGGCAAAACCATGTTGATACAAGTGAAAGATTTTAAATGTACAGAAATTTTTACTTCTTCTCATTTGGTCAAGAGTTATGTCATGTGTGTCAGATTTAGTATTACACACATTTTGTGATGTTGTTAGTCTTGGGACTAACAGGCGTACTTTATGGTTATATGGTTTCATTTGCAATTGTATGGTATGATGAATGAACCTAAAATGGTAACATATAGTGTTCATCATGTTTTTGGATTGCGCGGGGATGCGTAACTTTTGGTGTATAGTATATATAGTAGTGTATTATGATCACTGTGAAGTGTATAGAGGATTTTTGGGCTTGCATTGACAGCTTGAGCTGTAGTGAGTTTTTCTAATCTCTTAGCTGAAGTGAGCGTTTTTAACCTCTAACTTGTGTGATATTGGATTTGGATAAGGGTTGGTAGTGATTCTGAACAGAGTTCAGTAGTTGACTTTGGAAAGCTTTGTCAATAAGTAAAGGGCAGTATCTTAGGAACCATTGAGAGGAATGGTCCAAAGCATTGGTGAACTCCAATGTATAGTGGGGTGCTGGGAGGTGTTGGAGACACCCAGGACAGATGTCCCTGAGCCAGTACCAGCAGCGTATGCTGAAGAAATGTGGAGAGAGTGGAGGTTTCCACTGATAGGCGGTTTGGCCACTATGCTCTCTGTCGGGAGGACAGATGAGATCTACGGAGATGTGTTTGTTTGACTGTCTAGTCATACAAGGCCTGTCATGGTGATGGGTATTGTACCGTCTATTACTCGGGAAGAGTATGTATATTGTATGTAGGAGTTAGCCTACAAAGGATCACCTAGGACTAGGAAACGATTAGTCTGGAACGGTGGAAACTGCGGGACGGAGCAGTAGATTCTTCAGGAGAACGGCAGTTAGATTCTTCAGGAGAAGAATTAACTTTGGAGGGAACACAAGAAGTGTGTACGTGTCAAGGACGGGATCGTGAACGAGATCAACTAGTGGAATTTGGAACGGTATTTATTATTGAGCTCATAGTGATATAATTGTAGTTAACGGAATTACAGTATTGGCCATTGACATTTATAGTATTTAAATATTGCGTAATTAAGTGGGAGGCTTAATTGTGAATAGGGGAAGACGGGGTAAAAAGCGCATGGGCGGGTAAGAAGCCCACCCCAATTATCTCATGAAATGAAGCAAATTTCAGTCTCATTTTGCCCATGAGACGAGCGTTAATGTCTAGCATTCGTTTCATGGGCAAATTTGACTGACATTTTCTTTATTTCATGAGATAATTGGGGTGGGCTTCTTACCCGCCCATGCGCTTTTTACCCCGTCTTCCCCTAGTATTATATTCTCTTTTGTTTGAGAGAAAGATTTCGTACATATTTGATATTGATTGTGAAAGTTACTTTATACAGAATTGATATCAGTTCCTATTATTTGCTGTAATAAATAATCTTCTTTAGTAAGAAGAGGGGA
>CM065707.1:28922960-28945551 GCA_017654935.2 Phymorhynchus buccinoides
AGATTTGTATGAATAGATGTGTAGGGAAAACACATAAATAATACTACCATCCACGCACTCACACACACTCTCACTTCAAATACTTTTTTTTTATTTTTTATTTTTTTTATTTTTTATTTTTATTTTTTTTTTGTTGTTGTGGGTCTAATATCACTTGCGGGTGAACAGACGTTAAACTAAAGAACGAACACACACACACACTCTGTGTGTTAATGAATAAATAAGTTCCCCTTTGTGGAAATGACAAACATTCCCGCATATTGCGCGAGAGAAAATGGAGTTTTACGACCTCTTGGTCCGAATCAGACGCATATGGGACATTTGTAAATACAAATATGGTTGGAACAATACTGGAGGCAATGCCCGGAGGCAGTACGAAATCAGTAAAGTCCCGATTTTTTTTTATTAATACAGATAGCGCATGTATTGTATTCAACGTAGCTATTATTCTGCTAAGCGAGGTCTTGTGTATTACACACATTAAGTTTCAGGGTCATGTGGGGGGGTTTCATCTGAGGGTGTAATGCTATTACTAACATGTTTAGGCCTAGGGGAAGACGGGGTAAAAAAGCGCATGGGCGGGTAAGAAGCCCACCCCAATTATCTCATGAAATAAAGAAAATTTCAGTCAAATTTGCCCATGAGACGAATGCTAGACATTAACGCTCGTCTCATGGGCAAAAAGACTGAAATTTGCTTCATTTCATGAGATAATTGGGGTGGGCTTCTTACCCGCCCATGCGCTTTTTACCCCGTCTTCCCCTATAGATCAAACCATGTCTTTCTTCCTCGTTAAAAATCACCCATTAATCACCTTCTGCGGTCACTAACACTTGGTCTTCCGCGTCTTCGAATACTGCCAGTTCCTGCAAAGTAATAGGCTACATCAGTAATAATTATAATCACCGTCATCGTCGTCATCATCATCGGTGTGTGCGTGCGCGTGTGTGTGTGTGTGTGTGTGTGTGCGCGCGTGTGCGTGCGTGCGTGAGAGAGAGAGAGAGAGAGAGAGAGAGAGAGAGAGAGTGTGTGTGTGTGTGTGTGTGTGTGTGTGTGTGTGTGTGTGTGTGTGTGTGTGTGTGTGTGTGTGTGTGTGTGTGTGTGTGTGTGTGTGTGTGCGTGCGCGCGCGCGCGCACGCGTCTGTTTGTGTGTGTAGTGTGTGTCTGAGTCTGTGTCTGTGTGTGTGTGTGTCTGAATCTCGCGTGGCACGTCGGACCATGCGCCAATGCCACGCTGCAGATGTGAGAAAGCAAAGCAACATTCTATTCTTTTCTACTCTGATGATTAGTCTCGGTAACTGCATGGTGAATTGGTGATGCATAGGGGTAAAAAGCCCATGGGCGGGTAAGAAGCCCATGCCAATTATATCATGAAATAAAGCAAATTTCAGTCAAATTTGCCCATGAGACGAATGCTAAACATTAACGCTCGTCTCATGGGCAAAATGTGACTGAATTTTTCATGGGCATGGGCTTCTTACCCGCCCATGGGCTTCTTACCCCGTCTTCGCCTAATCAACCAGCCGTGAGGCGAAACCTGCTTAATGTTTTCAGGGCAGTCTGCCGGGTGTTTTTTTTTGTTTTGTTTGTTTATGGCTGGCTGGTTGACTATGTATGTTACCATGATAGCGTTTTGAACGGATTTACCCAGGACCCTCAAATTTGGCATGCGGATAGGTATCGTTAGGATATCTAGGCCCAGTTCGAAGAGGAGGGTCATTGTCAAAGGTCGAGGTCACTGGAGCCGATAATGCTGCCGCGTCGCTGGTAGATTTAGCGTTTTTACGCTCAAGGGTCATACCGCATTCCCTGCTTGTGCATAATGAACGAGAACCACCAATTTCATTCTAGGGATTTTTGACACATTTTCTATCAAAATGTGACAGTGCATAAGAAAAACGGACATAATGGAATTTTGGCATAAATTGTGATTTCAATTTGCCATGGTTGAGAAAAGATTCCTTGTTAATACACAGAAAACCGATTTGAGTTATCTTGTCTAGTTTTTATTTGATAATTATTTGAAGTTTGGCATTATTTGCAGAAATCGCACATAGAAAATATAATTTTGCCTCTTTGTTTCTATTGACTTGATTTAGAAAACGATCAAATAAACAAAGAAATCATTCAAAAGTGACTTTGATGTTGTGGATACTGGTAGAGCGCATAAAAATAGACATAAATATGCCCTAAATAGATAATTGATATTTTGGGGGTTGTTTATTTTTGGCTTTTGCTAAAAACATTCTCAGTGACTTGTATAGGTTTTTCCCATGCACCATCACAAATGATGGCTGGGTTTTTTAAGACAGATCCCGTAATAATAGGCCTAAACTTACGCGTGAGGCGGCTTGATCTCATTTTAATGACTTGCTTTATTCAAATAACACGAGTGAGCCAAATGTTTTTGCTCCTACCAAGACCCCACCACGCTCTTGCTTTGAAAATCCGTTTAACCTCCTCCGACCTGGAACAGGCACAGGTCAGGTCAGGTCAGAGAAACGAGGACAACTAGGCCTCGCGGCCTCTTAACGTGTCCTTTCTGATTTTTTTTCTATTCTTTTTCATAATTGGCATGACTGGGACGCTTTTAGATGTGTTAATCAAATTCGTGTTTTAATTGTTGAAGCTTGGGGTCTTTATCGAGGAGGTTTTTGAACTGATTAAGGTTAGGTGCCAACTGTAACTAGATATGTGCTGAAAGAGAATTCCAGTATTCTGTTTAGTGACTCGATCTTGTTACTAAAGAAATTCCTTCTATTGTACTGTTAGTTCTAGCTGTATTGGGTTAGTATTTTCAAATCATTATTCCTAGTTTTTGAGCGGTTGGAAAGTTGAAACAAATGTTTGTTAGTAGTATCAGAACTGAGAAATTTAATAAACATTTATTAAATCACCACGTAGTCTCCTACATATTAGGGATGGTAAATTCACTTTATGTAACCTGTCACTATAATCAGAAAGCTTAGACGCAGTGTATTTGCTTAATCTAATTTTCGTAATGCTTTGCTGGTTTGATCACATAGGTTAGGTTAGGTACATTATAGTCACAGGGGCGTCTCTGTGAAATTCGGGTTGCTCCCACCTGGAGAGCGCGTCGCAGCCAGATGCGCGCCACCCAATATATATGTTTTTTTGCATGCGATTTTTGTGTGGCTGATGAAGGAAGGAAGGTGGGTAAATTTTGACCAAATGACAACTTTTTCGTTGCCACTGGGTACTCCACGTTCAGACCGCAAGGCCTAGTGCAAAGTGAGAGAAAAAATCCCCTGTACCCAGGTTCGAACTCGGGTTTGCTTGACACGAAGCGAACGCGCTACTACTGTGCCACTCTACACTACATGTAATAATCTTTAGATAGTGGGACGATCATGGAGGTACATGTACAGCAATACCACGATAGTCCCGATTTTCTAATGGATATAGATTTTGGGATAATTATGCTGTTCAGCGTCAACGCTCTTACTACGTCACGCTCGAATACAGTACGTGACACCAAAAAGCCTGAATATGCAGAGAGCTCGCACTCCGTCCGCAGCTGACTGAAGCCGGTTTTGTGTTTTTTACTCCCACCCTTTCACCTACACTACAGGTGGGGATCATTGTGAACTCACTCACTGCCTACAACAACACTAACACTCCCCCCCCCCCTTCCACCTTTTCACCTTCCAGGTGGGAAGTGAGAAAGGTGGCTTCATTCTTTGCAAAAGGTTTGTAGGCTGCGAAGTTATCGCTCTTTGTAACATTTAGGCTTTTCGGCTATACCTCGACCATAATAATAATAATAATAATAATTAATAATATTTATATGGCGCAGTATCCTGACAACAGCTCAAAGCGCCTTACAGATATAAATCATAATGCAAAACACACCTGAACATGATAATACAGGCACGTAATACGAATTCACTATTATTTAAATACACAATATAATACCAGGACATACAAGCTACAGATCATACAATATACATATAGATATACACATGCACAATAAGAGATAACAGATGCAAACCGCGTTCTAGCTGATCGTGGAGGTCGTAACGAGAACGTGGCCTATGGTTGGTTGGTGTGATGGGGGTGTTAGATACCTCACGACCAATGATGATGTTCTGCGCGTTCTGTTCAAGACAGAATATCGATCGATATAGCTGCGCGATCTGTCGATCTATCGTGCTGCGCAAAATCGGTCGATGTTTGCGCAATCGATGCATAATCTTCTGTGCTTTCCTCTCAGACTGCCTGTCTCTGCACCTGTCTCTCGGTCTCTGCCTCTCTCATTGTCTTTTTACTTTCTCTCTCATCGCCTCTCTGCATAGAGAGGCAGAGAGAAGCAGAGACAGAGGACTGCCTGTCTCTGCCCCTGTCTCTCTGTCTCTGTCTATCTCACTGTCTTTTTACTGTCTCTCTCATCGCGCCTCTCTGCATAGAGAGGCAGAGACAGAGAGAGAGGCAGAGACGGTCACAGTCTGAGAGGAAAGCATTACAAAGCCACAGAAGATTGTCCATCGATTGCGCAAACACCGACCGATTTTACGCACATGGATCGAGAGATCGCGCGGCTGTATCGGTCGATATTCTGTCTTGATCGTCCGCGCAGAACAATGCCACGCTATGCCACGTTCTAGTCGATCGTGGTGGAGGTCGTAGCGAGAGCGTGGCCTACAGGTGTTGGGGGAGGGGGGAAGGGTGGGGGGGGGGGTAAATTAGCACTAACCTTGTTCATTCTGAAGACGTCCTCTATATCATCCCCGTGAGCTTCTCGGATGGTGAACTCAGCCATAGTGAAACGGCGATTAACGACTGTGCGAGTGACAGACTGCACAATGAAACAGCATAGACCTCGTCTTTCTCTACAGTGTTCAAACCTACACACACCCCTCTCTCTCTCTCTCTCTCTCTCTCTCTCTCTCTCTCTCTCTCTCTCTGTCAAAGTTCGGAATGTGTTGATTTATGTATCTAACTCCCACATCAATTCAAGGTGGGTAGAGGGAAGACGGGGTAAAAAGCGCATGGGCGGGTAAGAAGCCCACCCCAATTATCTCATGAAATAAAGAAAATTTCAGTCAAATGTGCCCATGAGACGAATGCTAGACATTAACGCTCGTCTCATGGGCAAAATGAGACTGAAATTTGCTTCATTTCATGAGATAATTGGAGTGGGCTTCTTACCCGCCCATGCGCTTTTTTTTATTTTACCCCGTCTTCCCCTATGTATCTAACTCCCACATCAATTCAAGGTGGGTATGAGTGCTTGCAATGCTCTCATTCAGAACACACGACACACACTCCACATAAATAAAGAAGGTAATAAGCTGAACAGAATTATTATTAGCTTCACGCAAAAGCAAGTAAATGACAATATTAATATAGAATCAAATTCCCAGTGATACCAACCCATAAACATTAACCACCAATTTCAGTAACGCACACTCTCACTACACAGCTCCCCCAGGCCAATATTATTAGAAATACATCTTGCCTAAATTATGACTAATCACACCAAAATAATACGTGTATTAAATGTCAACAATAACACGCGACAGGCACTAAATCAAAAATAATAAACACCGAAAAAAATGTCAACTAAAAAAGACACACACAACGGTCTTCCTTCCTAGGAACAAAATCCGTCACCACAAAATGAGTCGCATTGTCCCTAGTTCACTTGTCCCCTAGGGACAATTTTATGTGGAAGGGGGTCAAATCATCGATTCTCAGATTTTGACTTATTATTGAACAATGGGTCTTTATCTACCATGTACATAAGTATTGAAGTGTAAAGACAATCCTTTCTGCCTTAAAAGTGTGTTTATATCAGAAACATCTGGTTGTTTTGTACACATTTAGAAATTTTCCGGTTACATTTTTTCATTTCGCCGATTCCCTGAGTATGCAATTTCAAATCTTCATAACTTTGCAACAAATAGTCCGATTTACAAACTGTTTTGTTTGTTGGAAAGCTTTTTTTTAATGCAAAATAATTTGTTAACTCAAAAGTGACATCTGGGACATCACGATTCATTTTGTGGTGATGGTAAAGTTTTCAAAAAGAGCTATGGGAAAGGATACAGACTCAAAGAAATCGGACCGACCAACTTTGGTTCACACAGTAAAAGAACTTCCATTCACACACACACACACACACCCCTCCTGGACGATGAACACACAGCCTCCGACTTGGCGAAGAGCTTTGACTGCATTATTTATTTCTGACGAGTCACTGGCCCGTGGATAGGGTAGAAGATCTTGACCAGCCACGTTAACAGCAACAGGCAGAGGGGTAGAGTAAAGCACAGGAGAACTCAGCCAACCCGTTTACGGCAGAGACACCCCTCGCTGGCTGTTGAATTCAATGACGTATTGGCATCATTGCGCTGGACCCAAGGAGAGAAGCAGGTGCCTTGAAGGCACACCCAGGAGAGGCATAGGCCACCACGTCGCTCCGTCCCTCTGGATGGCACGGTACCTCCTCACTCCTTCCCAGGACAGCAGAACCAAGGACTGGACCCAAGGAGAGAAGCAGGTGCCTTGAAGGCACACCCAGGAGAGGCATAGGCCACCACGTCGCTCTGTCCCTCTGGATGGCACGGTACCTCCTCACTCCTTCCCAGGACAGCAGAACCAAGGACTGGACCCGAGGAGAGAAGCAGGTGCCTTGAAGGCACACCCAGGAGAGACATAGGCCACCACGTCGCTCCGTCCCTCTGGATGGCACGGTACCTCCTCACTCCTTCCCAAGACAGCAGAACCAAGGACTGGGCCCAGGTCCCGGACAGAAAACCATAGGAATAAACATTGACGTAAATATCCCTGCTATGTAGCTGCTTATAGTCCTGTCAACAGCTAGGGTTATCTTTTCTTCTTCTTCCATTTAGTATCAACAATTTGATTTTTTGATACTGTTTGGTCGAGGTTCGAAGGTCGCACACAGAACAAAAACACATTAAAAAAAACACCCTAATCTACTGTGACCCAGCCAGCCAAGACCCGTTCAGCGGAAGCTCCGCATGATGCTGAATCGGCAGGAACTGGAACCCCTAAGCTAATTTTGTTTGCTTGTTTTGTTTGACTTTTTTTTAAGAGAGTATTTACAATGGTTAGACAGTAGACTGGAACGAGCTGAGTGTAGCGGCGGCAGACACCGCCTCCTCTGGCAACTTGTTCCAGTCTTTGATCGTCCGAGAGAAAAAAGAGCATCTTCTGTAGTTCGTTCGGCACTGGATGGTGGACAGTTGTTGGGTGTGTCTTCTTTGACGGCTTGGTGCTGGGCTCAGTCTGGCGTTGTCGACTGTGACAATGCCGTTCATGATCTTGTACAGCATTGTGAGCCTGGCCTTCTTCCTGCGGTGCTCGAGTGTGGGCTGTCGTGTGAAAAAAATGTAGCATCGTGTAAATTCTTCGCTCGCTACTATGAGACTTAGCATTTGCGACATTGAGCGAAGTTTTTTTTAATTTCACTTTTTTCCGTAATTTCATGAAATATGAACGATTTGAGTACGGAAAAGTGTTTCAAATACGGAAAAAGTGAAATTTGTCGTTCATCCTTAATGTCACAAATGCTAACTCATAGTAGCGAGCGAAGAATTTACACGATTCTACCTTTTTTCATACCACATGGGCCACCTTAACTGCTCAAACATATCAGATACACTGGAGGTGTTGTGGTAGCTGTTGAGAACGAAGCGAGCCGCCCTTCTCTGTATTGCTTCGATTTTCTCCACATTCCTCCGGGTGTAGGGGTCCCAAACTGAACTGGTGTATTCGAGTAGAGGTCTGACCAGAGTCAGATAAGCTCTCTCCCTCAATTCCGTAAAGCAGATCTTGAGGTTTCTCCGCAGGAATCCCAGCATTCTGTTTGCTTTTGATGTTATGCTCTCTATGTGTGTACTCCAACTGAGACCTTTCTGGATGTTGACTCCCATGTATTTGACAGACGTTACTGTGTCCAGGGTGTGGCCATGCAGGTGGTAGCTATGGACTAGTGGTGATCTGCTCCTGGACACAGACAGGACAGTGCATTTTCTTGGGTGGAACTCCATGTCCAAACTTTTTTTAAAGGAAGCATTGCGCAACCTCAAGTCACTTATCGTCTTGGCTATATTCACATTTATGCCCCTTTTTTAGACGGCGTGACTAATACATTTGAAGATTGAAGATATTCGGATTTGGAAAAATGACTGAAAATCTCAATAAAACCAACAAGAAGGTCGACCAATAGTCAAGCCTATTATTTACAAAAAATATTCGAAATAAGTACCTACCCACAAAGGGGAAACCAACAGCAAACAAACCGACTCCTCCTAGTATAGTTACCAACAGGGAACGAAGGCCAGTGACAGCCCTCGCTTATAAGCTCACTCGATACTGTTATGAACTCAGCTCGAGAAGTCCGGGCAAGGCAACTTCATTCAAATCCCGTGCCGAGTTCGACTTGCACGCCTGTGACTCTCTCTCTCTCTCTCTCTCTCTCTCTCTCTCTCTCTCTCTCTCTCTCTCTCTCTCTCTCTCTCTCTCTCTCTGTGTGTTTCTGTCTGTGTGTCCCTAATTATGCACATGTACACACAGACAGAAAACACAGAAATGAGAGAGAGAGAGAGATGAGACGGAGAGAGATGGAGAGAGAAGAGAGAGAGAGAGAGTCGTAACATGAGGGGGCGTGGGAGGGGAGAGGGGTGGTGGTGCGGGCGTTATATAAAATACAACTTTGCCGGCAAAAAAAAAATCTCCTAGGCGAGGGTACCGAGATTGCCAGATGTTACAAGATCAGATGCGGTTTCTATGCACTTGTTAGGTCTGTTATGCGTATCATGCGTATGCATGCACACCGCACGCACACACGAACGCACGCACTCACGCACGTACGCGCACACACACAACCACATTAAAAAGGGACACATTTATGGAGAATATCAAAACCATATGCTCTCTCAACGCCCCGTAAACTTGAAGTGGTGACAGCCCGACATGGCCTTGCCTGTCGGACGGGCTATAGATTTAATCTCTCTTCTCTTCTCTATCTCTCTCTCTCTCTCTCTCTCTCTCTCTCTCTATCTCTCTCTCTCTCTTCTCTCTCTCTCTCTATCTCTATATGTGCTTCATTGTGTGCTTATTCTTTTCCCTCAATAAAACCAAATGTTTCAAAGTTTCTCTCTTCTCTCTCTCTCTCTTCTCTCTCTCTCTCTCTCTCTCTCTCTCTCTCTCTCTCTCTCTCTCTCTCTCTCTCTCTCTCCTTAACTTCTCGCTCACGCGATATCAGGAGATGAGAGAATATATATATTGCAAAACTAAAGTATTATGGCCTAACCAGCCATCAAGTTTCAAACTTTCACTTCTCCTACAAACAGTAGCACATTTGTGCAAATGAAACTGGCTAAAAAGCTTTGGTAAATTAGAAATGGTTTAAATAATTGCTATGCGAGTGTGTGTGCGTTTATCTCTGATTTGTGTTCACTCTAGTGATAAGGGTATATGGCCTAATCATTAAACATCGTCAGTATCAACTCTCTCTCTCTCTCTCTCTCTTCTCTCTCTCTCTCTCTATCCTCTCTCTCTCTTTCTCTGAAACAACAGAAACTCACGCAGCCACACGCACGCACGCAACGCACACCACACACAATTTCAATTTACGATGATTTCAATTCATTTTAATAATAATCCTTTGACCCCTCTTTGGTGCATGGAGGATAAACAGAATATAAATCTATTTTTTGTTGTAAATGCTTTTTTTTCCATGATGATTTTTTGTTAATGAAATATGCAGCTGTTCTGTTGTAGTTTATGAATGTGTTGAGTACGCCCATAAGCTTTTAGCTTGTTGTACTCTTGCGCTGAGATATATTTGCATCTGCATGAAATCGTGTAAATAAAGTTGTTTAAACCAAACAGGACCAAAGTCAGTTTTCACCGTACTTAAATGTCCTGTTCATTGTGGTTTTACTTGGTAGATGGTGGAAAGCATAGGGTGGAAGACGGGGTAAAAAGGCACATGGGCGTGTAAGAAGCCCATGCCAATTATGTCATGAAATGAAGCATATTTCAGTCAAATTTTGCCCATGAGACGAACGCTAAACATTAACACTCGTCTCATGGGCAAAAAAATGTGACTGAAATTTGCTTCATTACATGATATAATTGGCATGGGCTTCTTACCCCGCCCATGGGCTTTTTACCCCAGTCTTAACCCTATTTAAAAAAACCCTGCAGAATTTTTTTTTTTCCCAAATATTTTAATTTTTACACACACACAACACCGACAACACACACACGCCTGGCCTTAACCTGTAAGTATTTCAACATTTAAGTAAACCACACATTTATGCCTATATTTCCCTCATATATCCACACACACACACACATGCAGCAGCATTCGTGGGCTACAGTAATAATGAATGATGATGCTGGCTTGACTTATTGGCCACTGCAACAACCATGTTTTGCAAGAGTGAATGTCCTTGGTAGATGCTTTGAGTACTGGACCAAGCAAGGGCATAACTCTCACCAATAACCCTATTTGAGGCCACTAATTGGCTGCTTCTTGCAAGAGTGAATTCCCCTTTTGGATACCGACCAAACAAGGGATTAACTCTTGCCTAGGCAAAGGGCGTTAATAACCT
The DNA here is from genome assembly GCA_017654935.2 of Phymorhynchus buccinoides. Classification (NCBI taxonomy): domain Eukaryota; kingdom Metazoa; phylum Mollusca; class Gastropoda; order Neogastropoda; family Raphitomidae; genus Phymorhynchus; species Phymorhynchus buccinoides. Next base: position 28,933,574 of record CM065707.1, read on the forward strand.
AGGCGACTTAGCTGGCTCTTTTGCCCGCTAGGTGGCATAGCCCTCGAGTGGGTCTTATCCTCTCTATTTTCTTAGTTTGGGATAAAGAAAATGAGAGAGAGAGATAACCTAGCGAAGAAGAGAGAAGAAGTAGAGGAAGGAGAGCTGAGAAGGAATAGAGAGAGAGGAGAGCAGATGAGAAGAGATAGGGAGGGAGTTCCCCACCCCCTCTCCTCCCTCTCGTACCTACGCCCAACTAGAGAAATATAGCGTTGGTATAAGCCCCTAGCCTGGTTTGACTTGCCGCCCCCCTGGCGGTCCAAATAATACGCTTTAAAAGTCGACCTCAGCACTTTTCGTTGCATCTCCTGTGAATTACTTATGGTCCAGATACAAGTTAACATTTTTCTTTCTTTCCCCATGGCAACACAGTGACAGTGAAGCAATGTCATTACTGGAGTATTCGCCTTTAAAGATCCACCAGATCTCCGTGTCAAAATCACCGGGTTTCACGTGTTTTTCCCCTCTTATACCTGGGAAATAAATCTTGTTTTGACCAAGTGAGTCTGACTTCCCACATAACAATGGCCCCAAATTCAAACCAAAGCATCAGTTTAAAGAGCAGCCTCCAATTTGAAGTTGGTGGAATTTGGATGTGGGTCACAGTTCCCCAGAAAAAAACAACCAATGGACTTAATCGTGGCGCGTCACTGGGTCTTTAATAGCTCTGGGGAACGTAGTCCTACATAGCCTATACCGTGCGAATCGGGACGTGCGCATGTTCTGTTATATGTAGGATATGATTGAACTTACATTTGTTATATTTACCCCTCCCTCTATAGGCCTTTACTTAAAGACCCCGTGACGCGCCACGGTTAAGTCCCTTGGTTTTCTCTGGGTATCTGTGACCCACATACAAAATGCCCCCAAATTCAAATTGAGGCTGCTCTTTAAACTGGACTGTGGCTTTCAATTTGCGGGACTTTAATGGGGAGTCTGACCTTGTCAAAACAAGATTTTCTTCCAGTTATAAGAGGGAAAACACATGAATCCCGTGATTTTGACACGTGATCAGGTGGCTCTTTAATAGCGTTTTATCACTGGCGAGATAATATAGCCTGTAGAAAGGGCCAATAGTAAATGAGAGATGTACTATAAATGATATTCTACAGTACTGGAATCTCACGGCGGTGGTATTGGGTGGATGCCCTCGTGCCTCCATACGGGGAGCTGGACGACACCGCCCCCCTCCACGAGTCTCTCCCCGTGGGGGATCCGGGGGGGGGGGGGGGGGGTCTTAATCGTAAAAATCGTACCCCCAGCCTTCTTGGGTAATTCTGTACTTTGAAACTTTTCCTCTAATCTGCCACTTTTTTTTTGACTCTGCCTTTTCCCTTTGCTGTACTGTCATCTCCTATCTTTCTGACTTAATTACTGCCCCATTCTCCTCCTGCCTTTTTTTTCTTTCTCAAAACAAAGGGCGTCCCTCCAAAATTTTTTTTTCCTCCTTTGAGCTCCTCCGAAATCGGAATGTGTCAGCTATCTACACAGCGTGGGAGACCAGTGACAAATTGAAAACCGGAACACATACGCACCTTACGCAATTATGGGCCCGATGGCCTGGGAAACGCAGTAAGATAGAAGAAGAAGGAATATGATAGGTACCAGCTTAATCCCGTCTTTTCGTGTGAAGACTTTTACTCTCTAACTAAGGGGGAAATTTGCACTGAACTCCTAGTGCTGCAATGGGATTGGACTTTTTCCCCAACACCTACTGGACCGCGCAAATAGCACACTTTACGCATTTATGGCCCGTATTTTTTTTTTTTTTTTTTTTTTTTTTTTTTTTTTTTTTTTTTTAGGCGTTGGCTGTGGAACGCAGAAGGAGAAGAAGAAGGGAATATTGTTATAGTACATTCTTAATTAGTCTTTCGTTGAAGACTATGGCTCTCTAACTAGGGGGATTTTTGCACTGATTCTAGTGCTGCAATGGGAATTTGGGCTTCCCCAACACCTACTGGAACGCATCCTTCACATTATCCATTATGACCCGTATGGCCCTGGGAACGCAGAAGAAAGAAGAAAATAATATTTATGGTACAGCTTAATTAGTCTTTCGTGTAAGACTTTGACTCTCTAACTAGGGGGAATTTGCACTGACTCTAGTGCTGCAATGGATGGACCTTCCCCAACGCCAACTTTCGTCCCCCCACCCCATCCCCCACCATCCCCCCCCAATCCCACCCGCCACCAATCTATTCTAGAGTAATGTCCAGTGTGTCCCTTGTTGACGAGACTTGAGGACGTTAAATGGAAATCTTTAGTCGTCCTCAAATACTTTGGCCGAGAGTTTTTTTTCTTAGTGCGGGATATACCCTGGGCAAAGGCTTCTCCATTATAAACAAATTGCAGCCCAGCCCGCCAGAATAGCAGCTGCACCCTCTGCTGTCTAGCTGGCAGTCATTGTCGGAAACTGACGACAGACCAATTAGATAGTCAACACGGGTAGTAGAATGTAAAGTAGACTAAACTCTCAAAAACAATTGTCTGTTTAGTCTAATTTACACACTAATCCCCGTTTTGGGAATGTCTCATACGCATTCGTGACTGCAAGGCCTGTTGTAGGATAGGGAAAAAAGACTTCTCTCTACTCTCTCTCTCTCTCCTCTCTCTCTCTTTCTCTCTACATTCTATATATGCTCGTCTCGCTCTCTCTCTCTCTCCCTATCTCTCTCTCTTTCTGTCTGATGAGAGGACCTGATGAAAATAAGTGTGTTTCTGCTTGTTCAGTTTATCCTCATTAAAAATTTCGAGTTCGAGTTCGAGTTCTCTCTCTCCTCTCTCTCCCTCTCTCTCTCTCGCTCTCGCTCTCCCTCTCTCGCTCTCCTCCTCTCTCTCTCTCTCCTCTCTCTCTCTCTCTCTCGTTCTCTCTCTCTCTCTCTCTCTCTGTCCAGTCTCTCTTCTTCTCTATCTCTCTCTCACTTGTTTTGTGGTTCTGTGTTAGTATTATATGTATCAAGGACAGATTGGACGAATAGGCATTTGCCTAAAATCTATATCCCTTGGAAAATAAATTTAAGTTTTCAATCTCTCTCTCTCTCTCTCTTCTCTTCTCTCTCTCTCTTCGTCATTCTCTCTCTCTCTCTCTTCTCGTCTCGCAACCCTCTCTCTCTCTCTCGTCTCTCTCTCTCTCTCTCTCTCTCTCTCTCTCTCTCTCTCTCTCCTCTCGTTTGTTATTACTGCTGTCGTTATTCTGTGAGAAAGAGGAGGGGAAAATCGCACTAGCATCAGCATTCTCCCACTCCACATATCCCCTCAACTCTCTTTCCTTGTCCCGCGCTGTCACAAAACCTTCAAGCCGCATCGGACTCCATCTCTCGTACCCACCCCGCATCCTGAACCCTTTGACATTGGCACTGTTGACGGATGTCTTCATCCCTCGGGACTGAACGAACATCATTCTTATGCCTGTGAGTGTGCGTTTGCGCATATGTTCCCGCGCCGCGAGGATAATGTAGGGTAAGACGTGTAAAAGCCCATGGGCGTGTAAGAAGTCCACCCGCAATTATCTCATGCAACGAGCAAATTTCAGTCTCATTTTGCCATGAGACGAGCGTCCAATGTCCTAACATTTCGTCTCATGGGCAAATTTGACTGAAATTTTCTTTATTTCATGAGATAATTGGGGTGGGCTTCTACCCGCCCTGCGCTTTGTACCCCGTCTTCCCCCTCTACATGTGGTGTGTCTGTGTGTGAGTGGCGTGTGCTTTGTGCGTGCTTGCGCGTATATGTGTTTGGGCATTGTTTGTACATGGCTGGTGGGTGAGGGGCGAGAGGGTTGCATAAGTGGGATATGTGTATTGCTTGTCTGTGGAAGATAACCCCGGGTGTGCGCACAGGTGCGCACATGTGGTGTGGTGCGCCGTGCGTGTGTGTGTGTGTGCGGTGTGTGTGAATGAGAAGATGTTGAGGAATTTATTTTTATGTTTTATCACTTTTGACCCTAGTTTCTTTTAAAGTCTTATGTTGGTGAATTCTTTTTAAGGGATAATATTTTATTTATGAAATGTGCTAATTGATGTATGAAGTGCGTGCATACGTGTGTGAGTTTGGTGGCAATCTGTGTGTCTGCGTGTGCATGCCCTTACATTTTTACTTATGATTATTATGATTCGGTTGTGTTTGTGTTCTCTCTCTCTCTCTCTCTCCGTCTCTCTACCTCTCTTCGTCTCCGTCTCTCTCTCTCTCCTCTCTCTCGCTTGTTTTGTGTTATGTGTTAGTATTATATGTATCAAGGACAGATTGGAAGAATAGCATTGCCTAAAATCTATTCCCTTGGAACTAAGTTTAGTTTCAAGTTTTCTCTCTCTTCCTCTCTCTCCTTCTTTCTCCCTTCTCCTCTCTCTCTCTCTCTCTCTCATCGCTTCTCGTCTCTCTCTCTCTCTCTCGTTTGTTATTACTGCTGTCGTTATTCTGCGGAGAAGTGCGAAACAATCGCACCAGCAGCAGCAATTCTCCAACTCCAACAGATCCCCTCAACTCTCTTTCCTGTCCCCGCTGTCACAAAACCTTCAAGGCCCGCATCGGACTCATCAGTCCTCTTCGTACCCACCCCGCATCCTGAACCCTTTGACATTGGAACTGTTGACGGATGGTCTCATCCCTCGGGACGGACGAACCATCATTCTTAATGCCTGTGAGTGTGCGTGTGCATATGTATGCACGCGCGCGAATGTGTCTGTACTACTCGATTGGTTGTGTCCCTGTTGGTCGGGTAAGATGCCCTTGCCAGTTATCTTGTGAAATGCTTGCGACGTTTCAGTCTCATTTTGTGTTTCAGAGGAGCGTCGGGCCTATTGTTTGTCTCATTGGCAAATAGGACTGAAATGGTGCACCAGGTGGCGAGATAATGTCAGTGCGACATTGCATTCCCACATATGAGATTTTTACATCGTCTATCGCCTAAGCGTATGCTCGGGTGTTGTGTGTGTGTGTGAGTGCGTGTGCTTGTGCGTCACAGGCGCGCACAAATGCCGTGTCGTGCCAGCGCGCTTACACGGGCTAAACTTTCTGATCTCTGCACGCGGGGTCCTAGATGTCAGATCGTCGCGTGTGCTTGTGTGTGTGAAGATGTGCGTGTGTGGTCGTGTGTGTGTGTGTGTGTGTGCTGTACTGTGTGTTGCGTGTGTGTGTAGTGTGTGTGTGTGTGAAGTGGAGAACAGTGTTGAGCATTTATTTGCTTTTGGTAGATTCACTTTTTGACTCGCTAGTCTTCCTTTCCTAAAGTCTTATGTTGGTGATTACTGTCATAAAAATTTTAAAAATATATTTATTTAAGAAATGTGCTAAGTTGATGTGTTAAGTGCGTGTATACGTGTGTGAGTTTGGTGCATCTGTGTGTCTTGTGTGCATGCCTACATCTTTACTTAATGATTATTATGATTATGTGTGTGTCTCTCTCTCTCTCTCTCTCTCTCTCTCGTCTCTCTCTCTCTCTCTTCTCTCTCTCTCTCTCTCTCTCTCTCTCTCTCTCTCTCTCTCTTTCTCTTGTTCTTTCTTTCTCTCTCACTCTCCTCTTTCTCTCTCTCTCGTTATTCTATCTCTCTCCGTCTCTCTCTTTCTCCCCACCCTCTCCTTCCCTCTAACCCACTCTCCCCGTCTTTGCCTGTTTGTCTGTCTGTCACTATGTGGTATGAGGGGGGGAGGGGGGAGAGTGTACGGGGTGCTTGCTGTCTGCGTGGCTTGAGTTTTTTGCTGAATCTGATATTTTAATTTGGAACTTGTGATCTTTTATTCATAACTGTTTAAATTTTTATGTGCCCACACACACTTTCCATTTTATTGGATGATTAAATATTGTGTGTGATATGCGCTAGTTTAGTTGTTTATTTTACTCGTTTATTATTTGTTTGAAGCCTGATGAAAAGAAGTATTCAGGTCAGGTATTAGGACATTAGGCCTCGCGGCTCTTCAACTGTCCTGTCATTTTTGTTGACTTTTGGCACGCTGGAGGTTTTTGTTTTGTTTTTCGCAAAATCCTGCTTTTAGTCAGCCTCGTAATTGTAGTTTTGATATGTTGGTGTATCCACCAAGGAGGTTTTTGAATTGTAATTAGATTTCTGTGCTCGTTTAAAAACCTTTCAACCGCCAACGTCCGCATTTTTGCACCACAAGATTAAACACCCTGCCCTAAAGGCTCAATGGGGGCCTGTTATCCGAAGACCCTGTTTTCTTAATTTTGGGAGGTAGGATCGGCCTTAATTCCAACATGTCCACAGAGGAATATTACAGACATATTTTTTTCTCTACCAGGTAAAGGTTTAATGGAATTGTTTTGACACTGGGGGGGAAAATGGCTGGCGGCGAAAGGTTTTTATGTGCAGGAGAGTATTCCAAAACTGTGTTACGCTGTTAGAAAATTAAAAAATTTATAATATTAGTTCGCTATCTGGGTTATATTTTTTAAAATCACTGTTACTGGTTCTTGAGTCATTGTTAGCCGAACAAAGATTTATTAGTATTGTTGCCTGTGAAATTTTGTATGTATTTATCAGATCCCCGCGATTCTTCTATATTTCAGAGATGGTACTTTCAACTTTTTAGTCTGTGTTCGTATCGGTGACTAACGCCTTTAAATCAATTTGGTTGCGCGTCTTTGGCCCTTTCTAATGCTAGTATTGCTATGCTTATTCGATCAGTTCTCCTCAATAACATTCCAAGTTTCAATTTCATCTCTCTCTCTCTCGTACCTCTCTCTCTTTAATCTGCCCCTATTTATTGCTTTCAAGTGTTCGGATTGGGCCGGAGGCCATTGTTATTATTTGCATGCCATTTGTGTTTTTCGTGACTGTGGTGATATGAGCTTGTTTGGCTTTTCACGGTCATTAATCTTTAGTCATTGAGTCCTCTCTCTCTTTTATTTTAGTTATTTATTATTTCGTTAGATTTAAAATCTATCCAATAAAGCATTACAAAGTTTGATCTAAAATACGTACTTTCGTTTTGCGCTGACTGTCTTCGATTGGTTGAAATCGTGCCCCGCCTACTCAGAAAATCATTACTTAGGGTTTTTCAGGAAAGGCTACTTTCAGTTGATAACTAAGGCCTAGTAAGTTTGATGCAGGGAAGTTTTGCCATGCCCGATACTTGCAACAACTTGTCTAGGTTGCTTATTACAAGCACCTTGTGTGTCATTGTTGACCTCTAGAGCGGCTGTATTCAAGAAGTAAGTTAAAATGTCATCTCCAGTTGATAGAGAATGAGAGAATCGCCCACATTTTTCGACTGAGACTTCCTGAAAACGGCATTACAAATATCAAAATGGCTGCTGCCAGTGGCAGTGTCATCGAGAATCAAAAACGGGACGATTTTCGCTGAGTCCTGCAGTATGTGCCTGGAACCTTACACTGGGAACCCCGAAACTGTACCCTGTTCCACACCTTTTGCCTGCCCTTGCTTTGACTGCCTATTGGCAGAAATCTGTAGTGACAACTGGAGCCAATCTATTGAATGTGACTATCCACCTGAAGTCTAGAAAAACAAGGCCGTGATGAGGAAGTAAATTCAGTGGAGGAGCATCAGCCATCTTACTTGAGTTGACGATTTGGACAAACGAGCTGTTGAGAAGTCTGGGATAACCGATGGTGATGGGAGAAAGGAGAGGAAAAGGGTCCTGACTTGTGCCGGGGACGCCAAGCCGCGCTGTGTTTCGTGCCACCTGTAAGCGCCCGTACACTGTGCCGACAGGGGAGTGTATGCAATTACGGTGGACCAATTATCTAATACACATGTATAACATTATTGAGAGAGAGAAAAGAAAACCAGATGGTGAGAGAGAGAGTGCTTGTTTGTGTTGTGGTGTGTGTGTGTGTGTTGACACCCCCCCCCCCCCTCCATGCCCCTGTGCCCTGAGCTCCAGCCTGACATTCTCTAACCCTATCACCCTACCTACTCCCCCCCCTCCCTTGAGCTGATCATTGGGCAGCTGTTCCGTTCCCCAGTACTTGTGTTTTTTTGATGAGACCAGAACCCCTGTTTGTATGCCTCATAGTCGTCAACAAGCCGACGGAGTGATTAAAGCGAAGAAGAAGAAGAGAGAGAAAGTGTGTGTTTTGAAGTTGTTCACTTAGTTTAAAAATATAACCAATAGTTATGTGACAAGAAGTGGTTTTAGTCAGTCCGTCAGCATAATTATTAATATCTTTTTAGTTTTTATAACTTTCAATTAGAACTGCATTGATTTTTTTTCATCTTTTTGCTAGCAATCTGACTGGTCATGACCGTAATATCTTTACAAGTAATTCCATTTTATGGTTCTGATGAACCATCTTTAGTTTAAAGCGTATTGGTGTTCAGTAAATGTACAAGGATCGAAAATGATAGCAATGTCCCTCCGCGTATTATCCTTCATTTTAACTTGGGGGGGGGGGGGGGTGGGGGGGGGGGGGGGGGTTTCATATATATGTGTGTCTTGTTTGCTTCGTGGAGTGGAACTTTTTCCTAACCTACTGATTCCGGATTCCAGACCATTTTTTTACTCGTCACAGAACCGGAGGAGCCCACAGCCGGTGCCTTGCGAAATGTGTGAAAGGCATAGGGCAGGAAGGAGCGGAGTAGAAGAGAGAGTCGTAGCGTTGGGGTGGATGGGGCACACCGGTGCCTTGCTAATGTGTGAAGAGGCAGAGGCAGGCAGGAAGCGAGAGTAAGCATGCGCAATGCCACAGCGGCATTGCGACCTGCCGAAGCCTGCACGACAAAATCCGTGGGGCCAAGGACGAACACCCATGTGAATAGGTTAACTGGAGATTATAACAAAAATCCGACCCATTTTTACCGATTTTATTCTCTCTCAAACCAGTTTTTACTTAACGCGTTTTTTTGAACCAGTACTCACATACTAGGTTCAACCTATGCAAACACATATTTATTTTGTCAGAATATTCACGCATACACACGACGCAACGCACCGCACAACGACAGACATACACAATAAAGAAACGTATGACTTATGACACACACAGGAACACTCAACTCAACACTCATCAAGTCAAATCCATAACAACCACCAAAACTAAAACTAGCTACTCTTGATTTTACAAACACCCACTCTAGCGCTCCCAGAATAATCAGTGTTGTTTTTTTTCGGAAGAATGCGCTATTTCTAATTACAACTTGACTTCGTTGCAGTTTGAAAACCGTTTCACATAACAACTTGAACCGGTTTTTTGAACCGTGAAGGTTTAGAGCACCCGTTTTTTTTTCGGTTCAAACCCGTTTTTTTTTTTCCCCCCCTACCATCTACAGGTGGCCCTGAGCCTCCAGGAGAGACGCCGTCTCTCGAACAACAAGCTAAGTGAAGAAATGTGGAGTCCAAAGACCAGGAGCTGTACCTGTTCTGCTGGATTGTGACGTTGGAATTCTGCGTCGTGTGCAAGCTGGCGTCCCACAGTCCCATAGCACCGGGACATTACTGTGCCAGTTGCCGGCCTGCGAGCGCAGGAAGAGCTGGTATTATGGTCACTGCAGCGACGGAACAGGTCAGTTTTGTTCAAATTGAATCTTCTTCTTTTCGTCTTCTTCTGCTTTTCCCCAGGCCATATCAGCGTATGGCATTTAATGGTAAGGTACTCATATGTCCGGTTTTCTTTCACATTTTCACTGGGTCTCCCCGCTGCGTACACCTGAACACATTCCGATTTTCCGGAGGAGCTCAAATGAAAACAATTATTTGGAGATCCTTTTTGAAACAAGGGTAGAGAATGGTCCATTAAGTCAGCAAACGAGAAAAGGCAGAGTCAAGAGAGTGCAGATAGGTAAGTTACAGCACCGAACTTCCAGAAGTGGGGGAACTATTTTTTAAAAATTTTTTTAACTATTTTTACGAAGACCCCCCGGTAACCCACGGGGGGGTCAACTTGACATCAGTTGATGTACCGATTTTTTAATAAGGAACTAACAAGGCGATACTTCTTTTCCTAGACTGGTGGAACCCCTGCGCCTTATAATGTACGTCATAATATAGAATAATAATATAGTACATTTAATATAGCGCTTTTGCCTCAGATGGCCCAAAGCGCTTTACAATCATTATTCCATCAACAACCACAAAACAACATTCAAGAGTGACAAACCAACCAGCAACATCGCATATACAAAGTCAGCCAACTCTCTCTCTCTCTCTAAACACGCACGACGCAGCGAAACATGCACCCGCACCACGCACACACCTAAACACACACCATTATTGAACTCCAACTCGTCATACTCCATTCGGTAAACCACAGCAACCAGCCGCATGGACTGACCACCTACACCCACACATACCACCCACCCATCACGACACAACGCACGCAGATAGACCATATACAGAACTATAATAACAAAATCTGATTTTGTGTAAATTTTGGGGTGCGCGCTTATAATCAGTGCGCCTTGTAGTCTGTAAAAATAACGGTACTTCATTTTAACTCTGCTTTTGCCCATTGTCCCCATTATGGGAGCACATGTAATCACAAACACTCTGCCATCTCACCTCGGAAGACCTGGCGAGTATGGTCACTTTCCACTGCAGCTACGGAACAGGTTTGTTCAAATCGAATCAAGTTATGTACTTACTTTTCATTTTTTTGCACTGATTTTCATGTTTTTAATTTTACCAGAAACTGAACTTCCAGCTCTGTTTTTTTATTTCATCCAAAAAATGTGTTGACACATCGATTTGGGGCATTTTGAACTTAGTTTTATAAATCTTGGAAAGTTACAATGCAATGTAATAATGTTACAGGTTTTTCAGGCTCAAACTGTCTCTGTCTATTATTTTAGATGGTGGCAGCAAGCCCCTGACGGATTGAGGGATAACGGTTTGCCAAAACACACCAAAGATCACAGAAACACCCTTTATAACATAGATCTATTGCAACCCCCCAGCCCTTTGCTCACTTTCCTCTGTGGTTTCCTAAGAAATCAAACCGCTAAAACGGCGATTCTTCCTTAACGGAAGATGCGGAGACAGTCTATTTGGATAAGGGTTGAGGAAGGTCGTATTGTGGTTGAAGGTTTTCTTTTTTGTAGTGCAGTCACAAAAAAATGGAGCTATTTTCCTTTGTTGTGAGCGAAACTCCTTTAGATATAAATGTATCCATTTAAAAAAAGATTTTTAAAAAAAAAGGCTTGTATTGCCAAAATTTCGTGCAAACAATTTGGCGGCCATTAGAAAAGAGACGTCAACCGCATTTGTATTTTGGCGCAGTTTGGGTGAAAGAAGTTGACTTGCACCGCACCTCTGCAAGGAGGAATTCACGATTTGATGGTTTGATTACCTAGGAAACCAAGCAAAGTGAGTGTTGCAATCTCTGTAAGGGTGTTTTCCTTCCGGGTGATTCTGGAATCGTGTTTCTTACAAAAACCTCATCCTTCATGGTGCCCCTTATTAAGTGCTCACGACTCACAATCATTAGTAAATCATTTTTTTGGTTTTTTTTAACATCTTTTCAACTAAGATTCAGTTAGCACTAGCACACTATTTTCTTGTTCGCAGGATAGTATGTCTTATTTGCGGTACTTTTTTTCCTTCCTTTAGTGCAGTCAGTGCAGAGTACACAAACAACCCCCTGTATTGTTTTAGAGTTTACGGAATCCTGGAAGAGGTGTCTTTACGTGGTTCTCATTTAACATAATGATCTTAACACAATTTTGTACATTTGCCAATAATCTGTACTATTCTGACATTGATACAACAAAACCCTATTTTACGACCGCTCTGTTAAGCGACCACCTCTCCTTTGAGACCAGATTTGGTAAACGGTCAAGATGTGCCGTTCCAGTGCCACCCCCCCTACCTATCCGGTTAATTGTATTTTTCTTCCGTATTGCCTTTCTTACCGTACATAAAGCTGTATTTAGGAACATTTTTAAGCTATAACGCTTTTTTGGAATAACTACCACTAACCTGAAAAAAAAAAACTTTCGTGGGTGGGGGGTCGGGGAGGAGGAGAAGAAGC
>CM065707.1:28946051-28975908 GCA_017654935.2 Phymorhynchus buccinoides
TCTCTCCCTTCTCTCGCTCTCTCTCTCTCTCTCTCTCTATGTCTCTCTCCTCTCTCTCTCTCTCTACTCTCTTATATCTACTCTCTCTCTTTCCATGATCTTCTTCTTCTGCGTTCCCAGGCCATTAATGGGTGGTATAAGGTATGATGTGTCCGGTTCAGTTTTTCACTGGTCTCCCCGCCTGCCGTACAGCAACCATCCGATTTCAGAGGAGCTCAGTGGGAGGAAAAAAAAAATTGTAAGATTTTTTTTCTAAAAGGCAGGAGAATGAACGAACAAGTACGACCTGTCTCTGGCTGCTTGACTTGTGTGGGTGCAACTTTTTTTCCTTTTTACAAGGATTTCAACTCAGCCTGATGAAAGCTCTCGGAGCAGAGAAGAAATAAAGCTTTTAAAGGAGAAAGAAGAAACAGGGAGGAGGAAAGGGAAGAAAAGAGAAAAAGGGAAAAAAAGCTTGCTCTTCTTCTCTCTTGCTCCTTGGCTTCTCCTCTCTCCCTTTCCTCCTCTCTCTCTCCAAGGAAGAAGGAAAAGCAGGAGGAAAGAGAAGGAAAGGGGAAACAAAAGGGCGGGGAAGAAGAAAAAGGAAAGGGGGAGGAGGAAAAAGAGGAGAAAGGAAGGGAAGAAGAAGAAAGGGAGAAGAAAGAGGAAAGAGAAAGGGAGAGGAAGAAAAAAAGGAAAAAAAAGGAAAGAGAAGGAAGAAGAAAAAGGAAGAAAGAATAAGAAGAAAGAGGGAAAGGAGAAGAAGGAAAGGGAGAAGGGGAAGGAAAGGAAAAAGAAGAGGAAAGAAAAGGAAAAGAAAGGGGAAAAGGGAGAAAAAGGGGAAAAAAAGATTAAAGAATGAAAAGAGAAAAAGACAAAGGGAAAAGAAAGGGAAGAAGAAAAAAGAAGGAAGAGAAAGAAGGGGGAAGAAAAAGGAAAAGGGAAAGAAGGGGAAGAAAGAAGGAAAAAAGAAAAAAGGAAAAAGAGCAAAAAAAGAGAGAGGAGGGAAAGAAGAAGAAAGAAGAACCGAGAAATAGAAGGAAGAAAGAAAAGGAAGGAAGAAGGGAAAAGGAAAAAGGGGGAGAAAGAAGGAAGGAAAGCTGCTCTCCCTCTCTCTCTCTTCTCTCTCGTCTCCTCTATCTCTCTCTTCCCCCCCCCCCCCCCCCCCCCCCCCCCCCCCCCCCCCCCCCTTTCCCCCCCCCCCCAATGTGTAAATGGCTATAATTGATACTGAGGTTCATTTTTGTTTTGAATGTAAAGCTTTTGATACTATTAGAAACAGAGTACAGTTTTTGAGAGAAAAAAAATGTGTTGGAAAAAAGACCTTAATTGCTCTTGCTTGCACGGAAGAGAAAGTGTCTTAAAGTCCATTGCTAAATTTATATCAGAAGCTTGGAAAGTTAGATTACAAAGAAAAGTACGGACAGAAGGATAAGGAATTATTGTTTAAGTAGTGAAGCTGTCAGTGACTTTGGAAAATGGCCAAGTAAGAAGTAAGGGTGGTGTGTGTGTGGTGTGTGTGGGGTTGTGTGTGTGTGTGAGTGAAGTGTGTGTGTGGTGGTGTGTGTGTGTGTGTGTGTGTGAGGGGAATTGTGTGGGTGTGGAGGTGTGTGTGTGTGAGTGAGTGATGTGAGAGTGCGTGAATGAGGTGAGTGTGTGTGTGTGTGGTGTGTGAGTTGAAGTGTGTGTGGTTGGTGTGTGTGTGTGTGTGTCTTTGTGTGTGACTTGGTGAATGTCCGGGGTGTGGGTGGATGTACTGTTAATTTTTAAAGAAAGACGTGACATGCTGAGAGACGAAATTTGGAAATTAATATCACACCACAACCAATTACCTGGGGATAAAAAATGTTGCATTTTTTTTTCTTCAACTACAAAAGGGATTTTTTCAAAAAATTACAGCAATTTTAAAAATCAGGGGTTTGGGTGTGAAAGTCGTTTTTTTCCACTTGTCCTTAAAAAGGAATGTAGTGGCAAGAGGGGAAACAGCAAGTGGGATGCCCACTGCCCGTCGTCCGTCTTTGCATTGAGCCGACTTAAACAAGAATGAATATGTTTTTTATGAGAGGGGGGGGGGGGGGGTCCATCCTTTGTCCGTGGGAACCCCATTTTTGGTGCTTGTGGTAACGGGGCCGGAGATGTTTGTAACTGTCTGAAAAAGTTTCTTTTTTCAAGAGGGAACAGCAAGTGATGCACTGCCTTCTCCGAACATTTCCATGAGCTTTTCCCATCCTTATATATGAATTCTCTATTTAATCGTCATTTTGTTGAAAAACCACTTCGTGCTCACGGTTTAAACCCCTGCCACTACACATCACATACAAAACATGTTTTTTTGAATTCTATTTGAAACCTGTTTTTGTTTCCATGAATATATTTTCCCGAACAATAGATTTTAAGTCCATGTTTGTATTTATTTATCTATTTATCTATTTTAAATTTTGTATTTATTTTATTATTTATTTAGTAGTCATTAGTAGTATTGAAGTTTTGAAAGCAATATTGTCCTGTATGATCGAAACCGTGTAAACAATGAAAATTGTGCGTGCTTCTCCCCAATGCTTTACTGGCTGATTCACATTTCCCTGTTGTGCTTTATGGAATCATTTATTGTTTTGTTTCCCCTTTGGTCTCTTTCTTCCAAATTTTTACAACATTTGGTAAATTTATTGATTGATATTTACTTACATTTTATTATTATTATTTATAAGTATTAATATTTTGTTCACACTTTAAAACTCTTCTTTTGTATTCAACAGTTGTTTAATATTACTTGGTTTAAATTGCCAGTTTTTTCCCATCTGTTTTTTTTTTTCCAATCAAATTGTGGCCAAATTATGATGTTCAATTTTTTAGGAGCACGGCTTTTATAAGCTTCGAGCTTGTTGTTGCTCTAATTGTCTTTCTATTTGATCATTTTTCGAATGAATAAAGATTTGTTTAAGCCACAGTACAGAACGTCAGAAAAAATATGCAGTGTGCTAAAGGTTAAAATCTTTCACCACCAGCCAGCCCCATTTTTTTTTTTAGCCCCAAATTATTATTGCAATATTGGGGAATTCCTCTGTGACATATAGGCTACTTTACCGCCCATAAAGAAGTAATAGGTCTTCGGACACATGCCTTATTTTCTTCCTTTCGTTCCCTTATTTTTCCCCCCCTTTTTTCCCCCTCCCCCCCCTTTTCCCTTTCTTCTCTTCCCCCTCTTTTTTCCCTTTTCTTCTTTTTTTTTGAGAAAAAAAATTATCTGCCAATATTTGGGGATTCCTCTGTGACATGTATAATATTAGGCCTATCTTTACCTCCCAGAATTCAGAAAATAGGGTCTCTTCGGCTAACAGGCCCTGATTTGATGCCTTTTAGTGACTGGGAGTAGGTTAAACACATTGTGGGTGCATAAATGCAACATTGGCGGTGAAAGGGTTATGTGTTGATTCCGTTATATTCAACTATATCTTTTTTTCCTGTTATAAAGGTGGAAGCCGCCGAGTCGAAGCTGCACGTTCGGTGGGCTGTCCCGCGGGGCACCGACAGCATATCACTTCGCTCACCATCACCCCTTACTGCAACACCCCCAGCCCCTCGGTCGCCCCAGCTGCTGGCTTGCCGCCAAAGGCTGAGGATCGACAAGCAGTGTCTAGCATGGCACAACGCCCCCACAAGGCAGATAACCCTGAACTTTCCCATCAGTATTCCTCGCCATACCGCTTCCAGCTGGACGTATAGGGTCTAACAACTTTGCCAGGGTTTGAGTGGGGATTGTTGGAGAGGGAGAGTGAGTGAGAGGGGGGTAGAGTAGAGTAAGAGGGAAGGAGGGTGGAGACCAGGGAGGAGAGTAGAATATTGGAGGTGAAAGACAATTGCTATCATGTATATTTTTTGACATTTGTAGAGACCCCTTTCAAAAATGCATGATAGCAATCTGAAAGTGGTAACTTTCTGTCCGTTAACATGTGATTTATAATGGTACCCCTTATTGTGAAGCATTTTTGGTAAGGGGGACCCTACAGATGTCAAGACTGTATGATAGCAATTGCCCCCTCAGATGGCTGACAATCGTCCTCCGAACATGCTGCGTTTGAGTAGATCTAGATTTAGACACACTCGCTTTGTGTTTCTCGCCAGTATCAAGCTATGCATGGGTCAATCTCAATGTTTATTTCTTTGCGAGTTCTCGATGTTTTGCAAGTTAGATCAGTTTGTAACCCTTCTTTCTATTTAAAATGTTTGCAAATCGTTCACTCGCTTCGCTTCACTCATCAACGCCATTGTTTCATTGATTTCTATGGTATTTGACCGAGTAAGTAAGGTAAACAACTCTAATTTTCACGAAGTGCTCTTCCTTGGTTTTTTTCTCCCGAAAATCGTCTGTTACGCGACAGTTTTCTGTAGGGTGGTTGCCAAACTGTAGATGCTTCTTCCTTCTTCTGCGTTCCCAGGCCATAAGGCCGTAATGGGTATTGTGTACATATGGTACGTATGTGTTCAGTTTTCACTGGTCTCCGGGCTGCTAGCGTACAGCCGACACATTCTGATTTCTGGGGCGAAGGAGCCTCAGAGGAGAAAAGTCTATTTGCCCAAGATTTCTTTGGGGGGAAAGAGAGGGCTAAGAGAATAGGTTCAGAAAGATTAGGTAGTAGATGACAGTAAGCAAAGCGGAAAGGCAGAGTCGTGTTGCAGCTGTCATGTCGGTTGCCTCTCCTATGGACAATTAAGTATGACATTTAATATGATGTGAGCTGAAATGACAATTTGTAAAATGGAAAAAAAAGTGTTACAATCCTAAAAGGAAATTCAGGACGCGGCGGAGTGGCAGATTTGAGGACAAGTACAAGTCACAGGACTTCCATACATGAGGGGGAGAATATTTTTGTGTAAAAATGACCACCCTCGCCCCGTATCCCCCACGGGGAGAGACTTGTGGAGGAGATGGTTTTCGTCCAGCTCCCCGTATGAAGGAATGCGGCATCCAGCCACTGCTACGCTTGTTTCGTTTTTTCATCTCACTTTGTTCCTTGCCCAAGATGATGGTATCTGATCGACACGTCCAAGACATCTGCCTACTGCAATCCTCAAGTTATTACCGTCCCCCTGTTCACGCTGAGGCTAGCTCATGGAATTTCCCAGTTTCTTCGCGACGGGGGTAACAGGATATTTATTAATTATCAGGTATTTGCTATGAGATAATAATTATTATGACTTTTGTGACTTGTGTTAACTAAATCCAAGTATTTTAACATTACACCTTTTGACGTATTTTTCTGTTACTTTGTGTTTTTAGCCTTTTTGAATAATCGTGGTAGATTTATATAATATAGAATAATATAGTAGTGAATCATTTATAGTGAGCGCACCTCCTCTGCACCAGAATGTGGAGCTCTAAAAAAAAAATGCGCTTAAATCGAAACAACAAAAATTACAAACAAGCAAGACAGTATTCAACATCAAAACAATATCGCTCACACGCATCGCTAACTCAGGCATACCATACACACACCACCGCTGGCCCCCCACCCCACGCAGGCCGCACGTACCATATACACACACACACACTCACTCTGCAACACGCAACTAGAGTCGATATCGACTGACACACACTACACACACACGAATACACTACACAGCACCCGTTACCTATCTGACTCGACCACCTCACCCCACTAGAGACACAATAACAAAATAAGAACAATCAGTTCAATAAGGCATACGAACACCTCATCTCTCTCTCTCAATTGCACAAAGATACTAAGAACATGCTTCATCTCTGTCCAATGATCATCTACTCGCTCCTCGCTCTCGGTCTCTCGCGCTAGTCTGGCTCTCGCACAAAGCTGACGTTAGACATTGCGCAATACACAGTGAAACTAATCTGAAGGAGGGGGGGGGGGGAGAAGGGAGAGAATAGAGTCTAGAGGTAATGTGGCATAAAGGTGTGATGCAGCTTGAATAGGTGGGCTTGAGAGCTGATTTGAAGACATTTGCAAGGACTCGATATGGCGAATCTCGCGTGGGTAAGGAGTTCCAGCTGATGGGGCCGAAAAGGAAAAAGAGCGCTCACCAAACATTTTTGTTCGTGTATGTAATAGGAACACAGAGAATTTTCGAATCCGAAGAGGACCGGCAAATGCCTTGATGGAGCATAGAAAGAAAGCATGTCAGAAATATGCTGGGCATTCACAGAGGAAATAGAGTGGAAATTTGGAGTCAATACGTGCTGTGATGGGAAAGCCAAGGATTGAACATGATGATACTAGGAGACTTGAGGGACAAGTATGGCCAGCAGAGTTATGGACTTTTTAAACTGTCAAGGGAGGTGTTGGGGGCAGCCAACAAGAGTGAATGACAATAATCTAATTAGAGAGAAAAAAAGCGCAGACAAGACTAGTATCTTAGCAGTATCTATAGACCAGGAGATAGGCGGAAATCATACCAATGCGAGCAAGATCACGTATGCTGAAACGACAGGATTGTTTTGAACTGTGAGTCAACACTCATATCTTGAGAGATTTAATGTGGTGAAAGCCTGACATGGCTTTATTTGTCGATGGAGTAGGGATTTTTACTACCTTACTTTATTTACTGCTTATGATTATCATCATATGATTGTCGGCTGTGTGTAACAAGAAGTGACTGAATGTTCCTTCTTTTGTTCGGAGGACCAAAAAGTTACCGACCAACTCCAAAAATAACAATCAACTTCAACTAGCTATACCCGCGTGATCTGCACGAGTTGTAAGGTAGCTGTTCATTTGTTCCCACTGGAATGTAAGTTCATGTAAATGCCCCCCTACGCAATGACTGGGGGGGGGGGGTGGGGACCTCACCGGGCGGAATCGGTAGGACCCCAACAGCCATCCACACCCAAATCCCAAGTCGCTGTCTCGGAGCGGTTTGGAGAGGATAGAGACAGAAGGGCGAAACGTTCAGCAAAATATATATAGGGATGGTCTTTCGCCAAGATGACAGCTCAGGGTCTCTTCTATTGTATTTTTCAGACTTTTTTTTTTTCAGACGTATTACAAGTCCACCCACCAACAGTTGCACGAAATTCAGAATTCTCGCGCCCAATTCGCCTAGAAAAGCATAAGCAACAGCCAAATGGAGACCGACCCATTTTCATCCTCATTGAAAAAGGATTGACCCAGGTCTGCTGTACGACCTCATCATACAGTTACACACAGCGTGGTGGAGAGAAATTTGTGCACAAACAACTCAAACAGGTTATTCAAAGGATGGCCATATCGCCTTCTAGATCTTGAATTAGGTTACACTTAAACAACATTATTACACAACAAGAACAAACTGGCAATGGCCTCGATAGAAGTTGGGTTGAACAAAGATGAAAATTTGGGCTAGAGTAGGAGAGAGGATTAGGCGGGTTCACATTAGACGGCGTAAGTTCCGATACGGAAAACCCTAAGTAAGGGGAAGAAAGAAGGATAAAAGTCACGAATAGGGGAAATTCGGCACATGCGCAAATCTTTCCTTTCTTCTGTTTCACTTATTATGATTTGCACAACCAGGTTTCCGCTTCGGAATATCCGCTTATTCGGTGTGCACGGCCTTATAGTGGAATGATAAGGGAATAACTCTGAAATTACTCCCTCCACCAAAAGTTCCACTCTTATCTCTCTGGCCTAAATTCCGATCCTCCTAATAATATTCAGGGCTCCTCATAATTTTTAAAACGTTATTTCTTAAAACTGCGTGATTGTCGGGTGATACGTTTGAAAACCCAGTGTGTCAGATGGCAGTTTTAGCTCAAAGGACGCTCACACATGGGTGCAAATTTCCTGGTATACAAAATTTCCTGTTTTTGAATTTTGCCAGAGCAGGAAGTTCCTTTTTTGTTGTGGCTCAAGCCCACACAAACCTCCTAAACTCACTGTCGGTTTTGGTCGGTCTGTCGGTCGTCGGTCCAAAATTGTAGCACATTTAGACAAAATGCGCACTTCAAAATCGAGGCTACACTTCGAATTGCGGCCGCTCTTTAACATGCATGTATTTTAAAAGCGTACAAAATAATAAACATACGTACATACAGGACACTACAACAAGGACACGACGAGTATGCGGTGCTTCTTTATGAGGAGTATAAGATAGGACATAGTTTTAAATGTTTTCCAAAAGATATAAAAAGTATGAAATTGGTGCAGAGATAAACATTCTGGTTTACAGATTAAACTTATGAAAAGCCCAGGGAGGTGACTCATGGTTGGAGTGGTTAAAATAGACAGCGTGCACAAACCATTGACGATTTCAGCGCTTGCTTTGTTGTTTAAAATGTTGGGTCAAACAAGATCTTTGGGTCTACTTCTTTTTCAAAACACTTTAAAATAGCATTGGGTATAAAATTATGAAAAAGCAAACTAAAATGCCTTCCATGAATCTATTTTGCTTCAGCTGCAGGAGGGCACATACCCCTGGACCCCCGACCTTTTGGATTTTTCATTTTGTGAACGTAAAATCGCGCGACTATAAACAGCTCCTTTCCCTCAACTTGGCCCATCGTTTATAGACTGATGCGGCTTATCTGGATTTTTTTCATTTTCTACATTTATTAGTATGATTCATCTGTTTGGGCCATATTCTTCGCTATTTGAGCTTTTTAGAGCTCTCAAAAATGAGGTTTGGTAAATGAATAGATTCAAATCCATGCTTTAAAGTGTATGGAGAGCATAATCATGTTCTAATAGGAGAATTTATAATTGTGTTGCTGTATGCACATGTAATTTTCCATGCGGCTTAAAACTTATATGTGATAAATGATAATACTTTTGTCAATTTCAGGGATGCGGCTTTATACAGGGTGCGTCTATCGTCCATTTTTATGGTAGTTAAACCCATGCACACATCATTTTGGTCAAAATTAACGCTGCATATCCGAGCTTCCGGTCTT
Organism: Phymorhynchus buccinoides; assembly: GCA_017654935.2. Lineage (NCBI taxonomy): Eukaryota > Metazoa > Mollusca > Gastropoda > Neogastropoda > Raphitomidae > Phymorhynchus > Phymorhynchus buccinoides. Next base: position 28,954,927 of record CM065707.1, read on the forward strand.
CTCGATCATGCCCCTACCGCCAAAGTACCGCCCTACACCGGGGCCCTGGGTGGGGCCCTTCAGAGTTGATTCCTCACGAGCGTGTCATCGCTGAGCTGGAGAAGGACACGCAGTCCACGGACGCGTAGGCGGAGTGCTCTGGGCTGCCAGCGGCCTGGGTTGTACTTCTCTAGCTGGACAATGGTCCCTCATGTTCTGTCAGTGGGCCGTAGATGCTAAGGTGTAAACTGTCTTTACAACAGAAACCGCAAGCCCCCCCCCCTGGGTGTTTCTCCTGCGGACTTCCTCGTGGCCGAGGTCAAGGTAAACTGTCTTTACAACAGAAATTGCAAGCCCCTCCTGGGTGCTTCTCCTGCAGACAATTCCCACAGTTCCTCGTGGCCAAGGTAAACTGTCTTTACGACAGAAATCGCCTGGGGCTGCTCCCTGGGTGTTTCTCCTGCGGACAATTCCCTCAGTTCCGCAGTGGCCGAGGTCAACAAGGTAAACTGTGTCTTTACTACAGAAATTGCAAGGCCCTCCACCACCCCTCCCACACCCCGAGTGCTTCTCCTGTGGACAATTCCCTCAGTTCCTCGTGGCCGAGGTCAAGGTAAACTGTCTTTACAACAAAAATCACCAGGCGAAAATTAAGCCTTGGCTTAGGTCAGAACCGGCTCAAACCGGTTCCCACTTCGTCTAACGAAAGTCGGTTCTATTTCTTGCTTTTATGTTATTTTTCGTCTAGATATTATCAATGGTGAACAGACGTTAACCCAATGCACCCTGACCCAAATATGGCAAAGAGCCTTCTAAAAACTTCGCAATCTTTGAAAAATTGTACCTCACCTCAAACTGCATCTAAAAAAACTATAAACGGCAAATGGTGGCTAAAGGAAGCTAGATATGACCTACTTGCTTTCACATTGCATTGTGGGAGGTGGCGAAAGTGAAAGTAGCGGAGCATGTGTTCCGGCGGGCCATATCGGGCGTTTCAGGGAATGAATAACGGACTTCCAGCGGGCCATTTTCGGCGGGTCGGGGGGCATTGGGTTAACCCTTTCGCCGCCAGCCATTTTTCAGCCAAAAAATACCATGTAAAACTTAACTGGGTAGAGAAAAAAATGTATCTGCAATATTGGGATTTCCTGTATGACATGCATATAACATTAGGCCTATCATTACCTCCCAAAATTAAGAAAATGGGGTCTTCAGATAACAGGCCCTGATTTGATGCCTTTTAGTGACATGTGGGTGTTAAACCTTTGTGGTGCATAAATGAGACATTGGCTGTGAAAGGGTTAAATAAACCTCTGAACTGAACTGACCTGTCAAGGTGGAGGAAGAGAAGTACGAGCGCGGCGTGCTCTGGCTCCGCGACGTGCTCCAGGGGACGCAGTTCACGGCCGAGCGCCTCAAGATCATCACCAACCGCAAGATCGGGGACATCTCCTCGCTCAAGAGGAGCGGGTCGAGGATCGTGCGCACCCTGCTGCAGGACCTGGTGTTTTCTAAAGGTGAGCATACACTAATTAGGGGCTAGTAGCAGTTTTATGTCGTCGAGGCCATTGACCTATTGAAATTTAAAATGCCCTGTTGTGTTCTCCCCAGTCAGGACAAATGTCTGATTACATTTTTAGCCCCGGGATTGCCAGAGAAAATTACAGAAAAAAATAATTGGGCAAATCATGCCGTGAAAAAGACAACTGGATAGAGCCAATCTGGCAAAAATGGTCGGGGGATATAACTCTCTTGACTGTGTTAGAGCAAAAGCCAGCATATCAGGGTTATTCCTCTTCATCTGTGATGTCATCAGGTCAGTACGTGATACGTTGGTGGCAGTCAAGGGGGTTAACACTGGCACGCTTTGTCTTATTGATTTGTGCGAGAGCCAGGACATTGTCCTGTTGATTTCTGTCGTCTCAGGACAGTTTGTCCTATCAATTTTCGATCCTCGGTACATCGCTGTAGCCCCGTAAACGCAAGAGCTGTGCAGGTGTGGCAGTCATAGTCGGAAACTATAGACTGGCTTAACTCTTTCGTTCCTGAGAACCGCTTTTTGAGGTTGAATGGGAGCAACTGCAGATTCCTAGCTTTATAGAGCTCTCTATCTCCCTATTCCTGGGTTTCCAGAGAGAGTAAAACTGTATAAAGGGGTGTTATGTTATTGTGAATATGCGGCATGTTTTCAGCAGCCTGTTTCTCTTTCATAAACAATACTTGCCCCAGTTCTTCTTCTTCGATCGCTCAGACAGTTTCTTGTCAATTATGAGCGCAGATGCATCATACTGCCGTTATGCGCCTAAGTAAGAAATAACTAGGTCCAGCATGTCCGACTTCGGCTGGAGGAATCTTTTTGAAAGTGCTTCTTGAAAAAAGGCAGGAGAATGGTCCAGACAGGCAAAAAGATAGTAGATGACAGCAAGCAAAGGGAAAAGGCGGAGTCAAAGAGAGTGACAGATTAGAGGAAGTTCACAAAGCACAGAACTCTCCAGAAGGTGGGGAACTATTTATACAAAAGACCCCCTGGTATCCCCACAGGGGGTGCACCAAGGTGAGTGGGTGGTGTGTATGCGTGTTTGGAGAGTGCAATGATGATGATGACAACGATGATGATAATGATGATTGTTGACTATGAAGATGATGAAGAGGATAATAAAAATGATGATTCAACAATTATGCTGCTGCTGATGATGCAACAGTGAATATGATGATGATGAATGTAAAATGATGGTGATAATGCAACAATGATGATGATGGTGAAGGTGAAAGTGATGATGATGATAATGCATCAATGATTATGATGATGGTGAAGGTGATGATGATGATGTTAATAATGGTGATGATGATGCTGCAGTGACACTGATGATGATAATAAAACAGTGAATAATGATGATGATGATAGTGACGATGAAGGTGATGGTGATGATGATGCTACAGTGACACTGATGATGATAATACAACAGTGAATAATGATGATGATGATAGTGACGATGAAGGTGATGGTGATGGTGATGATGATGGTAATACTACAGTGACACTGATGATGATAATACAACAGTGAATAATGATGATGATGATGATGATGATGATAGTGACGATGAAGGTGATGGTGATGATGATGATGGTAATACTACAGTGACACTGATGATGATAATACAACAGTGAATAATGATGATGATGATGATGATGATGATAGTGACGATGAAGGTGATGGTGATGATGATGATGGTAATACTACAGTGACACTGATGATGATAATACAACAGTGAATAATGATGATGATGATATGACGATGAAGGTGATGGTGATGATGATGATGATAATACAGTGACACTGATGATGATAATACAACAGTGAATAATGATGATGTTGATAATAACGATGAAGGTAATGATGAAGATTATGATGGTGATGCTGATGCTGCTGCAATGATACTGATGGTGGTAATGTTTGATACTGATGATGACAATGTATCAATGATTATGATGACAATGGTGATTATGGTGACGACAACAATGATGACAACAATAACGATGATGATGATAATTCACAGAGAGCAACTACAACGCGAGCAGCATGCTGAGGCAGTCCACGTTCCTGAACCAACTTCTGGAGAAACTGGAATCCAAGCCGCAAGAGGTGTGATATCACCTTATATAATAGCGCTCCTACTTCTACGCGCGCACACACTTGCATGCACGCATACACACACAGTCAACTTCTGGAGAAACTGGACTCCAAGCCGCAAGAGGTGTGATATCACCTTATATAATAGCGCTCCTACTTCTACGCACGCACACACTTGCACGCACGCATGCACACATACACGCACAATCAACTTCTGGAGAAACTGGACTCCAAGCCACATGTGAAATCACCTTAAACATTAGTGTTCCAGCTTCGGCACGCGCACACACACACACACACATGCATGCATGCACACATACACGCATAATCGACTTATGGAAAACCTGGACTCCAAGACCTGTTTACCTTTACGATTTTGATGTAATTTTGACGAAACAAAAGTCAAATTACGATAATTAGCACGACGAAAAAAAAAAACAAAACGAAAAAAAACATCACTACAGTTGCGTCGGCAAGCGATGCTTTTGAAACAATGCGGTGAAACAATGCGCATCAATTTATTTTCATTCTGTTTCAAGATGGCGTCAAAGCGAATGCGTAGTGAGAGTTCTAGGTCAAATGATCCAAAATCTAATGGAGTTTGAAAGAGAAGAGGCCAATACATGGTTTAAAAAATGTTTTTCAAGGTCTCGCAGTGCACTATTGCTTGCATATAATTGTGAAATTACAAATAGTTTTCTTCTTAATCGGGTTTTGTGCAGAAAAAGAATCGGCTGCGCATTTGATTACATTTTTGTTGTTGAAAATTACTATTACAAAAATTCAGAAATTACAAATTTGCAAAATAGGGGTAAACAGGTCGGTGGCGCACTACCTTTTCGTAGGGCATTTTTTGTTTCTCAGGAACTAATTAAGATATCTTAGTGAAATGTTGCACACTTATAGGGTACATCGCTCTGATCATTCATGCCAAATTTGAACACTCTGTGTGAAGGCGTTATGAAAATATGGTATTCAGCTAAGAAAAAATCACACGAAAAAGTACTCCCTCACCTGCTCTCAATTCAAGTACTGCATGTTGATGCTGATCATTTGTCCACTTTCCTATGACAACAATGAGTGCAATGGTGCTAAAGTTAACATGACTGAGTTGTTAACTTGTATTCTTTGTCTTGTCAAACAATAGTACAAAAAATTCATAGGATCTCGCTTTAGACCAAGAATGTGAGTTAGCAACTCAGAAATGCTAATTTTATGACCATTGCGCTTTTTGATGTCTAAGGAAAGTGGACAAATGATCAGCATCACCATACAGTACTTGAATCCAGCGCTGTTGAGGGGCTAAGATTTCGTGTTAATTTTGTTTTGGTGGACTCCATACTTTCATAGTGCCTTCACACAGTCTTCAAATTTGGCATGTGTGGTCAGGGTCATGTTCTGTATCAGTGTGCAAAATTTCAAGTAGATATCTTTATTAGTTCCTGAGAAACAAAAATGAACATAAATTGCCCCCCCCCAAAACGTAGTGCGTCGCCTAATGTCACTGGTATGTTTTGGCTTCCAGGTGGAGGGGGACATGAACCGGATCAGGGAGGAGCTGCTGCAGCCGAAGAACGTGCGCGTGCACCTGTCCTGCGACGTGGGCAAGCTGAGCAAGGCCGGGGGCACCCCGCCCGTGGAGCCCTGGAGGACCTTCCTCACCATGGCCGACCAGCAGGCCCGGGGAGACGGGTACGTCTGTCTGTCGATCAGTTTGTCTGCATGGTACAGTGGAACCTCCCTTATAAGACCTCCCATTATAAGATTCCCTCCCACATAGACCTACTTCTCTGAGAGTGAGACATTGCCCTTCTTTGTGAGTACAATGGAACCTCCCTTATGAGACCTCCCATTATAAGACTCCCTCCCACATAAGACCTACTTCTCTGAGACATTGCCCTTCTTTGTAAGTACAGTGGAACCTCCCTTATAAGACCTCCCATTATAAGACTCCCTCCCACATAAGACCTACTTCTCTGACTCTGAGACATTGCCCTTCTTTGTAAGTACAGTGGAACCTCCCTTATAAGACCTCCCATTATAAGACTCCCTCCCACATAAGACCTACTTCTATGAGACATTGCCCTTCTTTGTAAGTACAGTGAAACCTCCCTTATAAGACCTCCCATTATAAGACTCCCTCCCACATAAGACCTACTTCTATGAGACATTGCCCTTCTTTATAAGTACAGTGGAACCTCCCTTATAAGACCTCCCATTATAAGACTCCCTCCTACATAAGACCTACTTCTATGAGACATTGCCCTTCTTTGTAAGTACAGTGGAACCTCCCTTATGAGACCTCCCATTATAAGACTCCCTCCTACATAAGACCTACTTCTATGAGACATTGCCCTTCTTTGTAAGTACAGTGGAACCTCCCTTATAAGACCTCCCATTATAAGACTCCCTCCCACATAAGACCTACTTCTGTGAGACATTGCCCTTCTTTGTAAGTACAGTGGAACCTCCCTTATAAGACCTTCAAAAATCATCCTAAATGAGGTCACAGGCTTATGTGACAGTTGAGGCGTGTGACCAAGTTCACAGGAAAGACATTGAAAGAAAAGAGAGAATACCCTATTTTATGGCCTACAGTGAAACCTCCCTTATAAGACCTTCAGAAATCATCCAAAATGAGGTCTTATAAGGGAGGGGTCTTATAAGGGAGGTCATTTTAATACTTACAAAGAAGGGCAATGTCTCAGAGAAGTAGGTCTTATGTGGGAGGGAGTCTTATAATGGGAGGTCTTATAAGGGAGGTTCCACTGTATTGTCTTATTCTCCCTCCATGGGGATACCTGGGCGGGGAGGATCTTTCGTACAAATAGTTCCCCCACTGCACCTTCTGGAAGTTCTGTCAGCTTGCATCCTCTAATCTTTCACTGTCTTTGACTCTGCCTTTTCCCTTTGCTTGCTGTCATCTACTTATCTTTCTGCCTTACTGGTCCGTTCTCCTGCTCCTGTTTTTTTCTAGAAATTCTTACAAAGATTTTTTTCTAGCCAAAGACAGACATACACACACACGCACGCACGCACACATGCATGCACGCACGCACGCACACGCACACGCACACACACACGCACACACACACACACACACACACACACACACATACACACACACATACACACACACACACACACACACACACACACACACACACACTCGCACTCGCACTCACGCACACACAGGGTATTCCGTACTCTATGGTCATTGGGTTTTTTCTAGCATACACCAGACTGTCGTGTGTGTTTTTTTGTGTGTGTTTTGGGGGGATTTCAGCGCCCTAAAATGTTGCTTTCCAGGTTTCGGAATGCCCAATGTGCCTTCCATTGTTGGGGGTAGAATATTGAGGTGAACAATTTTACATGACACTTCCAGCGTGAGAGACTTTGGGGGTAAAGGAGACTTATTTATTAGGCCCTTTTTTAAGGCTGACAGAAGCAGTCAGTATCTGGAAGTGTTTGTTCAGGAAGGAGGATTTTCCAGGTTTGAGGTTTCGAAAACGATCGTAAAAGAGCTTCTTCCCCCGTCTCCACGACTTCAGACGTAGGTTCCAACCCCCCACCCCCTCTCCTCCCTCCGCTCTGTCTCTCTTCACAGCTCAACAAAAATTTCATAATTTCACCAGCTTTAGTTTTTGATTCACGTCCAGGATCTTTATAATTTCAAATGGCCCTTTGGCCCAGAAGGCGTTAAATCTCTACTTTTCTCTCTCTTTGATTCACGTGAAATTTGTATATTGGGTCTTCTTGAGTATATAATGAGCGAAAATGGCTGAATTCTTAGTAGACAAGTATTTCACGTGAATCATGACTCACATGACATCGTCACAATCGCATCGCATCCCCATACGATTTTACGCGTGTGTGGCGCCGGCTTAAGTGACCTAACATGACTGACAGCAAGAGGCGTGGTCTAGCTGCCTCCTCTTTGACAATATGCAGTCGACCTGCTACACACATGCGGTTCTGATCTGAATGCGATGCGATTTTGACGATGCGAGTCATGATTCATGTGAAATTTGTGTATTGGGTCTACCTGAGTATAGTGAGCGAAAATTTCTGAATTCTTTGTAGACTGAAGTATTTCACGTGAATCCTAACTCACATGGGGAATTGTTTTATATTATGTTTCTCCTTTCAGGTGTCTGGGCCTCCTCACTGCACTATCTGCCCCCCCCCCCCCCCCCCCCCCCCCCCCCCGCTTGTTGCCCTCTGTCGCATCCTGCCACCACCTCTACTGATGTATCTCGTATCTGTGATCGTATTTATCCAGCATACACCAGACTTTCGGAGTTGTTTCGTTTTGTTTTTGAGTGCCTTAGAATGTGGCTTTCCAGGTTTTGGAGTACCTTCCGGTTTGGGGGAGAATATTGAGGTGAAGGAGGATTTTCCAGGTTGGGGGTTTTGAAGCGATCATAAAAGAGCTTCTTGCCCCATCTCCCCGACTTTTCAGACGTACGTTCCAGCCCTCCCCTTCTTCTCCCTCCCCCCCTGTCTCTCTTCACAGCTCAACGAAAATGTCATAATTTCACCAGCTTTAGTTCGAGTTTTTAGGTTTAGGGGGAATTTGTTTTATATATTACATTTCTACTTTCAGGTACCTGGACCTGCTTGTGTCTCTCTTCACAGCTCAACGAAAATGTCATAATTTCACCAGCTTTAGTTCGAGTTTTTTTTAGTTTTTGGGGATTTGTTTTATTAATTATATTTCTACTTTCAAGTGTCTGGGCCTCCTCGCCGCACTATCTGTCCCCCTTGTTTATCGTTCACTTGTCGCTTGATTGAAGATTTGTTGTTTTTTTGTCGTCAGCAACAGCAGCGCGGTGACGATGTCCGACTTCATCCTGCCTCTGGAGAGCAGCCCGCACCGCAAGGTGTTGATCGGCGTCGGGGACGTGGAGTCGGCCTTCTTCCTGCAGGTGGTGCCCTCTATCGCCTCCTACCACCACGCGGAGCTGCCCGCCCTCATGGTGCTCATCCAGTACCTGACGCAGTGCGAGGGGCCCATGTGGTGCCAGATCAGGGGCCTGGGGCTGGCCTATGGATACAGGTGTGTGGTGTGGTAGTAGGGGCCAGTAGTAAGTAAGTGTAGAGTGGCACAGTGGTAGCGCGTTCGCTTCGTGTCAAGTAAACCCGAGTTCAAACCTGGGTACAGGGGATTTTTCCTCTCACTTTGCACTAGGCCTTACGGTCTGAATGTGGAGTCTTTCGGATGACACGATAAACCGAGGTGCCGTGTGCCCATGCACTTAACACACGTTAAGCCCAGTAGCAACGAAAAATTTACCCCCCTCCCTTCCTTTCTCTTCATTCACACAAAAATTGCATGCCAAAAATAATAAATTTGGTGGCGCGCCTCTGGCTGCGACACACTCTCCAGGTGGGAGCAACCCGAATTTCACAGAGACGCCTCTGTGACTATAATGTACCTAACCCTAACCTAACCCCTAACCAATAGTACAGTGAGGCAGTGCGAGGGTGGGGCCAGATCAGGGGGCTGGGGTTGGCCTATGGATACAGGTGTGTGGTGTGGTGTGGTGTGGGCCAATGGTACAGTGAGGCAGTGCGAGGGTGGGGCCAGATCAGGGGGCTGGGTGGTGTGGTGTGGTGTGGGCCAATGGTACAGTGAGGCAGTGCGAGGGTGGGGCCAGATCAGGGGGCTGGGGTTGGCCTATGGATACAGGTGTGTGGTGTGGTGTGGTGTGGGCCAGTAGTACAGCAGGGTTCGTGGGGTCCTTTCAGGTGCTTTAAAGTGCTGTGAAATTGATCGGTCTTCAAAAGGCCTGTTAAGTCCTTTATATCAGCAAGGAGGTCCTTTCAAATCAGTCAAAGGTCCTTTTAGAATTGGTGCGGTCAGTTTAAATCCTTTAATCGGGCAAAAAAACAAAACTAAGTACCTTGTCATAAGAAATGAACTCAAAAAAATATATTAAATGAAATAAAATTTGCCAAAAATCGATCGCCTTCGTATCTTTCGAGCAGACGATCTAATTTTAATAGTCACTGTAAATCCGGTCACGTGCGCGAGATTCGGCGAGATATCTTATGCGCCATGTTGAAATTCTTCCCACATGCGGCTGCTTCAGTGCTTGTTTTCAAGTAAAAAGTGTAAAAATGCCTGGAAAGTGTTCGTTTTCAGGATCGTTGGCTGAGAGAAGACATTTATAAGGACTGGGTCCGAAAAGTGATGGACAACAAACATGCAGTTCGTTGTGCATATTGTGAAAAAACCATCAACATCTTGTCAATGGGAGAGTCGGTGCTGAAACAACACGCAAAGACTGAAAATCACAAGAAAGCTGAAAGAAGGCACAAGGCGGAATCGAGGTGCAATGTGACCGACTTTTTTTGCAAGCAGCAGAAGTACTACTGTAACAACAAATGAATCTGCTCAGCCCAAAAAAAAAAAAAAGAATCTGCTCAGCCACAATCGTCGGCGTCTGGCTCTGCGCCCACCACGTCTGCAAGCACAACTACAAACAAGGTTTAAATAGGTCCTTTAAAAAAAATTTGCTGGTCCTTTAAAGTCCTTTTAAGGTCCTTTTTTGGCACTCTTCCAAGTCCCCACGAACCATGTACAGTGAGGCAGTGCGAGGGTGGGGCCAGATCAGGGGGCTGGGGTTGGCCTATGGATGCAGCTGTGTGGTGTGGTGTGGGCCAATAGTACAGTGAGGCAGTGCGAGAGTGGGGCCAGATCAGGGGGCTGGGGTTGGCCTATGGATGCAGCTGTGTGGTGTGGTGTGGGCCAATAGTACAGTGAGGCAGTGCGAGGGTGGGGCCAGATCAGGGGGCTGGGGTTGGCCTATGGATACAGGTGTGTGGTGTGGTGTGGTGTGGGCCAATGGTACAGTGAGGCAGTGCGAGGGTGGGGCCAGATCAGGGGGCTGGGGTTGGCCTATGGATACAGGTGTGTGGTGTGGTGTGGTGTGGGCCAGTAGTACAGTGAGGCAGTGTCAGGGTGGGGCCAGATTGGGGGGCTGGGGTTAGCCTATTTATTTTTTTTTTGATTTTTTTTTTTTGATTTTTTTTTTGTAATATTCACAGTGCAGCATCAGCGTTCGTCCTGACCTGGGCCTGCTGAATCTGATGTGTAGTGAACAGGATGATTGTTGTAATATTCACAGTATGTCTTTGTGATTGATGGTGTGCAGCATCAGCGTTCGTCCTGACCTGGGCCTGCTGTATCTGATGCTGAGCAAGTCGGCCCAGGTGGTGGAGGCATATGAAGCGGGCAACAAGATAGTGGTCAGTCCTCATCGAAATTAATATTGGCATACTTGTACTGTAATCACCCCACCCCCCCCCCCCCCCCCCCCCCCCTGTTGACGACCTTCAATATCTGCTTTTTTCAGTTTTATGAAAATAATCCTAGGTTGATCCTAGCCTTCTTCTTCTTCTTCTGCGTTTCCCGGGCCATAAGGCCACAATGGGTACGTATGTGTCTGTTTTCCAGTTTTCACTGGTCTCCCCGCTGCATTCAGCCGACACATTCTGATTTCAGAGGAGCTCAAAGGAGAAAACTTATATGGAAGGGGTTTGGGGGGGGGGGGGGGGGGGGGGGAGGCAGGAGAATGGGGCCAATAAGTCAAAAAGATAGCAGATGACACAAAGCAAGGGAAAAGGCAGTCAAAGAGAGAGACATATTAGAGGAAGTTACAAGCACAGAACTTCCAGAAGGTGGGGGAACTATTTGGCCTGTGGCTCTGTTGCCGTGGTGGGGGTGGGGGTGCTCACGTGTACAGACACCCTAGGGTGTTCGCATTTATTGCGTTTTATTGTGTTTGGTTTTTGTATTGATTGATTGCAAAACAAATTTCCTTGTTTTAATGAGATGGGGACAATAAATCAATGATTGATTGATTGAAACTTTTTTTCTTTTTTTTTCTTTTTTTTATTATGCAATCCAACTTATGAATTAACAAATGAATAAATTGTTTATTGAATAACTGGCTTTAAACTGACTATATTCATACATGTAGACATAATTAACAAAGCCATTACAATGGAGTGTAGGGATTGGAAGTTTGGTCTGTCATTACGAAACAGTTGATATATAGTAAGAGGGATTTTTCTATTTTTTGACAGTCTTGCACACACACACACCTTGCACTTAAACATCAAAATATCATTATGAACTTTGATTTTGTCCCCTACATTCCTACACACACACCCCTCACACACACCCCTCCCGCCCCTCCATTCGCACACACATTAACGGTCTCCTGCTCATATTATAAATTCACATAGCAAAGTAAGCTCAAAACTAAAACACCACAGTAGCACTTTTCACCTATGCATCTCAACAATAACTAATGATGTGAGTACTATGCAAAACTAAGAGAGAAAACAGTTTATCCTTTTCGTATTATCATACATGTGTGAGTGATTTATTATGGTGGTTGTTGTTACTCACAAAATAAATTGCAAATTAAGATTGATTGAAACTTGGTACAATGGTTCCTTAGGCCTTGTAGATGGTGCGCGTGACCTCAGGTTTACAGAATAGCAAGCTAAAATCAACGCAATCCCAGTGAAACAAATTTGAATGTTACGAAGATATGGATTATTTTCAAAGGAAATGGATGGATTTAAACCAAAGTTGGTACAGTGGAACCTCTCTTATAAGACCTTCAAAAATCATGAATGAAATTCTGCTTAACGTCCTTCGGTCTGGAACAGACACACATGGGACATTAGTAGATATAAAGATGGTGGGAACGATCCTGGAGGCAATGCAACACCAGGAAAGTCCCAAATTTTTAACGATACAGATGTGTATAAATTACTTTCAAAAATCATCCAAAACGAGGTCTTATAAGGGAGGTCATTTTAAACTTACAAAGAAGGGCAATGTCTCAGAGAAGTAGATCTTATGCAGGAGGGAGTCCTGTAATGGGAGGTCTTATAAGGGAGGTTCCACTGTATAGTGAGATGGTGTCATATACATTTGTTGTTTTTTTGTCCGCAGCAAGAGTACCTGAGCGAAGAGGAGGAGTTCAGCGAAGTGGAGCTGGAGTCTGCGCGCTCCAGTCTGATCTTCGAGATCATCGAGGAGGAGAAGACTGTGTGGGACACCGCCACCGAGTCTGTGCTGTCCTACTTCAGAGGGGTGGACCACCACTACAACAGGTGGGAGACAGAGAGAGAGTGAGAGAGAAAGAGAGCGTGAGATAGAGAGAGAGTGAGATAGAGAGACAGACACAGAGAGAGAGAGCGTGAGATAGAGAGAGGGTGTGAGATAGAGACAGAGAGTGAGAGAAAGAGAGAGCTTGAGACAGAGTGAGAGAGCGTGAGAAAGAGTGTGAGACAGAGAGAAAGAGTGAGAAAGAGAGAGAGAGAGAGAGAGCGTGAGACAGAGAGTGAGAGAGAGCATGAGACAGAGAGATAGAGAGACACAGAGAGAAAGAGCATAAGACAGACAGAGAGAGTGAGGGAGAGAGAGCATGAGACACAGAGAGATAGAAAGAGAGAGCGTTAGACACACAGAGAGGCAAGACAGAGAGAAGACTGTGTGGGACACCGCCACAGAGTCTGTGCTGTCCTACTTCAGAGGGGTGGACCACCACTACAACAGGTGGGAGACAGAGACTTCTTCTTCGTCGATCGCTTAGACAGTTTCCTGTCATGATGAGCGCAGATGCGCCGTGCTGCTGTTATGCACGCTAAGAAATAGTTTGGCTGCAGAAAAGGCATTTTCTGATTTTTCATTTACAATCAGAAACATTACATAGTTTCTACCTATGAAGTCTGCATTTCTGTATCTGTCTGTTTCTACCTGTCTGTCTCTGTCTGGTCTTAGTGCTGGCATTGATGTGTTTTACCATCATTTATAAGGTTATCATCCTGATAAAAATATGAAAAATGTTTCACTAACTTGGTTTGTGAGGCTCTTTCGAATTTGTGAAATGAGTATACTTGCATGTGTGTGTGTGCAAAATATATATATACATGGACTTTATGCAAACTATATCTTATCAGACTGGTTTGTTGCTTTAAGCGTATGCTACGAAACCTATCTCTGGCCGGGTTCGCACTGTCGCAGTGCGTATCTGTCGCTCGGCGATGCCCTTATTTTATTTTTTGGTGTGTGCAGACAAATGGTGAAGAAGGTATCCCAGGTGACCATCGATGACTTGAAGAGCGTGGGACAGAAATACCTCAAGCCGCTCTTCGATGCTGAAGGGACAAGATGCGTGGCCTGCGTGCACCCGTCCCGAGTCGCTGAGGTGTCGGAAGGCTTCAGCAAGTGAGTGATTGGCTGGGTGGTTTGTTGTTGTTGTTCATCTTGTTCCTTGTTCTTCTTCTTCTTCGATCGCTCAGACAGCTTCCTGTCAATTATGGGCGTAGATGCGTCATGCTGCCGTCATAATAATAGTAATAATAATGACAATTTATGTACAGTGGAACCTCCTTTATAAGACCTTCAAAAATCATCCAAAATGAGGCCTTATAAGAGAGGGATCTTGTAAGAGAGGTAATCTTAATACTTACAAAGAAGGGCAATGTCTCAGAGAATTAGGTCTTATGTTGGAGGGAGTCTTATAATGGGAGGTCTTATAAGGGAGGTTCCACTGTAGCACTTATTCTCCTTACGGAGCTCTAAGCGCTTCACAAAGAAGTTAGAAAATCTTAGCAAAAACAACAAAAAACAACGCACTTATCATAAGGAACAACCCGAAACGAAATCACAATAACTACATTTACGTCACCCCCCCCCTCCTTCACACTCCCCTAGAATCCAAACAATTACAAATAGCGTTTTCCATGCAAAAGGCATTTTCTCACCCCACCCCACCCCCGCATTCACCATCCCCCTTTATAGACCTCAAGCTGACCTACTTTTCATAGATCTCGCAGCACGCACGCATGCATGCACACACACACACACACACGCTTTTGCGCGCATGTGCAGAGGGAAATAGAAATGAGAAATAGTTAGGCCCAGCAAGTCCGACTTCGGCTGGAGGAAATCGTTTTGAAAGCGTTCCTTGAAAAAAGGCAGGAGAATGGATCCCGGTAAGGCTAGAAAGACAGCAGACGACAGCAAGCAAAGGGAAAAGGCAGAGTCAAAGAGAGTGACAGATTGGAGGAAGTTACAAGCACAGAACTTCCAGAAGGTGGGGGAACTATTTATTCAAAAGACCCCCCGGTATCCCCACGGGGGCGTTCATCTTATATCAAGATCAGCTGATTTACCAAGTAAACACTTTGTGCTTGTTTTCGTTTGCTTTAACTCGCTCGTCACTGGACGGGGTTGCTTCCCCTTACAACCGTTCGAAAACACATCACCACGAAGAAGTTATGGGAAGTTAGGGGCCGATATTTTCAGAGAAGATTACCAGCACCACGCACTAAGCGATCGTGAAATGTCATATTCCATACTTTCGTCATTTTGTCAATTGACAGAAACAGCTTACATATAAAAAGAAGGAAAATTTCACATTCCAATCTTTCAAAATGTTTACACATACACACACAATTTACACCCTCTCTCTCTCTCTGTCTCTCTCTGTCTCTCTCTGTCTCTCTCTTTTACACATTATACACCTGCCTTTTTTATGTGTGTGTGTGTATTTCTTATTATCTTGCTGGTCCCCCCCCCCCAAAGCACACAATGTTGATTCGATTAACACTGTTACAGACTGGGAGTGCAGTTGACCAACATTTCCTCCCTGGACGAAGAGTTCCTCACCGCACTGTGATTGTCGTCGTCGTCAGGGAGACCATGGCAACCGTGCATGAAAAAACCCGTGGCAACGATGCAGGCAGGAAAACCATGGCAACCACACAACAGGAAACCATGGCAATGTTGCAGGGAAATGGGTGAACCTCTCTTAGGGAAAACTAGGCAACTATGCAGGAGAAATTATGGTAATGGGCTCAAGGGATTCATGGGAGCAAAACACACATTGGCTGGCTTTTAGAATATCGACATCAAACGTCATCAAGAGTGTGTGTCTGTCTGTGTGTGTGGTTAGGATAGGGAGAAACGGTTTGTCTTTTGCCTTCAAACCAAGGTGATTTGTGTCTGCTTGTTGTTTTTTGTTTGAAAAACATGTTTTTCTTTTTTGTTATCAAACACTTTTTTTTATATACAAAATATCACACAAACACATTAAGTGTCAACTTATGGCAATAGTAACAGCAGTGGATAATAGTAAGTAATAGTAGTACCAGAATAAATTGTATCAATAGGATAATACCATCCTCCTCCTCTTCATTTTCATCTTGTTAACTGACAACTGTAGTAATGTATAGCAGTGGGTGTATCAAGTAACATCATAGCAATACAATACTGTAACAGTACTTTCATTATCATCATCACTGTTACCAATAAATAAAAGTTTCTATATAACATGTAATTCTGTCGATACATGTAATTCCCAAGAAAATGTCGTAGGCAATTAAAGAAAGAAACGGGAGAGTTAAATTACGAATGAAAAGAGGTTTTGTTTGTGTGGGTTTTTGTTTTGTTGCATACATTCTAAAAGTGGATAAAATACCTTATGTCTACATAGTGTGAAAAGTATACCTTATGTCTAATGATGTCTTGGATCTGCAAACTGAGCATGAACATAATAACATCTTTTATTGAGAATGAAATTAAAGTATCTTATTTGTGTTTTTTGCATTCCGGAGAATGAAAACCGTAACGTTTGTAGACTAATTGAAGAGTTCGAGAGAAGGGAGTGGAAAATTCAGCTTATTTATTTATGTACATGCACAAATGAGCGTACAGAATATGGCCTGGTACACAGTACATCCGGATATTCCATGCGGAAATAATCAATACGTAAAAGAATCAGGCATCAGAATTGTCAGAGGATCAGCTAATTTCAGAGGATTGAGATTTTCTGACAGAGGATTGGCTTCTTCTGTCCGAGGTTTTGCCTTTTTATCTATTAGAGATAACTTCTTTTTTTTTTTCTTTTTTTTAACGTCCTCTTGGTCTGAATCAGACACATATGGGACATTTGTAAATACAAATATGGTGGGAACAATACTGGAGGCAATGCCCAGAGGCAGTACGAAACCAGTAAAGTCCCGATTTTTTATTATTAATACAGATAGCTGCAGCGGTAACCACGACTCTGTTAAACCTCATCGGCTATGGCACCGCTACAAGTATTTAACTGTTGGTTAGAGATATCCTTTTTTCTGAAATAGCATTTTATAGTGATTTCTCACTGCATAAAGCCTTTTTTGGTCATGTTGGGAACTGATTTCAGTGTTGTCCCTCAACAGTCTGGGGCCTTGATGGCCCTTTTACCGCGGTTTTCAGAGGATTGGACTTCAGACTATTCTGATGCCTGAAAGAAAGAAGGAAGGAGGATTGTAACTGTAAAGAAAGAAGGAAGTATTATTGTCATTGTGTTGTTTGTTGCTACACAGGCATGGTAGACCTCCGCAAATCGCGGAAAATCCGCCAAAGTGAAAATTTTACAACACAAAAAAAAAAAAAGCCGGGGTCAAAATTCGCTCGGGTGCCTAAAAAATTATGTGCGTTAAAACCTATGCAATCGCTTCGCGGAACAGCGGATGTGAATGACTGAACAAGCAACTTCCCGCCGAAGTTAGCAGTCGTGCGCGGCCTAGCTCACGCCACACGTTTCCAGATTTGTGATCCTAGTACTTCTTTTTCTTCTTCTTCTTCATTTTGACGCCCAACTTCAAATTTCAGCAGACCTGTTTACTCTACTCTTTTCGAGTAGTATTTCTACTCAATTTGGACCTCTACTACTATTCAAAATTGAAAATAATGCTCTAATTACTCATTTTCAGTGAACATTGTTTGATGGTTTAATGAATAAAACTACACATTTTGCACCCAAAACTACTCATTTCAGCTATCCAGACTACTCGAGACTTGTGTAGGGGGTAAACAGGTCTGCATCAGTTTAGTTTGAGTCGACATCTTTCAAATGGAAATGCAGAATCGTTTGGATATTCTTCCGCGAAAACTCACTTTGCCCCCACTACCATACCATGTTGCTACTACAACGGTTGAAAAGGTTGTTCATCGGGGAGGTCTCCTGCACAAGTTCAATTTTTTGTTTAAATTCATTCAAACTATTTCTGTTTATTCTACTTGGCTGGTTGGTTCAGGCATTTAGGTACTTTATAGTCACAGAGGGGTCTCTGTGAAATTCGGGTTACTCCCACCTGGAGAGCGCGTCGCAGCCAGAGGCGCGCCACACTTTTTTTTCTTTCTTTTTTTTTGGCATGCGATTTTTGTGTGACTGATGAGGAAGGGAGGGGGAGGGGTAAATTTTGATCAAATGACAACTTTTTCGTTTTCACTGGGTTTAACGTGCTGCTAAGTGCATGGGCACACGGGACCTCGGTTATCGTCTCATCCAAAGACTCCACGTTCAGACCGTAAGGCCTATAGTGCAAAGGGAGAGGAAAAAATCCCCTGTACACCAGGTTCGAACTCACATGGTTTTACACGACACGAGGCGAACGCGTTACCACCACTGTGCCACTCTACACCTTATTGATTTAGGGCAAGGACACATTAGACGCGGACGTTACGCACGTAACAAAACCCATAACTAAGTGAAAGAAAGAAGGAAAAAACATACCGGATTAGGGGAAATACGGACTACATAACGCTCACTTTTCCCTTCTTTTCTTTTACTTATTTACGGATTGCGCAGGGGATTTTCGCGTCTAATGTGTACACGGCCTAACTTACTTGTTGTCAATATTTGTTCATGTTTTGTTATTGCTTATTCTTAAGTTAAAGTTTCATTGTTGGTTGATTTTCATTAAATTTTGCTTTTGCAACAGTAATGTGTGTGTGTGTGTGTGTGTGTGAGGGAAACTAACAGAGAGCAAGACTAAAATAGAAGGTCCTCATTCATAAACTTTAGAGAGAGAGAGAGAGACTCGGACAGACAGGCAGAGAGAGAACTTGGAGGAACCTGAAAGTTTAGGATGTTTATTTGGTAAAGATAAGCGAAATGTGCCTGTCTCAGAGATATTACAAACAGTTTTTAGGACAGCGACAGGATAGTGACGGGATAGCAATGTGATAGCGTTAGGATAGCAACAGCATAGTGACGTGATAGAGTCAGGATAGCGATGTCATAATGACAGGATAGTGACGGGATAGCGATGGGATGACAGGATAGCGACGGGATAACGACAAGATAGTGACGGAATAGCGATGGGATGACAGTGTAGAGACGGGATAACGACAAGTTAGCAACAGGATTGCGACGGGATAGAGACAGGATAGCAACGAGATAGCGATGTGATAGCAACGGGATAGTGACAGGATAGCGATGTGATAGCGACAGGATATCAACAGGATAGCGACGGGATAGCGTGATAACTAAGAAATAGGCCCAGCATGTCCGACTTCGGCTGAAGAAATCTTTGTAAGAATTTTTTATAGAAAAAAAGGCAGGAGAATGGACCGGTAAGGCAGAATGATAGCAGATGACAGTAAGCAAAGGGAAAAGACAGAAATCAAAGAGAGTGACAGATTAGAGGAAGCTACAAGCACAGAAGGTGGGGGAACTATAATTTGAACGGAAGAACCCCCCGGTATCCCCACGGGGGCAAAGTCAGTTTTGAAGGCTCGAGTGTTGGCTAGTTTTTCCATGGCGTCTTTCTCAATGCGGAACTCCCTCATTTCCTCAGTGACGTCCCTAGCCCCTCGGTGGAGGTAGAAGGAGATGGCGCTGCTGTTCCACCCCATGGCTTTCCAGTTCACATAGCTGCAGCCCTCCGCCAAGGCTTTCTGAAGAAAGAAAAAATGTTTAGTGCAGTGCAGGAAATATATGTGGATGAATATAACTTGTATCTTCGGCATCAAAGAGCGTCTTGAGGTAGCCTACAGAAACATGCCCACTTTTCTTGGGTCATAACGCAAACAATATTAGTTATTTGGATTTGGGCATGGTACACGACTTTGGGGCTCTGGAGAAGCGTGTTCTTTAGCTAACGAGAGCTTTAGCTAGTCTCTACCTGTCCCAATTCTCTATGTGTCCCCCTCATTGTGTCTCTGTCTCTATGTGTCCCTGTCTCTACATGTCCCATTCTGTGTGTCCCTGTCTATACATGTCCCATCTCTATGTGTCCCCGTCATTGTGCCTTCGTCTCTACATGTCCCCATCTCTAGGTGTCCCCGTCAGTGTGACTTCGTCTCTACATGTCCCCATCTCTCATGCGTCCTCATATCTGTTGGTCCCCTGTCTCTATGGGTTCCCCTCAGAAAAGGGGTAGGGGTTAAGGTTAGTGTTTGAGTTAGATATAGGGTTATGGGTTAGGATAAACGAAGAGACGTAGGAGAGATAGAAGATCGTGACATATAGAGATGGGGGAGGACACATAGAGAAGAAGTTGGGACACATAGAGATGGGGGCACAATACTACGTAACCATAATTTCATTCTTCTTCTGATGCGTTCCCAGGCCATATGGCAATAATGGGTAAGGTAAGTATGTGTCCTTGTAGTCTGGAACCGGGAGAAGGGTACGCCCCTCTATCTCCTTGTCCACCTGTGCCACAGACAATCATCTTCTTCTTCTTCTGCGCTGCCATGTCAAAAGTCCATGATGGGCAAAGTACGTATTGTTCTTTGGAAGGCAGCAGGAGAATTGGCAAGTAAGTCAGAAAGATGGTAGATGATAGAAAAGCAAAGGGAAAAAGGCAGAGTCAAACAGAGTGGCAGATTAGAGGAAAGTTACAAGCACAGACTTTCAAGAATTTGGGAGGAACTATTTTTTATGAAAGACCCCCCCCCTCCTCCAGTATCCCCACAGGGGAGAGACTCGTGGAGGAGGTTCGTCCATAAGCTCCTCGTATGGAGGCACGCGAGGCATCCACCCACTGCCCCGATAATTTCGTTCGTTCACAAACCTTCATGAGCGCGGCCATGAGGGCGGTAGCTATTCCTTTCCGTCTCCAGTCCTCCGCCACGTAGATGTCCTCCAGGTAACTAGTCTTCCCGCACCGAGAGTTGAACGTGTAGAAGTACATCACAAATCCCACCAGGGGGCGTTTTACTTTCAGCGCTCCTGCATCGTTTCCTGTCGGTATCATGATAAATAGACTTCAAATGGTTTAATTTTCAGAAAGGCCGTACATAATAGAGGCCATCATGGGGGCCCCCCCTTGTATGAAATATGAATAGGGGCGATAACAACTTCCCCCCCCCCCCCCCCCCTGCAAACATACTGTCTCGAAGGCAACACTCAACAGTATTCTATCACAAATGAGGCTTTATACTGAAAATTATCTTCCCATGATTCGTCACTAGGTGGCGCTTGCATGTAGGCCTAAAGCCCGCACGGCCTAGGGCAGCCATGTTGCTAGGTTCTACTCTCTCTCTAGGAATGTCTCTCTCTATCT
>CM065707.1:28976408-28996408 GCA_017654935.2 Phymorhynchus buccinoides
GATTTTCAGACATAATCAAGGCGTGCCACAATTCTAATTTAAAAAATTTGTTAGGTTTCCACGTCCACTCGGCTGCATACAAACAGCCACATTCAATGCTCTGAGCAGATCATGGAGGCACTGCAATACGATGTCTGATACATATAGCACTCGAATATATATACAGGCCAAAGAGTGTATAGTACAGGGCCTGTATTCACGTTGGAGATAGCATGAGACTTAGAATCATGCTAACTTAGAAGCTCTTCCAACAGTCCTATTAAAAACCTATTGGACATTGGAATAGCTTCTAAGTTAGCATGATGCTATGTTTCATGCTATCTCAACGTGGAATACAGGCCCAGGGCCTACAGTCTGCCTGAATCTAAGGCCTTGAGAGGTCGCGTCAGACTGAACTGTTATATCTAATCTCCAATTTTATTGAGAGAAAGAAGTCGAGAGTTTCACACAGCTGAGGTTTTACTGTGCATTTCGTTCTATCAATATATCTTTCTTGCTTTGATACAACAGTTTTTGTGTGTGTCCAATATCTGTATTTGTAAATCTCGGAAATAAAGATAAAAACTTTTTTGTGTCCAGGTGTCTGTAATTTGTGACATCTACCAATCTACTCCCTCCCTCTATCTTTTCCTCCTCTCTCTCTCTCTCTCTCATCTCCTCTCTCTCTCTCCTCTCTCTCCTCTTCTCTCGTCTCTATCATCTATCTCTCTCGTCTATCTCTCCTCTCTCATCTCATCTCTCTCTATCTCGTCTCTCTGTCTCTCTCTTCATTCTGTTAGCCCACCCCCGCACCTCCTCTCTCTCCATTCCTTCTCCTTGTTTCACTGCTTCTTTCCGATCTCACCTCTTTAACCATGTGTGGTGTTCGGTGCTGTGCGTGCGTGCGTGCGTGCGTCGACGCGCGCGCGTGTGTGTGTGTGTGTGTGTGTGTGCGTGTGCGTGCGTGCGTGCGTGCGTGAGTGAGTGCGTGCGTGCGTGTGTGGTTGGTGTGGTGTGTGTGTGTGTGTCTGTGTTTGTGTGTGTGTGGTTGTGTGTGTCTAGTGTGTGTGTGTGTGTGTGTGTGTGTGTGTCTCGTGTGTGTGTGTGGTTGTGTGTATTGTGTGTGTGTGTGTGTGTGTGTGTGTGTCTGTGTGCGTGCGTGTTGTGTGTGTGTGTGTGTGTGGTGTGTCTGTGTGTGATTGTGTGTATGTGTGTGTGTGTGGGTATGGTGATCGTGCGTGTGTGTGTGTGTGTGTGGTGTGTGTGTTGTGTGTGTGGCGTGTGTGTGTGTGTGTGTGTGTACTGTGTGTGTGTGTACTCTGTGTTGTGTTCTCTGTGTGTAATTGTGTGTGTGTGTGTGTGCGTGTGCGCGCGCGCGTGTGTGTGTGTGTGTGTGGTGTGTGTGTGTGTGTGTGTCTGTGTGCGTGCGTGCGTGGTGTGTGTTGTGTGTGTGTGTGTGGGTGTGTGTGTTGCTGTGTGCGTGGGTGTGTGTGGTGTGTGTGTGTGTGTGTGTGTGTGTCAATGTGTGTGTGTGTGTGTGTGTGTTGTGTGTGTGTGTGTGGTGAATTCTTGCTGGCATGGCATTTCAGTTTTCTTTTCGATCTATTTTGACAGATACTTAACAGTATTTTTTTGTTTACACACAAATTCATAATTATTTGTTTGATTGTTCGTTTGCATTGTTGTTGTTGTTGTTGAAAAAAGCCTCTCTTGTACTTTCAATTATCCTCGATACCTATTCAAGCGACTGAAAAACTATTGTGTGAATTTATCTCAATTCAACCTCAGTAATGTTCAGTAAAACGTATTCGCGTGAACTGCGAAACTCAAAACGATACACAAAAACCTGTTCTTGATGACTAAATTGAACATGCTGCTGATAAGTTTTTTTGTTTTTTTTAATCTATCAAGTCAGCTTATTACGATATCAACTGGTGACTTGCCTTGTGTGTAGTAGGGAAAGAGCATACCTACGTAGGTTCTTCACATACATGTACAATACAAACCAATTGCGACCCAAGCGAATGGACAATGTATGCAAATGAGCGACTTAGCTGGCTCTTTTGCCCGCCATGTGGCATAACGCTCGAGTGGGGATAATCCTCTCTATGGCTTGTACCCACGTGTCGTCATATCCGGCCACAAGGAGCGTGCCATATTATGGGAGACCGCCATCTTAGTCAGTAACTGTGTTTAAAAAATGCCAGATCGATGCTGTTTACACACAAATCTGACTAAGATGGCGACACTTCCGTTGGAAGGGTCGAGATGCGCACGCAGGTGGGGGGGTAGCCATACTCTTAGTTGGGGAGAGAGAGAGAGAGAGAGAGAGAGAGAGAGAGAGAGAGAGAGAGAGAGAGAGAGAGAGAGAGAGAGAGAGAGAGAGAGAGAGTCCAGGAGTCCAACTCTCTCTCTCTCTCTCTCTCTCTCTCTCTCTCTCTCTCTGCTCTCTCTCTCTCTCTCTCTCTCTCTCTCTCTCTCTCTCTCTCTCTCTCTCACTACGCCCAACTAAGAATATAGCGTGATAAGCCCCTAGTGGTTTGACTGCCCCCTGGCGGTCAAATAATCGCCATAAGTCGACCATTGTTTTCCCCAGCTGGAGCAAGGTACATTTTATTCTATCTACTGCATGGCTAAATCCTAGACCACCGGTGTAAAAACAACAACAACCCGCAATTACAACTGCTGGTGTTTCAAGTGAGTATAACATTTCAGAAAATGATTTCTGTTGATGTTGTCGCTAAGTGCTGCCGATGTAGGTGTAGATGTTGATATTGCTTTTCAGTTGTATTACTGGTTTTAGTGCTTTTGTTCAAATCAGTAATTGGGCAGCACTATTTGATGATTGTTGTGCATGGCTTTAATCACTGAGGAAAGCGCACTCGATGATTTGTTGATGGCGTGTGTGTGTGTGTGTGTGTGTGTGTGTGTGTGTGGGTGTGTGTGTGTGTGTGTGTGTGTGTGTGTGTGTGTGTGTGTGTGTGTGTGTGTGGTGAGAGTGAAGAGAGAGAGATGAGAGAGGAGAGAGAGAGAGAGAGAGAGAGAGAGAGAGAGAGAGCTGTGTGTGTGTGTATGTATTTGTGTGAGTGTGTGTGCGTGCGTGTGTTTGTGTGTCTATGTCTGTGTATTGATTCTCTCTTTTTGTTTTCTTTTCTTTTTTCTCTCAGCTCTGTTTCTTGCGCAACCAAGCTGCAGTAGCCTATAATAGTATATCGGATCGGAGTGACACTTAACTTTGCGTGGATTCATCTCTTCCTTCCACACAATGTCCCAGTTCAGCATCCGAGAAGCTCAAATCACCGATGTAGACGACATCTTCCGAATGATAAAGGTTAGAACTTCCCGCTAAGCATAGTCTCTTAATCCCTTGATGAGGAGTGAAAATAGGGTTTTACGCCCTCTTCGGCCTTTCGTAAATACAAAGATGGTGGGAACAATACTGGAGGCAATGCCCGGAGGCAGTGCTAAACCAGTAAAATCCCGATTTTTGAATAATACAGATATGTGTAGCATTAACCACGCCTCGGTTAAACCTCATTGGCTATGGTACCGCCACAAGTTTGGGATCCCTTGATTGGGTAACTGGTCGTTTCGTACCCAAGACATTTCGTACCCTGGACGTTTCGTACCTATTTTTTCGTTGGGATAGGGTTAGGGATAGGGTTAGGGTTAGGGTTAGGGATAGGGTTAGGGTTAGGGTTAGATGGTCTTTTCTTTTGCCACAAGCATCTGGTTTTTTGGTCAAAATCATCTCTCCTGTCTTTAAAAAAACGACTAAAATTTGGTACGAAAAGTCCAGGGTACGAAACGACCTGTAACCCCTTGATTGCCACCAACGTATCATGTATGCTGACCTGATGATGTCCTCAGGTGAAGAGGAATAACCCTGATATGCTGGCTTTTGCTCTAACAGAGTCAAGAAGAGTGATATCCCCAGACCATTTTGCCAGACTGGCTCAACCTATCAGTTGTCTTTTTGTTGGCATGATTTTTTTCTTTTATTTTCCCTGGCAGTCAAGGGGTTAAAAGAAAACATTTAAAAAAAGGGGGTTAAAAAGGAATGAAGAAACAGGTACCTGTAAAAAACCCTATCTGAATTGTTAAAATATTCGGGACTTTCCTGGTGTTGCACTGCCTTCGGGCATTTATTGCCTCCAGTATCGTTCCCACCATCTGTACATCTACTAATGTCCCATATATGTGTCTGTGCCAGACCGGAGGACGTTAAACGGATTTACTACTAGGTACATGTGGAATGAGAGCCTCCAGAGGGTGCCCACCGGTTCGCATAATGCGTTTCGCATAATCCTTTGATCAGAGCCGCGGGCGCAAGTCGAGTGTCTCTTCAAAACAAACCTGGCAGTTCGCATAAACGGGTTTGCCATTTCGCATATTATGCACTCTTGCAGGTTCTAATGCACTCTACGTGACTTTCTGTTACTTTCTTACTATCCCTAACCCTATCCCTAACTTTCTGAGTTTTATGCGAAATGCCATGTCCACAAAGCTTTGTATGCGAAGCGGCAGTATGTGAATCGGCTTTATGCGAAGCGGCAGTGTGCAAAACGGCAATATGCGAACCGGGGCGCACCGCCTCCAGCAGTTCGTGTCTCAGACAGTTACTGAGTTAGACACTTCTTCTGGGAGTGGCCGGAAGAGTTTGAGTGGTGTAACTTTTGTAGTTGGCAGTTTATGTGAAGACAGTTCACAAAGCTTGTCTTAATTTAAACAACAATGGCTGCTCTTGTGTTGGTAGGACAGGTAGGGAGGGGGGTATTGCATCCCTGAGAACCATTATCACCATCGGACTTTGTCACCGCACTGGCTGAGACTGCATGATTCTGTTTGTTTGTTTTACCCTGACTTAAAGACTCACTCCAGGGATGATCGTTCCAACAGCCGAAGCACTTGAACACCATGGTACAAATGCACCAGCTAGGGATGAGAACATTACGTGTGTGTGACCGTATTTGATTACCCCGCCACGTGGGCAGCCACACTCCGACTTCGGAGGATTTTGGACTGATGATGTTATGCTAGGAGCTTGTCACGGCTTATATAAGACAATCCCCGCATAACCATGCAGAACATAACAACATTTTGATGTAGCCTTGGTGTTCTAGCTTATGTCAACTGGTCTGACACAGCCTCATGCCAAGGCGTGATGATGATGCATGATGATGATAATGACGACGACGACGACGATGATGAAGAAGATGATGACAACGACAACGATGATGAAGATGACGCCGAAGACGGACAACTGCCCACACAACAACAACGAAGAAGAAGATGAAGAAGAAGAAGAAGAAGATGGTGGTGGTGATGATGATGATGAGTATGGCGACAGCAACGATGATGAGGACAACGATGCTGCTGCTACTGACAACTTGAATAACGATGATGGTGATGATAGTTGTGATGATGATGATGATGATGGTGATAATTATGATGATGATGATGATGATAATGCGACAGTTGGTGCTGCAGCTGCTTTTGCTAATACTGATGATGATTATGATGACGACTACGACGATTAAGAAGAAAACGACGATGACGATGTATAAAACAGTGTTCTGTTATTCACTATTCTCACAGGGAGTGGCCGCGTTCGAAGGCAGAGAGCACGAAGTATTAATAACGACCGAAGGTAAATTAAGGTCGAAGTACCATACACGTTGGTTTTTTTCCACTCTTTCCCCATGTCAATACAGTATTCTACACGAAGTATTGATAAAGACCGAAGGTAAATTATGGTCGAAGTACCATACACGTTGGTTTTTTTCCACTCTTTCCCCACGTCAATACAGTATTCTACACGAAGTATTGATAACGACCGAAGGTAAATTATGGTCGAAGTACCATACATGTTGGTTTTTTCCACTCTTTCCCCACGTCAATACAGTATTCTACACGAAGTATTGATAAAGACCGAAGGTAAATTATGGTCGAAGTACCATACACGTTGGTTTTTTTCCACTCTTTCCCCACGTCAATACAGTATTCTACACGAAGTATTGATAACGACCGAAGGTAAATTAAGGTCGAAGTACCGTACACGTTGGTTTTTTTCCACTCTTTCCCCATGTCAATACAGTATTCTACACGAAGTATTGATAACGACCGAAGGTAAATTATGGTCGAAGTACCATACACGTTGGTTTTTTTCCACTCTTTCCCCATGTCAATACAGGATTCTACACGAAGTATTGATAACGACCGAAGGTAAATTAAGGTCGAAGTAACGTACACGTTGTTTTTTTCCACTCTTTCCCCATGTCAATACAATATTCTACACGAAGTATTGATAACGACCGAAGGTAAATTAAGGTCGAAGTACCGTACACGTTGTTTTTTTCCACTCTTTCCCCATGTCAATACAGTATTCTACACTAAGTATTGATAACGACCGAAGGTAAATTAAGGTCGAAGTACCGTACACGTTGTTTTTTTCCACTCTTTCCCCATGTCAATACAGTATTCTACACGAAGTATTGATAACGACCGAAGGTAAATTAAGGTCATGAGTACAGTATGTACACAGGTTTTTCCCCCCCCACTCTTTCCCCATGTCAATATTCTTCTTCTTCTGCGTTCCCGGGCCATATGGCCATAATGGGTAAGGTGTGTATGTGTCCGGTTTTCAGTTTTCACTGGTCTCCCCGCTGCGTACAGCCGACACATTCCGATTTCGGAGGAGCTCAAAGGAGAAAACTGAGGGCCTGATGAAAAGAAGTATTGTTAGGTTTATTCAGTTCATCCTCATTAAACATTCCAAGTTTCTCTCTCTCTCTCTCTCTCTCTCTCTCACACACACATACCCCTTTATTATTTTTCTCTCTTATCTCTCCACTTTTTTCAGATCTGGAGAGAGAATGGACGAACGGGCTGCTTCATGGATTTGTAGCAGAGTTAAACACAGGTCAGAATACAATACAATACAACTATAATACAAATGTATGTGTATGCCCCGTCTGTCGTTTCCGACTATGACTGTCAGATAGCAGAGGGGGTGCAACCACCAACCTCGCACAGTAATCATATGAACTAATATAAATTGAATTAACAAAGAATCAGGACAGAGAGAGAAAGAAAGACTAGAGAGAGAGAGAGAGAACAAAACGCCCGTCTACTCCTTGTACCACGGGCTTCAAAAACAAAGTACAAAAGCGAATGAAATTTCATAATGAGAAAACAAAAAGGTGGAAAAAAATTAAAAGTTAAGTCTCTCTCGACCATCGACTAATTACCAAACAAAATACTACATGCTTTTCTCAATACAAATAGTTATGTAAATAAATGAAATTTAAGTTTGTCTACTCGTTACAAAATTTCTTAATTTTAGTGCTTCTGAAATGAATTTTGAAATTGATTTTATTGTATTTTCATTTTCAGATAGTAGGGGAAGACGGGGTAAAAAGCGCATGGGCGGGTAAGAAGCCCACCCCAATTATCTCATGAAATGACGCAAATTTCTAACTATCTCATTTTGCCCATGAGACGAGCGTTGACTAGCATTCGTCTCATGGGCAAATTTGACTGAAATTTTCTTTATTTCATGATAATAATTGGGGTGGGCTTCTTACCCGCCCATGCGCTTTTTACCCCGTCTTCCCCTAGCAAAGCGGAAAGCTCGTTTTTCCCTGCTGTTTCCGAATTGAAAAACGTATATTTTTTTACGAAGTTCATTAAATGAGCTACACTGAAACAGAAAATGTATTTCATCGTCCAAAACAGCGACCACACAAATGACCAGAGAGAGAGAGAGAGAGAGAGAGATATTTGAGAGAGAGAGAGAGAGAGAGATGAGCTAGAGAGAGAGTAGACCTAGCAACAATGGATGCCTAGGCCGTGCGGGCCTTTTAGGGCCTACATGCAAGCGCCACCTAGTGACGAATCAGGGGAAGATAATTTTCAGTATAAAGCCTCATTTGTGATAGAATACTGTTGAGTGTTGCCTTCGAGACAGTATGTTTGCCGATTTGTTATCGCCCCTATTCATATTCATACAGGGGCTATGGCCTCTATTATGTACGGCCTTTCTGAAAATTAAACCATTTGAAGTCTATTTATCATGATACCGACAGGAAACGATGCAGGAGCGCTGAAAGTAAAACGCCCCCTGGTGGGATTTGTGATGTACTTCTACACGTTCAACTCTCGGTGCGGGAAGACGAGTTACCTGGAGGACGTCTACGTGGCGGAGGACTGGAGACGGAAAGGAATAGCTACCGCCCTCATGGCCGCGCTCATGAAGGTTTGTGAACGAACGAAATTATCGGGGCAGTGGGTGGATGCCTCATGCCTCCATAAGGGGAGCTGGACGACCCCTCCACGAGTCTCTCCCCTGTGTTGGATACCGGAGGAGGGGGATTGTCCTTCAATAAAAATAGTGTCCCCCCACCTTCTGTAAGTTCTGTGCTTGTAACTTCCTCTAATCTTCCACTCTCTTTGACTCTGCCTTTTCCCTTTCTGCTTTCTATCATCTACTATTTTTTCTGACTTATTGGCCCATTGTCCTGCCTTTCCAAAGAACATACGTACTTTGCCCATCCATGGCCTTTTGACCTGGAATCGCAGAAGAATAAGAAGAAGATTGTCTGTGGCACAGGATGGACAAGGAGGATAGAGGGGCGTTACCCTTCTCCCAGTTCCAGACTACAAGGACACATATGTACCTTACCCATTATGGCCATATGGCCTGGGAACGCAGCAGAAGAAGAATGAAATTATGGTTACGTAGTAATTGTGCCCCGTCTCTATGTGTCCCCAACTTCCAACACTCTATGTGTCCCCCATCTCTATATTTCACGATCTTCTATCTCTCTAGCTACTCTCTTCGTTTATCCTAAACCCTAACCTATATCTAACTCGTAAAACTAAACCTTAACCCTAACCCTTTTCTGATGGGGACAACATAGAGACAGGGACACAACGACTGGGGGGACAACTAGAGACGGGGACATGTAGAGACGAAGGCACAATGAGGGGGACACATAGAGATGGGGACATGTCGAGACGAAGGCACAATTGACGGGGACACATAGAGATGTGGGACATGTAGAGACAAGGCACAATACGGGAACACATAGAGTATGGGGACATGTAGAGACAAAGGCACAATGAGGGGGACACATAGAGATGGGGACAGGTAGAGACTAGCTAAAGCTCTCGTTAGCTAAAGAACACGCTTCTCTAGAGCCCAAAAGTCATGTACCACCATGCCCAAATCCAAATAACTAATATTGTTTGCGTTATGACCCAAGAAAAGTGGGCATGTTTCTGTAGGCTACCTCAAGACGCTCTTTGATGCCGAAGATTTTTCAAGTTATATTCATCCACATATATTTCCTGCACTGCACTAAACATTTTTTCTTTCTTCAGAAAGCCTTGGCGGAGGGCTGCAGCTATTTGAATTGGAAAGCCATGGGGTGGAACAGCAGCGCCATCTCCTTCTACCTCCACCGAGGGGCTAGGGACGTCACTGAGGAAATGAGGGAGTTCCGCATTGAGAAAGACGCCATGGAAAAACTAGCCAACACTCGGCCTTCAAACTGACTTTGCCCCGTTGGGGATACCGGGGGGTCTCTTGTAAAAAAGTAGTTTCCCACCTTCTAGTGCTATGTAGCTTCCTCTAATCTTTCAGTCTCTTTGATTCTGCCTTTTCCTCCCTTTGCTTACTGTCATCTGCTATCGGATCAATCTCCACCGGTCCATTCTCCTGCCTTTTTAAAATAAATTCTTACAAAGATTTTCTCCAGCCGAAGATGACATGCTGGGCCTATTTCTTAGTTATCACGCTATCCCGTCGCTATCCTGTTGATATCCTGTCGCTATCACATCGCTATCCTGTCACTATCCCGTTGCTATCACATCGCTATCTCGTTGCTATCCTGTCTCTATCCCGTCGCAATCCTGTTGCTAACTTGTCGTTATCCCGTCTCTACACTGTCATCCCATCGCTATTCCGTCACTATCTTGTCGTTATCCCGTCGCTATCCTGTCATCCCATCGCTATCCCGTCACTATCCTGTCATTATGACATCGCTATCCTGACTCTATCACGTCACTATGCTGTTGCTATCCTAACGCTATCACATTGCTATCCCGTCACTATCCTGTCGCTGTCCTAAAAACTGTTTGTAATATCTCTGAGACAGGCACATTTCGCTTATCTTTACCAAATAAACATCCTAAACTTTCAGGTTCCTCCAAGTTCTCTCTCTGCCTGTCTGTCCGAGTCTCTCTCTCTCTCTCTAAAGTTTATGAATGAGGACCTTCTATTTTAGTCTTGCTCTCTGTTAGTTTCCCTCACACACACACACACAGCACACACTCCATTACTGTTGCAAAAAAGCAAATTTAATGAAAATCACC
This sequence comes from Phymorhynchus buccinoides, assembly GCA_017654935.2. Classification (NCBI taxonomy): domain Eukaryota; kingdom Metazoa; phylum Mollusca; class Gastropoda; order Neogastropoda; family Raphitomidae; genus Phymorhynchus; species Phymorhynchus buccinoides. The sequence continues at coordinate 28,986,765 of CM065707.1, forward strand.
AACAATGAACTTTAACTTAAGAATAAGCACTAACAAAACATGAACAAATATTGACAACAAGTAAGTTAGGCCGTGTACACATTAGACGCGGAAAATCCCTGCGCAATCCGTAAATAGCTAAAGAAAGAAGGGAAAAGATAGCGTCTGTTTCCGTATTTCCCCTAATCCGTATATTGTTTTCCCTTCTTTCTTTCACTTATTTATGGGTTTACGTGCGTAACGTCCGCAAGTCTAATGTGTCCTTGCCCTAAATCAATAGGTGTAGAGTGGCACAGTGGTACGCGTTCGCCTCGTGTCAAGTAAACCCGAGTTTCGAACCTGTGTACAGGGGATTTTTCCTGCTCACTTTTGCACTAGGCCTTACGGTCTGAACGTGGAGTCTGTCGGATGAGACGATAAACCGAGGTCCCGTGTTGTGCCCATGCACTTAGCACACGTTAGACCCAGTGTCAACGAAAAAGTTGTCATTTGGTCAAAATTTAACCCCCTCCCTTCCTTCCTCATCAGTCACACAAAAATCGCATGCAAAAAAAAAGAAAAACAAAAAGGGTGGCGCGCCTCTGGCTGCGACGCGCTCTCCAGGTGGGAGCAACCCGGATTTCACAGAGACGCCTCTGTGACTAATAAAGTACCTAATGCCTGAACCAACCAGCCAAGTAGAATAAACAGAAATAGTTTGAATGAATTTAAACAAAAATTGAACTTGTGCAGGAGACCTCCCCGATGAACAACCTTTTCAACCGTTGTAGTAGCAACATGGTATGGTAGTGGGGGCAAAGTGAGTTTCGCGGAAGAATATCCAACCAATTCTGCATTTCATTTGAAAGATGTCGACTCAAACTAAACTGAGCAGACCTGTTTACCCCCTACACAAGTCGCGAGTAGTCTGGATAGCTGAAAATGAGTAGTTTTTGGCAAAAATGTGTAGTTTTATTCATTAAACCATCAAACAATGTTCACTGAAAATGAGTAATTAGAGCATTATTTTCAATTTTGAAGAGTAGTAGAGGTCCAAATTGAGTAGAATACTACTCGAAAAGAGTAGAGTAAACAGGTCTGCTGATGAAGTTGGGCTTCCCAAAATGAAGAAGAAGAAGAAAAAGAAGTACTAGGATCACAAATCTGGAAACGTGTAGCGTGAGCTAGGCCGCGCATGACTGCTAACTTCGGCGGGAAGTTGCTTGTTCAGTCATTCACATCCGGTTCCGCGAAGCGATTGCATAGGTTTTAACGCACATGATTTTTAGGCACCCGAGCGAATTTTTACCCCGGCTTTTTTTTTTTGTGTGTAAAATTTTCACTTTGGCGGATTTTACGCGATTTGCGGAGGTCTACCATGCCTGTGTAGCAACAAACAACACAATGACAATAATACTTCCTTCTTTCTTTACAGTTACAATCCTCCTTCCTTCTTTCTTTCAGGCATCAGAATAGTCTGAAGTCCAATCCTCTGAAAACCGTGGTACAAGGGCCATCAAGACCCCAGACTGTAGTGGGACAACACTGAAATCAGTTCACAACATCACCAAAAAAGGCTTTATGCAGTGAAAAATCACTTTAAAATGCTATTTCAGAAAAAATATCTTCTCAACCACGTTAAATACTTGTAGCGGTGCCATAGCCGATGAGGTTTAACCGAGGCGTGGTTACCGCTACAGCTATCTGTATTATTAACGTTTTAAATCGGGACTTTACTGGTTTCGTACTGCCTTCGGGCATTGCCTCCAGTATTGTTCCCACCATATTTGTTTTACAAATTGTCCTCTTGTGTCTGAATCAGACACATATGGGACATTTGTAAATACAAATATGGTGGGAACAATACTGGAGGCAATGCCCGGAGGCAGTAACGAAACAGTAAAGTCCCGATTTTTTTTTTTTTATTAATACAGATAGCTGCAGCGGTAACCACGACTCTGTTAAACCTCATCGGCTATGGCACCGCTACAAGTATTTAACTTGGTTAGAGAACTTTTTTCTGAAATAGCATTTTATAGTGATTCCTCACTGCATAAAGCCTTTTTGGTCATGTTGGGAACTGATTTCAGTGTTATCCCACTACAGTCTGGGGCCTTGATGGCCCTTGTACCGCGGTTTTCAGAGGATTGGACTTCAGGACTATTCTGATGCCTGAAAGAAAGAAGGAAGGAAGGATTCGTAACTGTAAAGAAAGAAGGAGTATTATTGTCATTGTGTTGTTTGTTGCTACACAGGCATGGTAGACCTCCGCGAATCGCGGAAAATCCGCGAAAGTGAAAATTTGACACACAAAAAAAAGCCGGGGTCAAAATTCGCTCGGGTGCCTAAAAAATTATGTGCGTTAAAACCTATGCAATCGCTTCGCGGAACCGGATGTGAATGACTGAACAAGCAACTTCCCGCCGAAGTTAGCAGTCGTGCGCGGCCTAGCTCACGCCACACGTTTCCAGATTTGTGATCCTAGTACTTCTTTTTCTTCTTCTTCTTCATTTTGACGCCAACTTCATGCATGCAGACCTGTTTACTCTACTCTTTTCGAGTAGTATTCTACTCAATTTGGACCTCTACTACTATTCAAAATTGAAAATAATGCTCTAATTACTCATTTTCAGTGAACATTGTTTTTGATGGTTTAATGAATAAAACTACACATTTTGCACCAAAACTACTCATTTCAGCTATCCAGACTACTCGAGATTTGTGTAGGGGGTAAACAGGTCTGCATCAGTTTAGTTTGAGTCGACATCTTTCAAATGAAATGCAGAATCGGTTGGAATATTCTTCCGCGAAACTCACTTTGCCCCCACTACCATACCATGTTGCTACTACAACGGTTGAAAAGGTTGTTCATCGGGGAGGTCTCCTGCACAAGTTCAATTTTTGTTTAAATTCATTCAAACTATTTCTGTTTATTCTACTTGGCTGGTTGGTTCAGGCATTAGGTACTTTATAGTCACAGAGGCGTCTCTGTGAAATTCCGGGTTGCTCCCACCTGGAGAGCGCGTCGCAGCCAGAGGCGCGCCACCCTTTTTTTCTTTCTTTTTTTGGCATGCGATTTTTGTGTGACTGATGAGGAGGAGGGGAGGGGGGAAATTTTGACCAAATGACAACTTTTTCGTTGCCACTGGGATTAACGTGTGCTAAGTGCATGGGCACTACGGGACCTCGGTTTATCGTCTCCGAGACTCCACGTTCAGACCGTAAGGCCTTAGTGCAAAGTGAGAGGAAAAAATCCCTTGTACCCAGGTTCGAACTCGGGTTTACTTGACACGAGGCGAACGCGTTACCACTGTGCCACTCTACACCTTATTGATTAGGGCAAGGACACATTAGACGCGGACGTTACGCACGTAAACCCATAAATAAGTGAAAGAAAGAAGGAAAAACAATAACGCAGATTAGGGGAAATACGGACACATGCGCAAAACTTTTCCCTTCTTTCTTTTACTTATTTACTGATTGCGCACGGGATTTCCGCGTCTAATGTGTACACGGCCTAACTTACTTGTTGTCAATATTTGTTCATGTTTTTGTTATTGCTTATTCTTAAGTTAAAGTTTCATTGTTTGGTTGATTTTCATTAAATTTTGCTTTTTTGCAAAGCAGTAATGTGTGTGTGTGTGTGTGTGTGAGGGAAATTAACAGAGAGCAAGACTAAAATAGAAGGTCCTCATTCATAAACTTTAGAGAGAGAGAGAGAGACTCGGACAGACAGGCAGAGAGAGAACTTGGAGGAACCTGAAAGTTTAGGATGTTTATTTGGTAAAGATAAGCGAAATGTGCCTGTCTCAGAGATATTACAAACAGTTTTTAGGACAGCGACAGGATAGTGACGGGATAGCAATGTGATAGCGTTAGGATAGCAACAGCATAGTGACGTGATAGAGTCAGGATAGCGATGTCATAATGACAGGATAGTGACGGGATAGCGATGGGATGACAGGATAGCGACGGGATAACGACAAGATAGTGACGGAATAGCGATGGGATGACAGTGTAGAGACGGGATAACGACAAGTTAGCAACAGGATTGCGACGGGATAGAGACAGGATAGCAACGAGATAGCGATGTGATAGCAACGGGATAGTGACAGGATAGCGATGTGATAGCGACAGGATATCAACAGGATAGCGACGGAGATCAGCGTGATAACTAAGAAATAGGCCCCAGCATGTCCGACTTCGGCTTCGAAGAAATATTTGTAAGAATTTATTTTAAAAAAAGGCAGGAGAATGGACCAGTAAGACAGAAAGATAGCAGATGACAGTAAGCAACGGGAAAAGGCAGAATCAAAGAGAGCGACAGATTAGAGGAAGTTACAAGCACAGAACGTCACAGAAGGTGGGGGAACTATTTTTTACAAAAGACCCGCAGTATCCCCACGGGGCAAAGTCAGTTTGAAGGCCGAGTGTTGGCTAGTTTTTCCATGGCGGTCTTTCTCAATGCGGAACTCCCTCATTTCCTCAGTGACGTCCCTAGCCCCTCGGTGGAGGTAGAAGGAGATGGCGCTGCTGTTCCACCCCATGGCTTTCCAGTTCACATAGCTGCAGCCCTCCGCCAAGGCTTTCTGAAGAAAGAAAAAATGTTTAGTGCAGTGCAGGAAATATATGTGGATGAATATAACTTGTATCTTCGGCATCAAAGAGCGTCTTGAGGTAGCCTACAGAAACGTGCCCACTTTTCTTGGGTCATAACGCAAACAATATTAGTTATTTGGATTTGGGCATGGTACACGACTTTGGGGCTCTGGAGAAGCGTGTTCTTTAGCTAACGAGAGCTTTAGCTAAGTCTCCTACCTGTCCCCATCTCTATGTGTCCCCCTCATTGTGCATTTTGTCTCTACATGTCCCCATCTCTATGTGTCCCCATCTATGTGTGTTTGTCTCTATATGTCCCCATCTATATGTGTCCCCGTCATGTGCCTTCGTCCACGACATGTCCCCCATCTCTATGTATCCCCCTCATTGTGCCTTCGTCTCTACATGTCCCCCGTCTCTATGTGTCCTCATCTCTGTTTGTCCCCTGTCTCTATGTGTCCCCCTCAGAAAAGGGGTTAGGGGTTAAGGTTAGTGTTTGAGTTAGATATAGGGTTAGGGTTAGGATAAACGAAGAGACGTAGAGAGATAGAAGATCGTGACATATAGAGACGGGGGACACATAGAAACTGGGACACATAGAGATGGGGGCACAATACTACGTAACCATAATTTCATTCTTCTTCTTCTGCGTTCCCAGGCCATATGGCCATAATGGGTAAGGTACATATGGTGTCCTTGTAGTCTGGAACCGGGAGAAGGGTACGCCCCTCTATCTCCTTGTCCACCTGTGCCACAGTACAATCTTCTTCTTCTTTTTCTGCGATTCCAGGTCAAGGCATGATGGGCAAAGTAGTATGTTCTTTGGAAGGCAGTTAGTTTGATGGTGTTCAGTAAGGCAGACAATGTATTAGATGGCAGAAAGCAGGTAGGAAAAGGCAGAGTCAAAGAGAGTGGCAGATTAGAGTAAGTTACAAGCCACAGAACTTCAAGAATTTGGGAGGAACTCTTTTTATGAAAGACAATCCCCCTCCTCCGGTATCCCCACGGGGAGAGACTCGTGGAGGGGGCGTCCAGCTCCCTGTATGGAGGCACGAGGCATCCGCCCACTGCCCCGATAATTTCGTTCGTTCACAAACCTTCATGAGCGCGGCCATGAGGGCGGTAGCTATTCCTTTCCGTCTCCAGTCCTCCGCCACGTAGACGTCCTCCAGGTAACTCGTCTTCCCGCACCGAGAGTTGAACGTGTAGAAGTACATCACAAATCCCACCAGGGGGCGTTTTACTTTCAGCGCTCCTGCATCGTTTCCTGTCGGTATCATGATAAATAGACTTCAAATGGTTTAATTTTCAGAAAGGCCGTACATAATAGAGGCCATAGCCCCTGTATGAATATGAATAGGGGCGATAACAAATCGGCAAACATACTGTCTCGAAGGCAACACTCAACAGTATTCTATCACAAATGAGGCTTTATACTGAAAATTATCTTCCCCTGATTCGTCACTAGGTGGCGCTTGCACGTAGGCCCTAAAGCCAGCACGGCCTAGGCATCCATTGTTGCTAGGTCTACTCTCTCTCTACTCTCATCTCTCTCTCGTCTCTCTCTCTCTCTCTCTCTCTCTCTCTCTTCGTCCTTTGTGTGGTGCTGTTTTGGACGATGAAGAAATACATTTTCTGTTTCAGTGTAGCTCATTTAATGAACTTCGTAAAAAATATACGTTTTGCATTCGGAAACAGCAGGGAAAACGAGACTTTCCGCTTTGCTAGTGGGGAAGACGGGTAAAAGCGGGGGCATGGGCGGGTAAGAAGCCCACCCCCAAATTCTCATGAAATAAAGAAAATTTCAGTCAAATTTGCCCATGAGACGAATGCTAGACATTTTTCTTCTCGTCTCATGGGCAAAATGTGATTGAAATTTGCTTCATTTCATGAGATAATTGGGGTGGGCTTCTTACCCGCCCATGCGCTTTTTACCCCGTCTTCCCCTACTATCTGAAATGAAAATACAATAAAAGCAATTTCAAAATTCATTTCAGAAAGCACTAAAATTAAGAAATTTTGTAACGAGTAGACAAACTTTAATTTCATTTCCTTACATAACTATTTGTATTAAGAAAAGCATGTAGTATTTTGTTTGGTAATTAGTCGATGGTCGAGAGAGACTTAATTTTTATTTTATTTTTCACCTTTTTGTTTTCTCATTATGAAATTTCATTCGCTTTTGTACTTGTTTTTTGAAGCCCGTGGTACAAGGAGTAGACGGGGCGTTTTGTTCTCTCTCTCTCTCTGTCTTTCTCTCTCCTCTGTCCTGATTCTTGTTAATTCAATTTATATTAGTTCATATGATTACTGTGCGAGGTTGGTGGTTGCACCCCCTCTGCTATCTGACAGTCATAGTCGGAAACGACAGACTGGCATACACACATACGTTGTATTATAGTTGTATTGTATTGTATTCTGACCTGTGTTTAACTCTGCTACAAATCCATGAAGCAGCCCGTTCGTCCATTCTCTCTCCAGATCTGAAAAAAGTGGAGAGATAAGAGAGAAAAATAATAAAGGGGTATGTGTGTGTGGAGAGAGAGAGAGAAGAGAGAGAGAGAGAAACTTGGAATGTTTAATGAGGATGAACTGAATAAACCTAACAATACTTCTTTTCATCAGGCCCTCAGTTTTCTCCTTTGAGCTCCTCCGAAATCGGAATGTGTTGGCTGCATGCAGCGGGGAGACCAGTGAAAACTGAAAACCGGACACATACATCTACCTTATCCATTATGGCCATATTGGCATGGGAACGCAGAAGAAGAAGAATATTGACATGGGGAAAGAGTGGGGGGGAAAACCCGTGTATCATACTGTACTAATGACCATAATTTACCTTCGGTCGTTATCAATACTTCGTGTAGAATACTGTATTGACATGGGGAAAGAGTGGAAAAACTCAACGTGTACGTTACTTCGACCTTAATTTACCTTCGGTCGTTATCAATACTTCGTGTAGAATCCTATATTGACATGGGGAAAGAGTGGAAAAACTCAACGTGTACGTTACTTCGACCTTAATTTACCTTCGGTCGTTATCAATACTTCGTGTAGAATATTGTATTGACATGGGGAAAGAGTGGAAAAACTCAACGTGTACGTTACTTCGACCTTAATTTACCTTCGGTCGTTATCAATACTTCGTGTAGAATCCTGTATTGACATGGGGAAAGAGTGGAAAAAAACCAACGTGTATGGTACTTCGACCATAATTTACCTTCGGTCGTTATCAATACTTCGTGTAGAATACTGTATTGACATGGGGAAAGAGTGGAAAAAAACAACGTGTACGGTACTTCGACCTTAATTTACCTTCGGTCGTTATCAATACTTCGTGTAGAATACTGTATTGACGTGGGGAAAGAGTGGAAAAAAACCAACGTGTATGGTACTTCGACCATAATTTACCTTCGGTCTTTATCAATACTTCGTGTAGAATACTGTATTGACGTGGGGAAAGAGTGGAAAAAAACCAACGTGTATGGTACTTCGACCATAATTTACCTTCGGTCGTTATCAATACTTCGTGTAGAATACTGTATTGACATGGGGAAAGAGTGGAAAAAAACCAACGTGTATGGTACTTCGACCATAATTTACCTTCGGTCTTTATCAATACTTCGTGTAGAATACTGTATTGACATGGGGAAAGAGTGGAAAAAAACCAACATGTATGGTACTTCGACCTTAATTTACCTTCGGTCGTTATTAATACTTCGTGCTCTCTGCCTTCGAACGCGGCCACTCCCTGTGAGAATAGTGAATAACAGAACACTGTTTTATACATCGTCATCGTCGTTTTCTTCTTAATCGTCGTAGTCGTCATCATAATCATCATCAGTATTAGCAAAAGCAGCTGCAGCACCAACTGTCGCATTATCATCATCATCATCATCATAATTATCACCATCATCATCATCATCATCACAACTATCATCACCATCATCGTTATTCAAGTTGTCAGTAGCAGCAGCATCGTTGTCCTCATCATCGTTGCTGTCGCCATACTCATCATCATCATCACCACCACCATCTTCTTCTTCTTCTTCTTCATCTTCTTCTTCGTTGTTGTTTTTGTGGGCAGTTGTCCGTCTTCGGCGTCATCTTCATCATCGTTTTGTCGTTGTCATCAGCTTCTTCTTCTTTGTCGTCGTCGTCGTCATTATCATCATGCAATCTCACGCCTTGGCATGAGGCTGTGCCAGACCAATTGACATAATTAAGCTAGAACACCAAGGCTACATCAAAATGTTGTTATGTTCTGCATAGTTATGCGGGGATTGTCTTTATAAGCCGTGACAAGCTCCTATAGCATAACATCATCAGTCCAAAATCCTCCGAAGTCGGAGTGTGGCTGCCCACGTGGCAGGGGTAATCAAAAACGGTCACACACGTAATGTTCTCATCCCTAGCTGATGCATTTGTACCATGGGTGTTCAAGTGCTTCGGCTGTTGGAACGATCATCCCTGGAGTGTAGTCTTTAAGTCAGGGTAAAACAAACAAACAGAAATCATGCAGTCTCAGCCAGTGCGGTGACAAAGTCCGATGGTGATAATGGTTCTCAGGGATGCAATACCCCCCTCCCTACCTGTCCTACCAACACAAGAGCAGCCATTGTTGTTTAAATTAAGACAAGCTTTGTGAACTGTCTTCACATAAACTGCCAACTACAAAAGTTACACCACTCAAACTCTTCCGGCCACTCCCAGAAGAAGTGTCTAACTCAGTAACTGTCTGAGACACGAACTGCTGGAGGCGGTGCGCCCCGGTTCGCATATTGCCGTTTTGCACACTGCCGCTTCGCATAAAGCCGATTCACATACTGCCGCTTCGCATACAAAGCTTTGTGGACATGGCATTTCGCATAAAACTCAGAAAGTTGGGGATAAGGTTAGGGATAGTAAGAAAGTAACAGAAAGTCACGTAGAGTGCATTAGAACCTGCAAGAGTGCATAATATGCGAAATGGCAAACCCGTTTATGCGAACTGCCAGGTTTGTTTTGAAGAGACACTCGACTTGCGCCCTCGGCTCTGATCAAAGGATTATGCGAAACGCATTATGCGAACCGGTGGGCACCCGCTG
>CM065707.1:29001408-29008908 GCA_017654935.2 Phymorhynchus buccinoides
TGTTAAAGAATAAATTCAGTTTTGTTATGAGTTGGGCGTTAGTAGTATAGTTTGTGACACTGAAACACCCCAACCTACACAACCCGCACAAACGTCTTAAGAAAAGGCAGTGGGAAGAATCGATACCTGGTATGGACCCTTTAAAGAAAGACAGGTCAAGTTCGGGTCAAGATGACGAGGCCATACGAAGTCGAAAGGTAAAAAGGTCAGTTTAAAAGATCGAAACCGGGCATAAGGGATAGCGTTCAGATGAAGGACGTAAGAAAGGATCAGTACAGATCGATACATTGTATGGACCATAAGGAGATAGGTTTTTTCATGATGAACGACATAAGAAAGGGTCAGTTAAAGATCGATACATTGTAGGACCATAAGGAGATAGGTCAGATGAAGAAGTAAGCAAGGTCAGTAAGAACGTAAGACGTCGGTCAAATAAGGAAGTAGAAGTACGAGAAGTGCGTCGTTACTTCCAATTTATTAATTGTTATAATATTTACGATAACCGGAGTACCTTCATGCGTCTTGCCACGGAGATGGTGTGTATAACCTTGAGTATGATAGATGGACGAGGGCGGAAGAGTGGGGTAGTAATTTATGTGTCGGATGTTAAGAGGGAGATGTCAGACGGAAAAGCTAATGTGAACAGAGAGTGGACTAGCTCTTGACTAACGGTTTTGACATTTAGACATGTTGACATAATTCATACGCAAACAAAAACGCGACCGTTGCGTGTACTGGTTTTCAAATTTCTGTCGCGCACATTTTCTCACTCTTTATGATGAAAAAACTGATGATCTATAGAAATCGAAGGAATGTGTAAAACGACAGAAAGTCATTTCTTTTTGTTAAATACAAAATGGTACTCAAGTTGAAAATACGGAAAGAAGCGTGAAGTTAACCTTCCAGTGCGTGTAGAATATAAGCTTTCTTTATGCATACTGAAACGACTGGACCTTTTATAACCCGAAACTCTGTGTGAGTCAATGACAAAATAATGAGGGATAGTCGATGTACGATTACCGTAATAAAGAGTTTGATTACTCCTCATTACAATGCGTACTTCTCGCAGTTACCTGTCAAAATCTCACTTCGTTTTTTTTTATATTGTGATTTGCTTTTAACCGCTTTGTAATGCTAGTCAATGTAGCTGTTACAGGGACCGAAAAACATAATAGGAAAGAATGAAAAGGCACCTGTGCATGTTGTTAGAATTGTTTTGTTTTAATGAAAAAGGGGGTGTTTTGAGAAATTTCGTTATCTTTTTTAAAAGAGTTTGACCGTACAGCTTAGGACTGTCGAATCATTTCTAGTATTTATAGATACTAAAGACAATTGGAGTGCCATTAGAAGATATAAATGGGGGGAGGGGGTGGGGCGTTTAATTGCGTTATTGGTTTAGGAAGGCAGAAAGTTTAAATCAGGATTGGGTTCTGTTTCTTCACCAACTACTCTCATGTGGGACATTAGTTACTCTCTCTCTCTCTCTCTCTCTCTCTCTCTCTCTCTCTCTCTCTCCTCTCTCTCTCTCCTCTCCTCTCCTCTCCTCTCTCTCTTCCTTCTCTCTCTCTCTCTCTCTCTCTCTTCAGTGTTCTTTTTAACCCTGGTTGATCTTAACCATGATGCTCTATCTTTCATGTTATTGACTATCAAACGTTAAAGTTGCGTTTATTTCAGTTTCATAACAATAACCATAGGTAGATCCTATCACGCCCCCCCCTCCCCACTATCATCTGTGTCTACGACTAGATCTTCAGTCTGGTTCTTTTCCCCCCCCCCCCCACCCCAGTTTCATGTATAAACAACCCTAGGGTGACCCTAACACTACCCTCTCGTGTTTACGGACTCTCTATCTCAAAGTCAAAAGTCTGTTTCTTCAGTTTCCTGACAATAACCCTAGGCTGGAATTCCTAATCATACTCTGGTGTTTACGGCTCTCAACGTCAAAGTTGGTTTCTTTCAGTTCCGCCTAATGACAATAACCATATTAGCTTGTCCTTCTTTCCTTATCCCCTCAGTTTATTATTCCTCGATCTCACAAGTCTGGCTTTATTCAGTTTAATAACAACAAACGCTAGATTGTTCTCATTCTCGTGTTTACGACTAACCCTATTCTCTTTGTGGGTTACGCCTTTCGATCATAAATTGCTAGATGTTCTTTTCAGTTCAGACATAACTCTAGTCTGATCATACCCCTATCCTCTTCATGCTAATACTTTCGATCTCAAAAATCATGATTTCTTTTCAGTTTCACGACAACAACCCTAGGCTGCCCTAACCCTATCCTCTTAGTGTTTAATACTTTCGATCTCCAAAAATCTGATTTTCTTTCGTTTCACGACAATAACTGAGGCATGATCCTCGCCCTCCTATTCCTATTAGTTTGTATAATGGACTCTCCGTCACAAAGTCTGGTTCTTGTCAGTTTACGGGACAACACTAGGCGATGCCAAACTTTATTCATGTGTCATGATTACGACTTCGATAGGCTCGATCCCAACCTCTATTCATTTCATGATTAAGACTTTCGATCTAAATTACTGGTTCTTTCAGTTTCATGACAACATCCTTAGGCGATCCTAACCCCTATTATCTTTTTTGTTTACGACTCTCGATTTCAAAGTTGGTTCGTTCAGTTCAATGACAACAATCCTAGGCTGATCCGAAACCCTATCCTCTTCGTGTTTGCGAGTCTCACAAAGTCAAAGTGATGGTTTATTGTACAGTTTTTTATAGCAATAACACAGGCTAGATCGTGTAAATCTTAATAAAGGAGGTTTCACTAGTACCTCATAAATAAATAGTACTCTATAAACAGGATACGTACTGCATAAAGACTAGACTATATTCCACACGCAAATGGAAGGTGACTTCACGTTTCTTTCGTATTTTCAAACCTTGAGTAACATTTGCTATTTTACAAAAGAAAGACCTCTGTGTTATTTACATTACGTTCGAGTTCTATATAGATCATCATTGTCATTTCATAAAGAGATAAAAAAAAAGGTGCAGACGACAGGAAATCTGGACAAAATAACCAGTACAGCGCAGCGAGTCCGTTTTGTTGCGTAAAATTATAGTCAATCATTCTAAATAGTCAAACCAGTCATTCAGCTAGTCCACTCTTGTTTCTACCATATGACTTTAGTCTGACTTCCCTCTTAAACTCGACACATATAATTAAACCACTTTCCGCCCTCGCTCCATCATTCATAATCACAGGTTATACAAACATCTCCGTGAGCCATAGACCACTAAGGTACTCCGTATCGTCAAATATTATAAGAAATTAAAATTGGAAGGTAAAAGACGCAATTCTCGGCCTTCCTTAACTTCCTTATTTGAACAACGTCTTATTCGTCACTGACCCTTTTCTTACGTCTTCATCATACCTATTCCTTATGGTCCAACAATGTATCGATCTTTAAATGGAACTGTCTTACGTCTTCATCATGACCTATTCCTTATGGTCCATACAAGTATCGATCTTTAACTGATCCATTTCTGACTTCTTCATCCTTGACTATATCCGTTATGCCAGGTTCGATCTTTAACGACCTTTCGCCTTCTACTCCCGTCATCTTGACCCGACTTGACCTGTTTTCTTAAGGTCCATACAGGTATCGTACTTCCCACTGACCTTTCTTAAGACGTTTGTGAGGTTTGTGTGAGGTTGGGGTTTGGTTCAGTGTCCACAAAACTATACTACTTGCGTGTATTGAGATCGTGGAGTTTTCGGAGGATGAATTGTCGTTATGGGCTTAACTTTGCGTCGCTAGTGTATTCTAAATCGACGGCCACCACACGGGCGCGGCAAATTTCCTAGGATATGAATAGGAGTTACATGCGGTGCAGCTCCACTAACACAAAAACAACAACCTGAATAGGCAGGTGTAAGGGTAATGTATATCCCCTGCAAGCTGAAGCAAAAAATTATGTATGAACGGTGATTTTAGTTTCGTCTTTTCACAATTTATACAGATGTCTGACATGTGTTTTAAAGCGTTTGAAAAATTACAGTAGACACATAAAAAATCTTGTGGGACAAATGTTTTTCTATAAAAAAAAGAAGTGGGAAATTGCCTTTTCTGGTAAAAATTCAAAAAAAGAAATCCTTGTCACCAGAAAAGTTGCACCAATGGATTTATAGAAAAGTTGTGTTTACCGTTGATCATATGGTGGTGGCATTAGGCCTAGGCTACGTCTTTTACAGTGATATCAAAGTATTCTAAAGGGTATAGAGGTTATTAGCTTACTGAGCTCGGCGAACCGGGCTGATAGAGTTATCCGTAGTCGGGGCCAGTACATCTTTTGCCAGTGGAGCTATCAAAAACTCAGACTGGAACTTGAACGAGAAATTCAATGGCTATCGACGTGTAAAATTGTGTAACGCTCAAAGGGACATAACCAGTGTTTCTGACTCACTACTCTAAGCGGACAAGAGACGGTGCTATATCTTCACCTATACAGTCTTTGTGATATACAATCTGTATCGTTACAAATGGGATTTTCATCAGTGGTTGATATGGGGGTTGTTGTTTCTAAACAGGAAAATCCGTCCCCCCAAAGAGAGGAATGGCATTTAGTTCGCGTTGTCAGCGTCCAAAATATTCTTACCAGAAGGTGCATACAAATTTCCAAAAACCGTTATCATACTATTTTTTAGCCGCATTTCTGGCTTATACTTATAGCTACATGTCCGACATTGTTTTTTCTTCTGTTTGGTTTGCTTCGTGCGTGGGCGTGCGCGAGCATTTTGGTCGGTGTGTGGGTTGCTTTCTTGTGTGTGTGGGTGTGGGTGTGTGTGTGTGCTGTGTGTGTGTGTGTGAGTGAAAGTCAAGTCAAAGTCAAAATAATTATTTCTCGATAGGAAACATTGAAAAGCAAAATGGTTTGGCTTTTTGTTTTTTATATCAATCCATCTCGACACAAATTAAAGAAGAAATAAACATGGACAAAAAAAAAGGGGAAAAAAAGACCTGCATGTGTGTGTGGATGCATTACATGTGTGTGTTTCCGCGCGCGCGCGCACGCCCGTGTTCTACGTGTTCTGCGTGCGCGCTTCCGCCGCTCGCATGCATGCGGCATGTGTGTAATCGTTCATGCGTGTTTGTGTGTATGTGGTAGGCCCATATGAATTGTGTGCAAAGTACACCATTTTTTAAAATCTCAGTGTGAAGGTTCGTTAGATTCTGACCAACTGAGATCTCTCCATGGCAGTTTTATCCATTTCGGACTCCAAACCTCCGCCTTTCCATCAGTAACGTCCCCTTTGCTCCATTCCGTCTGCGTAGATTTACGGGCCTGGCGTTCCATTTCATCACCTTCCAGTTCAAACAGCGAGACAGCCTTTCGCCACGCTCTCTAGAGAAGAAAATCAAAGAAAACAACCAAAAGCAAGAGGGTCAAGCGTCAAGATGTGCCTAGTAGACGCTGGGCGTTAGTCCTTCATTACGAACACAGACTAAGGAGTGAAATTACCATCTCTGAAATATAGAAACTCGGAATTCGCTGGGGATCGGAACTGAAACATACAAGAATTTCACAGGAAAGTCTCACAATACTAAGAAATCTTTGTTCCAGGCAAACAAACTGACTCAAGAACCCGTAACGTGATTAAAAATACTAACCCAGTATAGCCGAACAATATTAGAAAGAAATTTTTTCGAGCAGAGTAACAAAGTTTTGGAATACTCTTCCTGCGCACATTAAAAGAGCCACAGAATCTAACACAATCAAAAACTCTCATTATTAAAATACACCAAAATCTCAAGGACTACAATATGAGCATGACTACAAAGGCAGATCTGCACCAAAAACCCCACAAAACTCTCAGCTGTGCAAAAGTTCAAACAAAAAATGAAAGACAGATGAGAAAGCGACCGCGAGGCCTCAATGTCCCAACTACCTAGACCTGACCTGACCCAAACAAGGGAGAGGGCGGGGGGGGGGGGGACGCCAGAGTTAAAAAGAGAGTGACCGATTAGAGAAAGTTGTGACAAGCACCAAACTTCAAGAGGAAAATCCGTTTAACGTTCTCGACATGGAAGGTAACAGGTAGGCATAGGCCTAAAAATGTGCGGACATTTAAAACAATAGATAGTGGAGATCCTGGAGTAACGCAATACCAGAATATGCGTCCCGCTGGATTATGAATTATGGAAATAGAGTAAACCTTCATCCGAACGACAGCTGTTTCAAGACAGGGCAGGATTCTAAGCAAGAAATTTCCGTTCCGAAACGACGAACTTCAAGGAAGGTGTGTCCGAATTAATTAGCGAATCATCATATAGTAAAAAGCCAACTGTCCGTGTGTGTGTCTGAAAACACGAAACAGGGGCCTTTATAAACTCGCCCGCGTTTTTTCACCGAAACGCTTAAATTTGCTTGTGAGCCTTAACGGGGCGATGGCAACAGCATACAGAGGCGGCCGTTTGTCATTGCCCGGTTTTGCAAGGCGCGAAACGGCGCATCCGCCGTCTTTCGGCGCCGCGTATCTCCGGCATTTATGGACGATTGCCTTCAAATGTGACAGGTAGATGGACGGGGACGGTCAATATCGGTGTGCCAAATCAGAAGCGAATCGGTGCAGAAACGCGACGCTATATTCGCGGACCGGCGAAACCGTACTCAGCGGGTACTCACAGTACCAGTAAGGTGCATTGCCAGTACTAGGCAGTTGCGACCTAGTATTTATTAATGTCTTTACCATTTACCTCTCCTCCTGCGTCCGCAGGCCATATGGAACATTACTGTTACTTTAGTTATTTGGAAGGGTGAGAAAAGAAAAAGAAACCATTTTTTTCTTTCAATATAGTTGTTTTATTATTTATATATATTTATTTTTGTTTAAAGCTGAATTTTATCTTGACTGAATCAAGATTTTGTTAGGCTATGTCCCATATGTGCCATCCCAGGCCGCGGGGACGTAAAGCCCTATAGTTCTTTCGTAGGTGCCGTGGCTCGCACAAAGACTACTCTGAGTTATAAATGTACATTCTTTTCGTTTAAAATGTTATTTTTAATATTTTAGTTATTACTCCCTGAGCTGTTGGAGATTAGCATTTTCAGGACCACCTTTTAAAAAGCGATATAAATCTTTAAAAAATCGAATAAGGTCTAGAGACAGGAAGCAATTTACACTATATACATGCGATCTTTATTTTCAACCAAAGGGTTTTAAAACAAGTAAGCACAAAAGTGACTTTGGACTTGTGTTAAGTCGAATATACGAACATCTTTTGCCTGGTTTGTTAGTATTGTGTCTACTTTGAAACGTGTTTGTTTGTTATGGTTAGTAGGAGTGCAATGTATTATTTATGAAAGAGAGTGAGGATACCTAGCTTTTATTGAAAATCTTACAAACCCCTCGACTCCAAAGGCACTGAAATAGAAAAAGGGGGGGGGGGGCTATTATACGAAGGGCGGGGGCTTCTATTATTTATACGGAAAAGACCCCCGCTCCACAGCTATTCACAGGGGGGGTGGAGGGTTATATTCATC
>CM065707.1:29011408-29031165 GCA_017654935.2 Phymorhynchus buccinoides
CAAGGTGTACCGTTTGTATGTTCGCTACAACTACTAGTATCATGCTATTGTGTTGAGTGAAAATCCGTTTAACGTCCTCCGGTCTGAAACAGACTCATAATTATGGGGGACATTAGTAGATATAAAGATGGTGGGAAACGATCCTGGAGGCAATGCCCGGAGGCAGTGCAACACCAGTAAAGTCCCGAATTTTTAACAATACAGATCATGTTGTTTTCATACCAACCTGTTTGCTTTCTCTCTGCTACAAAAGCGTGGCACAGGCGGTCGTTCCAGTCTCTCTTCATATCTGTGAAAGGGAAAAATGAATAAATAACATGTTCATGCGCGTGTGAATGTGTGTGTGTATGTATGTGTGTGTGTGTGTGTGTGTTTATGAGTGCGTGTGTGTGTGTTGGTTGGTTGGTTGGCTAACCCTGGCTAAAGACTCCAGGGATCATCGCAACAGCGAGAAGCACTTGAACACTAAGGTACAAATGCATCAGCTAGAGATGAGAACATTTACGTGTGTGACCGTTTTTGGATTACCCCGCCACGTGAGGCAGCCACACTCCGTCTTCGTTTGTTTTAAGACTGATGATGTTACGCTGGGAGCTTGTCATGGCTTAAGACAATCCCCGCACAACCATTCAGAGCATAACAACATTTTGATGTAGCCTTGGCGTTCTAGCTTATGTCAACTGGTCTGACACAGCCTCATGCCAAGGCATACGTGTGTGTGTGTGTGTGTGTGTTTGGGTGTGTGTGTGTGTGTGTGTGTGTGTGTGTGTGTGTGTGTGTGTGTTGTGTGTCAATGTTGTGTGTGTGTGTCTGTGTGTCCGCCTTGTCTGTTTTCTGTGTGTGTGTATGTGGTATGTGCGTGCGTGCGTGTGTGTATGTGTATGTATTTTGTATGTGTGTGTGTGCGTGCGTTAGCGTGTGCGCGCTCATGTGTGTGTATGCGTGTATGTGTGTGTGTATGCGTTGTATGTCTCATTTTTTGTGCGTGGCAGTGTATATGTGTGTGTTTGTCCGTGCGCGCATTTGTGTCCGTGTGTAGGCGTATGTGCGCGCCTGTGCCCATGCACGTAGGGGAGAGGGGGCAAATATGGAACACTTTTTTCAAAGTCCAGTAACACAAAAAGCAGAGGAGAGTTTCATAACGTTGTACATGGCTTTTAATATGTAATGTGTCCATGCATGTTCAAACAAAACAACAGTTTCCTGACATTACATAGAACTGAGTAATTGAACGTTTTGTGAAAACTTAAAATGCTGGCAATATGAAACACCGGTAGGCAATATGAAACAAGACTGGTGTTTAAAATGAAACACATTTATGTTTGCACTAACTCCACAATTGAGTAAGATATGTTACTTGGCTTAAGTTACTTTAATAAAAAAAATAACATTTACCTTCCATTTATTCAATAAAAGATTAAAACAAATTAAGAGTTAACAGGAAATTAGTAATTAACAAGAAATAAACGTGTTAAAACTCACAATGATCTAAAAAAAATCCTTATTCCATATTACCCTAGTGGCAGTGTAATTTGAAACATCAAAAGTCTCTTCTGTTTGAATTTGATTTTTAATTTGTCTGATGCCTCATCCACTGTTCTTGTGTGTGTTTGTGTCATGCACACACAGGTCAAAGAAGTAAAATTGTGCACAGCCACATCCAGTGCACGTGTACTGATGCGGAACATCGTTTCATATTTGCCTACAATGGTGTTTCTTATAAACCTTTTCACCCATTGCTCTTCAATCATACTCTACCCACATTTAGCCTACAAACAGTAATTTCTTTCTTTCAGGGTTTCAACAAGTTTATTTCACTTCAACACATGGGCACATCTTTCTTTTTGTTTGCAACGTGTCTTGTATTTGTACCACGGGCATTTCTAAAACAGACAGTTAGACGAGCATCGCTGACAACAAGTTTGAACTCACCTCTTCGCACAGCAACCTTTCAGCGCCATTTTTTCAGAGTGTCTCGTAATTAGGGAAGATAAGGTTTGAAGCCAATCAGGACAACCAGATCTTTGTTATTTCCCATTTGACAATAAGAGCATGTTTAATTTTACACTCCGTTTCATATTTGCCCCCGTCTCCCCTAAGTGTAAATGTGTGAGCGCACATATATATAAACTGTCCAAAAATGAAACGCGTACTGTGCTTCTAAAATTCTTCACTTACAAGGCGTCATGGTGCTCTGAAAGGAAGGATATAAAGGTATGTGTACACGGTAACATTATTCACAAAATATCACTATTTCCCCAAGGCCACACAGTTGAGTTTGCAAGTCATATTATGAGTGGCCTAATAAGTCTAACTGAAATAGATATTTTGTGAATAATATATGTTAACATGTACAGAGACCTTCTTTCTTCTTGTTCTGCGTTCCCAGGCCAAAAGGCCAAAATGAGTAAAGCACGTATGTGTCCGTTTTCAATTTTCACTAGTCTCCCCGCTGCATTCAGCCGACACATTCCGAGTTCGGAGGAGCGCAAGAGAAAACTATATGTAAGATTTTTTTTGGGGGAAAAAAGGCAGGAGAAGGGCCAAAAAAGTCAGAAAGACAGTAGATGACACAAAGCAAGGGAAAAGGCAGAGTCAAAGTCCCTGATTTGCGTTCACAAATGCATGCCTTGCTCTTTGGTTTCAACTTGGTTGCATCATTTACGCATTGCACTGCAGAGGGGAAGTATTGTGTTCTTCACCTTATGATTTTGTGCTCTTTTGTTGCCTGCTTTTTGTTGTTGGCACAAGACACAAACCTATAACTCACTATGTCGGTCTGTAGGTCGTCGGCTCGGTAGGTCAAAATCTCGCACATTTGTAAAATGAGACAGAAAAGCGTGCACAAACGATTGCGAATCCGCGATTGGTTTTTTCTTGGTTATAGAATTGACTGTTTGCTGTTTTCTTGTTTGTCTGTGGTGATAAAGGCCTTCCGCCGTAAATATCAAGAGTTTTGTTTTTGTCTCTTGTGATCAAATATTCTCACTTCACAATGTCCGTGTAGTTGTTTGTTTGTTGCGTGTGTTGTTTTGGTTTGTGTGTTGTTGTTGTGTCTTGGGGGGGTGGGGGTAGTATGCTTATGTAGGTCATATATCGGAAAGAGGGGCAGGGAGGCGTACTGTCTGTAATCTGTCTGTCTGTCTGTATGTCTGCCTCGATCTCTTTCTCTCTCTCTCTCTCTCTCTCTCTCTCTCTCTCTATCTCCTCTTCTCTCGCTCTCTCTCTCTCGTTGGTGTGGTAATGGTGGTAGTAACAGAATAGTAGTAGAGAGTGGTAATTGTAAGTAGAAGAAGTAAATTGTAGTGAAAGAGGTTTTCCATTATTACTTGTTGTTAGTTTGTTTGTTTGTGGTTTATTGGTTGGTTTAGTTTTTCTGTTCGTTTTGTTTTAGATGCTGATGTTGATGCTCTGCATACCATGTCGTTGCGATATTACTGTTATCGTTGTTGTTTCGTGGCTGATTTCCAGGCGTTCTGTAATAAATGTTCATTATAGTATTAGTATGCTATGCATGCTTAGAACAAAGGGACAGAATGGGATACTAGCGCAGCCTTGTAAAAATAAAGTATCTGAAGTCTCTCTCTCTCTCTCGCTCTCTCTCTCTCTCTCTCTCTTCGCTCTCTCTCTTCTCTCCTTCTTCTCTCTCTCTCTCTCTCTCCTCTCTATCTCTCTCTCAGACATTGTGAGTGTGTGGTGCGGCACAAATGTATGTGTGCTGTATCTAGGCTACCTGCATTTTTTTTAGTGTATGTGTGAATGTGTTGACGTGCACTCGCCAAACACACATACCACATACACGCGCGCACCACACGCACACACACACACACACACACACACACACCACACCACACCACACACACACCCACTCCCTCTCACACACACACACCACACACACCAAACACACACAACACACACACACACAACACACCCACACACCACACACACACACACACACACACAATCATAGGCCTACTTCAGCTCGTGATTAATACACTTGGTCTTCCAAGTCCTTCGAATGCTGCCAGTTCTGCAATACACACACACAGCAACATTCGTTGTCATCGTCGTCATCATCATCATAGTATCGTCGTCTGTCATCATTAAACATCAAGCCAGCAGCAGCAGCATGAGCATTATCGTTTCATCGTAGGTCATTCATGTCACATCCATCATCATTCATCATATATAATAGCTTTTAAAAATACAGGTCACGACGGCGATAATTATGCGCGGATGACTTACTTCATGGTGACACACCACCACACAAAATGTGAAGCGATTCGACTACCCACAATTTTCTTATTTTTTCAGGTCAAGCGGTTCGGAGAGATTTCTGGGACAGACAGAAAAGAAAAAGAAAAGAAAGCAACATGACACGGCAATGAAACACATACTCCTTTGCGATCGTAGACTCGGCAAAGGACAATAAAATAGTAATGTATTAATAGCTTTGGGGTCATGTCAACGATGATTTTAAAAAAACTGAACACGTTTTTGAGGATTATAGGCCTACTAGTTTAAGTTCATAGTTAACGTTTAATGAAGTCCTTCTTCTTCTTCTTTCGGCTTATTATTCTTCTTCTTCTTCTTCTTCGACTTTTCTTCGCTCGCTCAGACAATTTCCTGTCAACTATGAGCGCAGGCTGCGTCATGCTGCCGCGTTATGCGCCTAACTAGAGAAATTTAGTCCCAGCAAGCCCGACTTCGGCTGGAGGAAATCTTGTTGAAAGCGTTTCCGTGGAAGGAAAAAAGGCAGGAGAATGGACAGGTTAGGAAGAAAGACAGTAGATGACAGTAAGCAAGGGAAAAGGGCAGAGACAAAGAGAGTGACATATAAGAGCGAAATTACAAGAACAGAACTTCAGAAGGTGGGGGGGGAGGTGAAACTATTGTTACCAAAGACCCTCTGGTATCCAAGGGGGGGGGCGGGGGGGGGGGTAATAAAACTGAGTTGAGATGCTAAAAAAAGAAGACGATATATTCACTATGAACCGTTCAGTTATTTGTGGATGAATGAATGGTATGATGAATTGAATGATGAATGAATGAATGAATGAGAGGGATGAATGAATAATGAATGAATGAAGAAAAGTGGGGACGCGCAAGAAAAATAAATAACATAGAGAGACAGACGGACAGCTGACAGGAAAAAACAACAAGCACCCAGTACAGACAGACAGGCAGGCAGGACAGATTAGAAAGACCTGGCTTCAGGAAGCACCACACCTTGCATGTGTGTGTGTGAAGTAGTCCTGTGTGTCGTCCCGTGTGAGCTTCCCGGATGTGTGAACTCGGCCATGTGTGAAACACGGTGACCATTTCGACTCGGTGATTGTTGTAGGACGATCCTGGAGATAAGTGCAATTCCAGGCATAGACTATATAGTATTCATTAATATGGAAGTTGGATACACAAAGCTCGTGAGAGCTAAACAGAACTCAAGCTGGGAGTGCGGAACACATGCCTCATGGGCATTGCCCCAAGAATCGTGGACACCATCTTTGTATTGTTCCCCCCACCCCTACAGAAAAACAGCATAGATACCTGTATCATCTTGAACTCCCCCCTGCCGTATCATATCTGTACCCCCCAGACACCACTCCCCCCTTTATTTTTGTTGCACTGCCCGCGGGCATTGCCCCCAAGGATCGTTCCCCCCATCTTTATTGAGAGACTGTACACCCGTAAAACAGCCCCCCCCCCGTGTATCTTCTTGGATACTCGGTATGCACTAATCATGTATTGTTAAAAACATTCCTACTTTTCTGGTGTTGCACCAGCCTCAGGGCATTGCCTCCAGGATCACATCCCACCATCTTTATGCTGAATCCATACAGAACAACAGCATAGACTACGTGTATCATTTGGATACCGGTATTGCCACAATCTATATTGTTAAAAACATCATTGACTTTCCTGGTGTTGCACTGCCTGCGGGCATACGCCTCCAGGATCGTTCCCACCACCTTAAGTGCCATCAACTAATGTCCCATATGTGTCCTGTTTCAGACCGGAGGACGTTCAACAGATCGTGTATCAATCTGTTCCATGTGTTCAAAAACTCCCACCCACCACCGCTCTATTCTCGCCCGCATCTCCCCCCACCCCCAAACTCTCTTGAATCTACTCTCTCATCTCTCCTGATCTCTCTTCTCAAGTCCGTGTATGTGCCTGATGTACACTATTGTGTGTAATTCCAAATGTGGTTGTTGTGATGTGTTCAATGTTGGTGTAAACAATGTGTGTCGAAATGTGTGTTTGCAACTGGTAGGAAGCTTGAACGTATGCGTGGGTCTGCATGTCTGTCAGTCATTAAAAAACTGGCCCTCCCCTCAATGTGCTCGCACTCTCATAACTAATCCCATGGTCCCTCTCTACTCCTGGCTCTCTATCTTAAGTCCCCCTCTCCCCCCCCCTAATACAAGCCTCTCATATCTATGTCTCTCCCGACATAAATTGAATGAATGATCCCTCCCTCTTCTCCCCATTACCACAAAATCACTAGAGCTTAACACTCTCTCTGCATACGGGCTCCCATCTCTCTCTTTGTTTTCCTGGACAGTTCATGGCTTTGCCTGTAGCACACGTGGCGCGTGTGTTAATGTTAGTACACGAAATTGGGTGACTGCATAATTCATGTGGTCTGTCAGCGTATCGTCAAATGACTACTGTTTTTTTGTCTATTTTGTGTGTCTCATGTGTCTGTAGCTTGTGTCTAGTTATTGAAACACTCTGTTTCGGCCGATGTAAATCGAGTTAGCTTCGTATCTCTGATTTTGTCAGAAAAAAAACCCGGCAAAAAAAGTTAAGTGAGGGGTGGAATTATAAAAAACACACCCAAAAAATATTAAAAATTCATAGGGGGGGCAAAAGGACTGAACAACAACAAGCTCCAGAAAGAATTCCAAAACAACAGAAGAAGTAAGCTTATTATCTAATGACACCTACCTAGGACTCAAGTAGATACACAAGATTATGGGGACACCGATCGTGCTCCTATGCTCTGCCCGGAGGCAGTCGCTAAATCAGAGAAGTCCCGCAATTTTCCGCTAATACAGATATGACGATTCGTCCAGAGAAAAAATCATGACGGCTGATGTGTTTTATAACAACACCACCTGCGATCCCACTACACCTGGGTCTTAGCGTACGAGCATTCAATACACCAAGTCCTATGGTGAGATAAGCAACATTAACGCAACAAAATCGGATTATAGGGTTAGGGTTAGGATCAGCCTACTTGTGAAGCAAATCATATCAATAAACCCACGCTACGCCTATCTCAAATATCAAAATGAAGAGATGTCTGAATGAGTAACTGTCAGTGACAACTTTGGCTAATGAACCACGTGGTAAAATCTGTGTGGTGTGTGTGTGTGTGTGTGTGTGTGTGTGTGTCAGTGTTGTGTATACCAAGATTGTGTGTGTGTCGCGTGTGCGTAACACGGATTCCGTGCGTGCGTTCGCGCGAAACACACGGGGTGTTATGTGTGCGTTCGCGCGCACTATTTCTCTGTGTGGATAACAATGCTACAAACTGTGTGTGTGGTGTGTTGTGTGGTGCCTTTGCGCAGTGGTTGTGCCTGGTTTGTGTCATTCTTCAATATCCATTTTTGTCGTCTGCTTGTTGATGAACTCTTGGTTGATAAAGCACATCTGGGGGGGTGGTGAGGTAAAAGCACTACTAGGGTATCAAAGACACGAGAACAACAAAGACTAACAGGTGGTCTCTTTTACCTTCGGTTTGTACCCACGTGTCGTCATATCGGGGGACAAGGAGCGTGTGTGATATTATGGAACCACCGCCAGGACATTAGTCAGTCAAATTTGTTTAAAACATGTTAAGGTCGATTCTGTTTACACACAAAACAAGGTGTGTATCACCTAATACACGATCCGTTGGAGGGTCGACATGCGCACGCAGGCGGCGGGGAGCCATAAGAGTAGTGAGGACAGAAACTCGGGTTATGTTACTTACATTCTCCGCCCGTTGGTTTGGTGGCAATCCCGCACTGGGGATACAGTCCCCTTTGTTTGCTATAACTTCCGGTGGCATAATTGGGCGCCAGTCTGCCTTCCTTTTTTTTTAACTTAAATATAGACGACATAAAATCCTCGTTTTCTGTTTTAAAAAAAAAAAAATTTAAAAAACTCATCCAATCTGTTTCTCTTAAAACTGATTCTTATTCATTAAGTTGAACTACGAACATAATAAATAAACAACTGCCTTGTCGCCTTAATGAACAGACTCTATCTACCATAATTAAACATGATTCCCGTCGATGGATCTTGACTACTGGCAGTATAAAGCTTCTCAACTGACATAACGACACTTTGTCACCCATCCCCCCATCCCCCTAAGCCCAAACTCTACTTTTCACCTCTTTACCACTGGCGAGGCGAAGTTTTGGGGCTCTTTCATGGTAGTTCGCTCCGACGACTATCGTCTATTACGCGATTGGTGACGCCATCTCGCTCTAAACATGCTTAGCGTCTGTGGCATACAGCGCCGTACAGCGTTGGTTTGGTTCCGACATCCTCCTTTGATGGCGTTTTACACAACACAAATGCAGAATATATCTGGTTATGAATCTTCACTATCAGTGGTTGAGGGTTCTTCCTGGAGCTATGCAAGCTAAAGTCGGAGGGCGATTGCATTGGTCCGATGTGTGGAGGACATGGGTCGTTTGCCCATGAAGGAATTTTCCTATATGACCTTTGGGAATTTATAGAATTGGTTGAAGAGTGGGATTGCAAGTCTCTCGGATGGCTCGGAATGGGTGCTCGCCCGTACTCGACACCACATCAGCTCTGGGGGGGGAGTGTGAGAAGGTCACATGCATTTGATGATATATAGATATCCTATAATAAGTTTTACAATCAGTTTCCCCAAGAGGCAATGCTATGGCATAGCAGGCACCTTTCTCCTATGGGCTAACTAGTGATTGATCATTATAAGCCTTTTACTCGGATGCCTTATATGCAAATTCAACTTGATTGGTTGACTAACTCTACTTTTAAGGAAGCTCGATGGAGGAAGCCAAGGGTCTTACTGACTTTGCTGCGATCATTTGAGATGTGGCGTGTCCTATCCATAAGGTCTTGTGATAAATGCGTATCAAGCCCAGACATTTATTTTCATCTCTATTCTAGGATCCAGGTCCTGGTCCATATAGTTGTAAGTTCTTTATTTAGGGGATTTTTCTTCATGATCAACATGGAGGCTCTGTGCATTTGTCGTGATGGAAGGAGGTCCATTTGTTTTCCCATGACCTTAATTCATTCTAACAACCATGGAGTGGAGATCATTGAGGTCTCTGTCCTTGTTTTGCAGCTGAGTGTGACAGAAGTCGTACTTAAAGAGAAAGGAAGTTCGGAAGATAAAAACCACGAAAGACCATTGATGCCAACAGGAAAAAGTGTCGACCCAAAACACAAATCCTTGGGTGAAACCAACCTAGCGAGGTTCGTACGACAGGATAGCTTCAGACAGCGACACATCAAGCCCGACGACAGAGAAAAGCCTGCCTGCAAAGAAGCTCTCAATTAATCTATTGACTGAACTTATGATCCCATAGTGTACGATAATTATTCATAACTCAGATTGTGGTAAATCTTATCAAAGGCCTTTTTTAAAATCCACGACAAGGATGTTGGTCCTTAGAGATAAAGAAACTTCAACAAAAAGCGACAAAAATGTGCTTGATAGTCGTGGTGAGACCAATACTGGGTCATGCAACTCACTCACACACACACAACACACTGCACTAATCGCATACACACACCAACTCAGCGGCGAACGCGCGGAGAAAACGTCACACCGCACACGTAGAGGCCCGTGAAGGGTACGAGAACGGGTTATGACAGTCAGGATAGTAGTGTAAAGACAATAACAATCTATCATGTGTGTGTGTTTGTGTGTGTGTGTGTCACTGACTGTAGGTCAGTTGTGTCTGACTATAACTTTTTCATAGCAGATAAAGCGACTGCTAATAGTGCTATTCTACTTCTACAGGGCTGGACTGAAATTTGTTTTCATTGGTGGTAGGTGATAGAAGCTGTGAAGCAGTGACCGACACCTAGGCATCTATATATATTTTTAAAAAAAGACAATACATATGTATCGCGTGGTTGTGTGTCACATAAGTGTGTGTGTTGTGGTGTGTGTTGTGTGTGGTGTGTGGTGTGTTGTGTGTTGTGTGGCACGGTCGTGCTGTGTCCAGCTACGACTAACCTATGGAAGCATAGTTACCATCGATCGTGGTGGACTGAGTTCAGCCCATGACTATGACTTTCCACACACATAGCAGATAAAGGCTAAAACTACTTGCTCAAATTCTAACATTCTCATAGAAACCTTACAGCGACAACAGGCTGGACATGAAATTTGTTTCTCTCTAAACGTTGCCAGTAGTGGTAGGTGATAGAAGCTGTAAAACAGTGACAGACGGCCTAGGCATCCATAATGTTTTTCGAAGGCGTAAAATCTCACTATTTTTCTCTCTCTGCTAGGCATCCATAAAATAAGTTTTTTTAAAGGACCTAGAATACTACCTTGAGGAACACGTACTGCTAACATGTGCAGTCCTAAGTTACAGACTGATTTCAGACAGTCTTTAGCTAGGATACACATACTGAGTTCTGTTACATGAAAGAGTCTTCTATCCATCTAGTAAAGTAAATTGTTGTGGGATTCCATAAACCATGTAATTTAATTGTATGGGGTTGTAGGCCTACTTAGCCAACAAGTTGTGTTGTAATGGAAATAAAGAGGCACTTGTTTTGGGTCTTAAAAGCTGATTAAGTTCTTTTAAACCTTATTTTAATGATGTTACTATTGCGTGCGAAGCTATAATTGGATCTTTGTGTTTTCATTAGACATAGTAGGAAAGTCTTAAATGGGGAGCGCAGGAGGGGGGCAAGGGAACCAATGTTACATTAGAGGGCGATGTAGGGCTATGGTTTCACGGTCATTACGGGGGTGAGGGGGTCCAGCGGATGGGTGGGCACGGCTACGAATCCCACGGGGCAGGGTTATCTGTTGGGGGGGTAAGCGGCTCAAATGGACTGCAACAAGTTAATCTTACTATTACAAGCACCTGGCGAGAGGGGGGGGTCGGAAGGGGGAGTAAACGGCTACATGGTTGGTCTTATCTAGGGCAACAGGTTTCAATAAGTTTGCACAGTGAAAGGGGCAAAGGACCATTTCTACACGCACACAGGAAGCGATCAACAGGACAGTATGCAGTCATCCACAATTTCTTGTTACAAACTATGCTGTTTTGTATCACAACTTTTGAAAATCCAAAATAAACCTCTTTTTTTTTTTAAAAGCGTGAATAGCAAATTTCATCCATTGTACATCCGGCAGTCCTCATATAATGTTACAGGCACATGGAAGGGAACATGAGAATCAGTGAATAATTTACATCATTGGTAGTGCAACATACTGGGAATGGGATTGAATCATACAAATTATTTTTAAATTTTGTTTGAAATTGAGAGGATTTGTGGGGATACTCGGATAGTGTTGTTTAAAATAATGTGAATACGTCTTACTTTATTGTGTCAGTGTATTTGTATTTAATGATGTTATAAAGCAAGCAAAAATAAGGGGGGGGGAGCACCTGTTGGCATGCGCCATTAGGGGGGTAAGCTTTTGATAAAATCATACCAGGGGCGCGGCGCGCCAGTCTCAACCAACTTTTCGTGTACGAACCGTCCCACATTCCTCACTACGTAGGGCAAACGTGTTTTGAATAGGAAAACGTGTATGTAATTTTTTTATGGGCGTGGTTTCATGATCACAATTAGCAGGCAAATGTATTTCACTTTTACCAAAACGTTTTGAAAAAAAATGTCACCGAAGTACTAACTGCACCCTTCCCTCCCCTTTTGGTGGTGAAAGATTTACTAACTATCCTGGGATAAACACTGATCTTTAAGCACTGAGAGAAAGAGCCATCATCACCATAAGCTAAGTGACCCAGCAGTCAGGATCCTTTCAGCGGGCAGCACCCAACGTGAGGTGAATAGGAGCAGCTACCGTCACTCTAAGTAAGTGACCAGCATCAGTCCCGATCAGGCGGACACCAACATATGAAACATAATAGAAAAAGGAAAACGTCCTAAGCTAATGAAAAAAGTTATGTTGTGGCTTTTTCGGCAAGACAGTATTGAGTTTGCTCAGTGCAAATAAATATCACAACTGAGCCAAACAATAAAGATCGTGATCTGTTATGAGAAACACACAGGTTGTGTAAAAAATTAGAGCGCTGATTAATTTAAAAAAATCAGGACAAAATGTGTGTCAGAGATCAATGCGAGATCTGCAAGACTGACGCACATCTTTGGTTGTTCTTTTACCCAGTTACTTGTCGTCAGGCCAAACATTCAGCCCCATCGGCTCGGAAGTGAGTAGATCACTTTTCGCGACTCCGCCGCGTAGCGATAAACAAGACGCATTCACTCCTTTGCAAACCGGCTTCGATAAAACGGCTAATATAAGACTATAGACTATATGGCCTAAATGTAGTGTATTATGATATAATATCAGATCAGCATAGGGTTATTATCCATTGAAAGCTGAATAACAGAACTTTGAGATAGAGAGTCGAAACATGCGGGGTGGGGTGGGGTGTCTAAAGTAAAAAACCTTGCCCCGCCCCCAAGACATATATTCTCCTTGGCGAAGGTGTTTTGCAGATGTTACTGAAAGTTAAGATAGGCTTGCGAGAATTAAAAATAAAGAAAGAACAAGTCCCACGTTGGGGTTTCAGAGGGGCGGTGTTATCTTCCGTACAACTAGCTCTTACAACTATGGAAGTGCATCGCCCTTATCTTCTAGTAGATAGGTGAAAAATCGAACTGAACGTCCAGTTCTTCGGATGGGGACGCTAAAGATAGTCTGACCCGTGGCGCTTACTCACGTAAAAATCCCACGGGGTTCGGGGGGGGGGACAAGTTGAAAGTCGGTAAGAGCAGAGGGAAATCCGATGCCTGTATTGCCAAATTGATAGCTAGGTTCAAGTTTGCCCCCCCCCCATCCTCACCTTGTTGCCCCCCCCCCCCCCACACACACACAAACAAAACTTGGATAGACGCTGCACTTGCGGCGACGCCTTCTCCGGGGGAGAGCCAGCCCGAATTTCACAGAGAATAAAGTTTGTGACTAGGAATAATTATACCAAATACAAAATATAATCGTCCTCTAATCTGTCGATCTCTTTGACTCTGCACTTTTCTTGGCCGTACTGTTAATATACTAGCTTTGTGCCTTACTGGTCATTCTCCTAGCCCTTTTTGTTTTTAAAGAAACACCCAAGTTACAAAGATTTTCTCAGCGAAGACGGACATGCTGGGCCTATTTCTTAGTTAGGCGCACAGCGACAGATGACGATCTGTGCTCATACTTGAACAGGAAACTCGAGCGAGCGATGAGGAAGAAGAAAAATAAAAGTAGATGAACCAGACTCCTGAAAAAGCAAGTAGTCTAGATAAGTTTCCATGACGCGCACTTTCATTACTTTTTGCCACCCCCACGAACGCATAACACAGATGAGCACGCCTATGCACGCACACGACAACCAGCAAGTACTACCGCCACATACACGCCGCGCAAGCGCGCACAAATCAACACAACACACACACACACACACAAACACACGCGCGCGCACACGCAGACACACCTAAAAGTACAATACACATATACACGTAGACATGAACCACGCATAAATAGTCCTAACATGCATACACGTAGGACCACACACCTTTCAGCACACCCCTGATCACATATCACACGCGCCGCGCGCACACCACACGTACAGACACGTACACACACACACACACACACACATTTAAAATATATCAACTTTTTCTAGGTAGGAAATTTCATCCTACGATCGCTACTCTCTCTCTCTTCTCTCTCTCTCTCTCCCCCCTCCTCTCTTTCAATCCTCTCTCTCATCTCATCTCCCCTTTCTCTCTCTTATCCCTCCCCCCCCCCTCTCTCCTCTCTTTCTCTCTCTCCCCTCTCTCTCTTTCACTCCTCTCTCTCTCTCTATCCCCTCTCTCTCTTCCCCCCCCCCCCCCCTCTCTCTTCTCTCTCTACCTCTCTCTCTCCCTCCCCCCCTCCTCTCTCTCTCTCTCTCTCTCTCTACCTCTCTCTCTCTCTCTCACATAAACCAATATCAGATCGCCCTTCCTCACTTGTTCAAGTTATGTTGAGGCTAATTTATGCTACAACCAAGATGAAAAGGTGCACTGGTGTTATTCTTTACCGAATTCTATAATTATAAACATCTAGCTAGAGAAGAGAGTTGCTACTTATTAAAGTACCTATTACAATGAAATATTGAGTCTGGCTATTTCTATTATTTTTCTATTCCAAATATGTATGTTCAAACGCCCGATAATGATAGGTCATAACCCCCCCCCCCCCCGCCCCCCCCCCCACCCCCCCCCCCCCCCCCACCCCCCCACCCCCCCCCCCCACGCGCACACACACAACACACACACACAACAGGTAGCGTGCGCATCGCACGCATTACACACAATACACACACACATACACACACACACTCACGTCCACTCACGCACACACCACGCGCACGCGCACACGCACGACACGCACACACACACACACACACCCACACACACTTTTATAGTTACAAAAATGGAATGCAAAACCAGAAGAGATTTAAATTATGATGTAAAATATCTAATACTCTTATGTATAAAGAATTAACGTCGAGTTTTGTGGATTCCATCGCACTGTGTATCGTTGGAATGAAACTAGCCTGATAAAATTAGCGAAATAAGGTGCTTGTAGAAAGTTTCAGATTGTTCAATAAAAACTAGAAAAACACGAAAATAAATTCCCAAAATGTTATAAAATAGGTATATATAAGAAAAGCTTCCTTCAAAATCTAAGATATTATTATTTCAAGATCGTTATCTAGCCCTTATGTACAAAATTCGATTAAACTCGTGGAGGACCAATTTTCTCATTAACTTTTTGTTTCTTTGTCACTTTTTTTTCTTTTGTTCTTTTCTTTTTTATATAATTTATTAGGTTTTTTTGTCGTGTTATTTTTTTTCCACATCCACAGACATAAAAATCATATGCATAGTTACACTTACTCATACACACGCGTCATATTCACTACAAATACAGCACGCGCACACACATACACACACGCGCACTCACGCACACATATAATTTTTTAGTTTTTTTTATTTTAAAATCGTTTAAAAGTCTACCACCATTGGGTGAAACAGACTTATAAATTAAATAAATCAAATCAAATCAAATCAAACACACACACACACACACTCACCTACTGCACATTCTAAGTAACACACATAGGCCTGCCTCCCTATAATTAATGCCACCCGCACACGCAGCAGCTTCGTGGGTACTAACCGAAATGATAGTGCTGGCTTGAATTAGGGCTGAGAACTTCGTTGCAGCCTATGAATAATCAATAGCTATGGACGAACAGAGTGAAAGTTCAGTTGTTGTAACGTCCTCCGGCCTGAAGCACAGCAACAATGCAACAATGGCGTCCCCGAAACTTGAAAACCGCGGATGCGAGTCGGCGACTTGCAAAACCTTTTTTTTTTTTTTAAATTAAGGGGGGGGGGGGAGAGCGTTGCTACACGTGATTAATAGAACTGCAAACTGTGAATATAAAATTATAAATGGACAGTTTTTTAGAATGACGAACGGGGTTCTAAGTGATGTATGGCACGAGACGATAGGCTCGAGAGCTGATGGTCGAGTGACTTCCACTGTTTGACCGATTAAAGGAGGCAAGACACGCCCACACACCATGAAATTACCTCCCCTTAATTATTTCAGAACAATCCTATTTTGTCCCCTTTCGCCTTAGCCTGTAGCTGTCGGCCGTTTTGGTTGGGGTGTTACTTCCCGTGTTGTGCGGGCTCAATGATACAGTCCATGTTTACTATAACTTTCGGGTGGCGGAGTGTGTGGCAGATACAGTAGATAGTAGATCGACGTTTTGGATACGTCGCAGACGCCACTTCTGACGATAAATAGCGACGTTGATGATACGAACATGGAAGCTTTGCTGTTCCTGTACATGATTACGCGAGTTTTACTACTCCTTAATTGATACAATAACAATAAATTTCCTTGTCACCATCTTACCCTTGTACAAAATGCTAAGCCGTTTATTCCGTTGATCTCCTTCTAACCAGTTATTTCAAAATCGTCACTTTTTGAAAACATTGCTATTTGAGCATTTTTCCGACACTTATTTCAAAAATTTGTCTTGCCTTGCAATTACAAAATGTGGGAATATAGTCAGAAGACCCGACTAGAATGTTATCTGTAAATTTTGAAAAATTGAGCTTTCGATTTCTGTGGTAGAAATGAATGCATGGATTGGCAGCATTCACTCCACCATGTGTCGAAGAACAAAATAATCAAAATTGAAACTGTTGTAGGCTATTTCCCATTCTTTGGATATATTAAATACTTTGACTGCATTCTATGTAGATGATACAATCATTATTTGGAGGTCTATTGAAAAAAGACCATCTCGCGCACCCACGCTCTTTCCACTGCCTGCGCTGTTTGTGCGTTTCTTTTCGCTGGATGTGTTCACCGTGTACCACATCGTAGTCAAAATCCGGTTGTGGCGAGAGCTCGTATGCTTTGGTGTGTCTCTAATTACTTTGATGGTCTGTACGAAAATAAAAGAATTTGAGTTGAATTTTGATATGTTGAGGGGAAAAGAAAAAGGAAAACGGGGCATTGCAAGCAAACGGGGGGGGGGGGGAGGGGGGGGGATAAATAGAGGGTTGGTGGGGTCGTGGAGGAAGGATGCCATTTGGGAATGGGTAGAAGGTGGGAGTAAGTGGGGCTAGCAAGCGGCCTTTGTTGTGGTGGTGCGTATGCGCACATCGCGAGTGTGTGTGCGTTGCGTGAGTTTGTGCTAGTGAGCTTGCGTTTGATTATTTTATTTTAGTGTGCGTATGAGTATGCAGTCCTGTGTGTGGCTTCTGTGCGTGTGCGTCACGCAGTGTGTGTGTTGTAACCCCCCCCATCGAATGCACAGCTGTAGTTTGCGAGGTGTGTGTGTGTGTGCGTGCGTGTGCAGCTGCGTGCGTGCAGTTGCGCGTGCGTGTGTGTGTGCGTGTGCGTGCGTGTGTAAAAACATCGAATGCAGATGTGTTGCGAGGTGTGTGTGTGTGGTGTGTGTGTGCTGTGTGTGTGTGTGTGTGTGTGGTAAGCCATCAGAGGCACATAGGTATGTTTTCAATGTATTGCAGTTGCGTGCGTGTGTGGGTCTGCGCGCAGTAAGTGTGATGCGCATGCGTCGTGCCTGTGGGTTACACGTATGTGTGAATGTGTGACAGACAGGCTGTCAGCAGACAATAGAATGGACCACGACCATCTGACGCGAGCAGACAGGACAGAAACACAAAGCTCTCGCTCCATCCAAAGCGACTCCCGCTCTCACAACAAATGGGCACAAGAAATAAATAACACTGCGTACGCGCTGCCATGGCTCGGTCAGTCAGTCTCTGACTAATGTTATCCAGTTAAAACAAACTTATCTCGTTGCTTGGGTGGGCTATTCAACCGACAATGCGTTTTTACCCCGTCTTCCACTATCGTGTGTGTATGTGTGTGTGGTGTGCGTGCGTGTGCGTTGCGTGTGCGTGCCGTGTGCGTGAACGTGCGTGCGTGTGGTGCGGTGTGTGTGTGTGTGAGTGTGCGTTCGTGCGTGGCTTGCGTGCGTGCGTGCGTGTGGTGTACTGTGTGTGTGTGCGTACGTGCCGTGCGTGGGTGTGTGTGTATGTGGGTGTCGTGTTGTGTCGTGTAGGCTATTATGTGCGGGTGGGGCGGTAACTGTGCTACGGCCTATATGTGAGGTATCCGTGCGCAAAGGTATGTGTGTAAAGTACACACAAACAGCTCAATATAAAGTATTATCTTCTGTCTCTGCGTTCCCGCGCGCCATCAGGCCACAATGAGTACGTGGTCCGTTTTTCCAGTCTTTCACTGAGTGACCCTCGCACTGCATACACGCCGACACGTTACATCCGATTTCGGAGGAGCTCAAAGAAGAAAACCATACGGAGACTTTTTTGATTTTTTAAAATTCAAGGCAGAGAGAATGGGGCCAAAAGTCAGAACGATCAGGAGAGACACACAAAGCAAGGTAAAAAGACTCAACACGAGAGAGACAGATTAGAGAAAGTTACAAGCACAGAACTTTCAGAACGGTGGAGGAGAACTATTTGTACGAGAAGACACCCCACACCCCCGGATCCCCACGGGGGGGGGGGGGCAGGGTGGGGTCTGTTATATGATAAGTCGAGCCAACGTGAAGCAGAGCACACCAGAAAGAGCCTTTCCATGGAGTCTGTAGCCCACTCGGATTCCAGGACGCCCGGCACGCTCAGACACGCTCCCCTCCACGCTGCCGGTAGAAGTTGCGGCCTTGGCGTAGAACCTCGTCTAGGCACCCTCCAGATCTACGAAACACGGCAAACCTTCCGCATACACTCGTAGAGAAGAAGAAAACAGAAAACGAAAGCCTCTTAGGCCGGGTTCACATTAGACGCGTAAAGTGTCCTGTGTACGGATAAGTATTGTCCAAGAAAAATATGTTTTAGCAATGTCAATTTCCTTTTGGCGGATGTGTATGTAGTATGCGTGCTGTATTCTGTGCTCACATCGTGGGATATACATGTGTATTTATGGAGTAGAGAGAGAGAGAGAGAGAGAGAGAGGAGAGAGAGAGTATGAGAGAAAGATCGATGAGAGACTGAGAGAGAGAGAGTGAGAGAGAGAGAGAGAGAGAGAGAGCATGGATATGTACGTGTGGTATTACGTGTGTCGCATTGCCTTTTCGTAATTTGAATATCATGTATATTTGTTTATCTATTTATTATGCCACATTTCAATGGAAATTTCAATGATGTTCGATTGCTCCACTACCATGTGGGGGTGTATATACTGAATATGTAAACTGATAGTAAAAGGGTTTGATTGTGTGATGTGTTTTATATGACAATTTGGTATGTCGTGCGTTTAGTTGGATGAGGTGCATCATTAGTGAACCGCACCATTGTACGTGGATTAGCTGAAGGTTGATTAGGACGATTGCTTTGTTGCAGTGATTATTTTATGTATGTGCTTTGTGTTCATGAGGATTACGTAATCACAGCAGTTCTGATGCCGCAAACCCTTCGCATTGTGACGGGGATATTGATCTATTATTTTCTGTTTTTTTCGTTTGTTTTGTTTGTATGATGGTTGTGTCGTCAAAGGTTGTTTGCGTTACGTGTATGTTCGTGTTCTTTTTCGCACGTTAGAGTCATTTTTCAGTGTGTAGTACATTTTTTCCCCATGTAGATTACCAAGGGGCTTGGTTGGAATACTAAAAAACACTTGAAACCTTGAAACCTTTTGGAGAGATGCAGTCAGTCTTATGAATTTTTTTGTTAAAACCAAAACGTTAAAATACTACATGCTAGCCGAGCGAATTTTCTACAGTACAGAATATTTTGATAATCAGGTAAATCTCAGATTTTTGTTATAACACTGGACCAGTGTCAGGCAAATAATTTGGTTAAGAATCAATGTTGATGTCAAAGGATAAGTTCATTAGACTACAAAATCATTTTGTCAAAGAGATCAGATAATGTTAAAACTAATTATCTAGGACTATCATAGGTTGTATACAATCTTTACAAGAGCTACACAAGGATAT
>CM065707.1:29031665-29052195 GCA_017654935.2 Phymorhynchus buccinoides
TTGGAGGATTTTTGAAGGTCTTATAAGGGAGGTTCCACTGTATTAACAGTAAGATCAAATCACATTCCCAGTACGGGTAGTTTGAATTTCTATGGCATGCTTATGTATGTGGGTTTTGATATATGTATAAAGTGTGTGTGTGTGCGCGCACATGTGTGTGTCTGTCTGTCTGTCTGTGTGTGATAACTTTTTATTGGAGCCTCTAGGAGTGAAATTACTGAACTAATCTAAATGAAAACTGGCAGAATTGTCTCCCAAGAAGAAAAATCTGTTTAACGTCCTCCGGTCTGAAAAGGGACATTAGATATAAAGATGGTGGGGACGATCCTGGAGGCAGTGCCCGGAGGCAGTGCACCAGGAACACCAGGAAAGTCCCGAATTTTTAACAATACAGATATTATTGTGACAAAACCAACAGGCAACTCGCAAATCTTAATTTATTTTAAGAAGACAAACCTTTATTCTGGGTGTGCTTTAGTTTAATATGAGTTACCTTTTTTTCATTTTCTTTTTAGGTTACAAATCTGGACAGACCAAGGTTTTGTCATTTAATTAATATAGTAATTTTTTTTCTTTTTATTGGCGGGTGGAGACAATCTTTTATGCTTAGCTATCATGACAGACCTAGATATTCTCAATTCTTTTGTGTCTATATCTGGAAAGAGGGGGTGGGGGGCATTTTTTGTGGTTACCATGCACAACAGACCAATATTTTGTCATGTCATGAATCATTTTGTTCCAAAGTATTTTTTGATAATAACCCTTCGTGACAAAGGTGTTGTCATGCCATTTTAACATAGTTCAGGAACCATAGTGCACTTTTTTATGATAACCTTTCTTTTTTATATATTTAACCATAGTGAATGCTGGTTTGGTATAATCTGATTGGGGTGACTTGCTCTGTTTCTGATGAAATCAAACTTTTTGCTGCTTTTTTTTTCATTCATGGTTTATTGGTTTGTTTGTTTTTTGTGCCTTACTATGTGTGTGTTTGTCACATTCTTTTGTGTGCATATTGAGATATTAAGATAGATTTTGAGGTAAAGTTTGTAGAATCATAGTTAACCCTTTCACCGCCAATGTCGCATTTATGCACCACAATGGTTTAACATCCATGTCACTAAAAGGCATCAAATCAGTGCCATATTTTCTTAATTTTGGGAGGTTAAGGATAGGCCTAATGTTATGCATGTCACAGGAATTCCCAAGATTGCAGATAAAACAAATTATCTACCTTGGTAAGCTTAACGATATATTTTGTTACGGAAAAATGGCTGGCGGCGAAAGGGTTAATCATGCACAGAACAAAATATTATTTTTCATGCATGAACAAAATATGATGTGTGTTTTTTTCAAGTTTAAGTTGATACAGATTTGTACTTGCAAACATTAGCGAAAAAATGAAGAGTATCGTTTTTTCTTCTTATTTTTTGTTTTGTGGGGGGAGGGGGCTTGAGTAGGCTTGAAATAAAAAATAAAAATATCAGGAGACAGTTTGGTGAGATGTTATGGACAGTAGTGTGAATGTTGGTTGTGAGTGTGTGGATTTAAAACTTTTTTTGTACTTCGTCTTTATTCAGATACGGGTGTCTTACTATCAATCCCAACCCCTTCCCTTTCTTTGCAGCTTCTTCTGACATTCAACATTTCTTTTTCTGATGTTTTTCGATGGCCGTGCAGTTAGAATCACCACCCGCAAGGTTTTGCGGGTCTGGGGTTCGAGTCCCATTTGGTCCACAGTGTTTCTTCCTTGGAAAAGACTTTGCTCTTATTATCTCACTACCTCCGAAGTCGGAGTGTGGCTGCCCACGTGGCGGGTTAATCAAAAACGTTCACATTCGTAATGTTCTCATTTCTAGCTGGTGCATTTGCACCACAGTGTTCAAGTGCTTCGGCTGTTGGGATGATCCCTGGAGTCTTTAAGCCAGGGAACGACAACAACAACAATTATCTCACTATACCCAGGTGTAGTTAACCATCCGCGAAGTGAAAGCTGGTTAATGTTTTCAGGGATTTCTGTTTGTTCCTGGCTGTCTGTCTGACTAGCTATCTGTCTGTCCCAATTATGTGAACATGATAACGTTTGAACGGAGGGACCTAGGAGGCTCAAATTTTGCATGCGGATAGGTATTTTAGGATATCTAGGCCAAGTTCGAAAATGAAGGTCATGTGTGAAAGGTCAAGGTTATCGGAGCCGAAAAATGCTGTCACGGACCTGCTCTTCTCTACAGCTGTCAATCGTGTACAAGCTATAGTTGAGATCCTCGCTGGCGCAGGGGTACTGTAAAGTTCCCCCGACGAAAATGGAGTTTTACGTCCTCTTGGTCTGAATCAGACACATATGGGACATTTGTAAATACAAATATGGTTGGAACAATACTGGAGGCAATGCCCGGAGGCAGTACGAAACCAGTAAAGTCCCGATTTTTTAAATTAATACAGATAGCTGTAGTGGTGACCACGCCTCGGTTAAACCTCATCGGCTATGGTACCGCCACAAGTGGGAGTATGTAAAGTGCCCCCCAAAACAAAAACTTAATAAATAACAAGGGCATCACCGCGCTGCAGATATGTCCTTTACCCATTGCATCCTGTACCTGCCCCACCCTGTACATCCCCACCCCTAACATCTTAGCCCCCGTCCTCCTTGCGTCCTTTGGGTGATACAACTATACACCCTTGACTAGAATGCACATCCTTTACCGGGATATACCCTGGGCAAGGCTTCTCCACTATAAACAAATTGTATCCCAGCCCGCCCGGGAATAGCAGCTGCCTTTTCTGCTATCTGGCAGTCATGGTCGGAAACTGATGACAGACAAAACTAGACAGTCAACACGGGAAATAGTAGGCCCTATGTAAAGTAGACTAAACTCCCCAAAGGATTGTCTGTTTAGCCTTATTTACACACTAATCCCCGTTTTCGGAATGTCTCATATGCATTCATGACTGCAGGGCCTGATGTAGGCCTATACTGGATCGGGAACAAAGACCTTTGCACCTCTCTCTCTCTCTCTCTCTCTCTCTCTCTCTCTCTCTCTCTCTCTCTCTCTCTCTCTCTCTCTCTCTCTTCTTTCTCTTGTTTTTTATTTATTTATTATTTTGTTAAATTCTAAAAGTATTCAATAAAGCATTACAAAGTTGATCGAACAAAAATACTGCTAGCTACTTTCGTTTTCCTGAATTGCTGACTTAATTCCAGTAAAATAGTGTCTTCTGATTGGTTGAAATTGTGCCCCGCCTACTCAAAAAATCATGACGTAGGGGTTTTCAGGGAAAGCTATTTTCAGTTTGATGCAGGAAGTTTCTGTTTCTGTTTCTGTGGGTTAGTCGAAAGGACCACTTTTCTTCCGATTGCAACAACTTGTTCCTGGTTGCTCACAAGCACATTGGGTGATCAGTGTTGACCTCTAGAACAGCTGATTCAAGAAGTAGCCTAAAGTTAAAATGTCATCTCCAGTCGACAAGGAATGAGAGAGCCGAATTTAATTTTGACTAACCTGAAAACGACGTTACAAGATAACCAAAATGGCTGCCAGTGGCCGCAGTGGCATCGAGTTGAAAATCGAGAATCAAAAACGGGACGATTTTCGCGAGTCGTGCAGTATGTGCCTGGAACCTTACGCTGGGAGAACCCCAAAACTGTTACCCTGTTTCCACACCTTTTGCCTGCCTTGCTTGACTGCTTTGGCAGAATCTGTAGTGACAACTAGGAAAGCCAATCTATTGAATGTGACTATCCAGCCTGAGTCTGAAGAAAAACAAGGCCGGGAGGATGAAGTAAATTCATTGGAGGAGCATCAGCCATCTTCTGAAGTTGAATATTTGGAAAACGAAGCTGTTGAGAAGTCTGGAAGAAACGATGGTGATGGAGAGAAAGGAGAGGAAGAAGGGGTCCTGACTTGTGCCGGGGACGCCAAGCCAGGCGCTGTGTTTATGTGCCCAACCTGTAGAGCGCCCGTCACTGTGCCGACAGGGGGAGTGTCTGCCCTTCAGGTAGGCCAATTATAATACACATGTATAACATTAATTGAGAGAGAGAAAAAGAAAACCAGATGGTGAGAGAGAGAGTGCTTGTTTGTGTTGTGTGTGTGTGTGTGTGTGTGTGTGACAGAGAGAGATAGAGACACCCCCCCCCCCCTCCATGCCCCTGTTCCCTGAGCTCCAGCCTGGACCTCTCTCTACACCCTCTACCCTACCTACTCCCCCCCCCTCCCCCTTGAGCTGATCATCTGGGCAGCTGTTCCTTTCCCACAGTTTTTGTTTTTAGATGATACCGGAAACCCCTGTTTGTATGCATCATAGTCGTCAACAAGCTGACGGAGTATGTTAAAGCGAAGAAGAAGAAGAGAGAGAAAGTGTGTGTT
Source organism: Phymorhynchus buccinoides (assembly GCA_017654935.2). Taxonomy (NCBI): domain Eukaryota; kingdom Metazoa; phylum Mollusca; class Gastropoda; order Neogastropoda; family Raphitomidae; genus Phymorhynchus; species Phymorhynchus buccinoides. Next base: position 29,036,033 of record CM065707.1, read on the forward strand.
TTGAAGTTGTCACTTTAAGTTTAAATATAACCAATAGTTAATGTGACAAGAAAGTGGTTTTAGTCAGTCCGGCAGCATAAATTATTAAATATCTTCTTTTAGTTTTATATTTTCAATTTGAACTGCATTGATTTTTTTTTCATCTTTTGCTAGCATATCTGACTGGTCATGACCGTAATATCTTTACAAGTAATTCATTTTAATGGTTCTGATGAACAATCTTTAGTTTAAGCGTATTTGGTGGTTGCAGTAAATGTACCAAGGATCAAAAAATGATAGGACAAATTGTCCCTCGTGGTATTTATCTTTCATTTTAATTTGGGGGGGGGGGGGGGTCATATATATGTGTGTCTTGTTTGCTTTCGTGGAGTGAACTTTTCCAACAACTGATCTGTTTCCAGACCAATTTTTACATCGTCACAGAACCGGAGGAAGCCGCACAGCCGGTGCCTTGCGAAATGTGCGAAGAGGCAGAGGGCAGGAAGGAAGCAGAGTACGCATGCAGCAAATGCCAGCAGCGCATGTGCCGAACCTGCCGAAGCCTGCACGACAAAATCGTGGACAAGGACGAACACCAGGTGAATAGAGTTAACTGATTAAAAAATCTTCAAACCGGTTTTACTGAACCGTTTTTTTTAACCAGTACTCACATCACTAGTTTCACCTATGCAAACACATATTTATTTGTCAGAATATTCACGCATACACACACGCACGCACACACATACATACACAATAAAGAAACGTATGACTTATGACACACACACACTCAACTCAACACTCAGTCAAAGTCAAAGCCATACACCACCACAAACTAGAAACAGCTACTCTTGATTTACAAACACCCAATCTGCGCTCAGAATCAGTGTTGTTTTTTCGGAAAGAATGCGCTATTCTAAGTAAAACTTACTTTCAGTTTGCAGTTGAAAACCCGGTTCACAGCAACTTGAACCGGGTTTTTGAACCGTGAATGTTTAGCACCGGTTTTTCGGTTCAAACCGGTTTTTCCCCCCACCTCTACAGGTGAAGCCCCTGAGCCTCCAGGAGAAGACGCCGTCATCTCGACACAAAGCTGAAGTGAAGAAATGTGGAGTCCACCAAGACCAGGAGCTGTACCTGTTCTGCCTGGATTGTGACGTTGGAATCTGCGTGGTGTGCAAGCTGGCGTCCCATCAGTCCCATAGCACCGAGGACATTACTGCCGTTGCCCTGCGAGCGCAGGAAGAGCTGGGTAGTATGGTCACTGCAGCTACGGAACAGGTTTGTTCAAATTGAATCTTCTTCTTCTTCTTCTTCTGCTTTCCCAGGCCATATCAGCGTATGGCATTTAATGGGTAAGGTACGCATGTGTCCGGTTTTCAGTTTTCACTGGTCTCCCCGCTGCGTACAGCTGACACATTCCGATTTCGGAGGAGCTCAAATGAAAACAATTATTTGGAAGATCTTTTTGAAAAAAGGTAGGAGAATGGGGCCATTAAGTCAGCAAAGAGAAAAGGCAGAGTCAAAGAGAGTGGCAGATTAGGGGAAGTTACAAGCACAGAACTTCCAGAAGGTGGGGGAACTATTTTTACGAAAGACCCCCCGGTATACCCACGGGGGGTCAAATTGAATCAAGTTATGTACCGTATTTTAAGGACTATAAGGCGATACTTTCTTTTCCTAGACTGAGACCCCTGCGCCTTATAATGTGACTCATAATATAGTAATAATAATAATAGTACATTTATATAGCGCTTTACCTCAGATGAGCCCAAAGCGCTTTACAATCAATTATTCATCAACAGACAACAAAAACAACATTCAAGAGTGACACCAACCAGCAACAGCGCATATACAAAGCAACTCTCTCTCTCTCTCTAACACGCACGCGCACATGCACACGCACACGCACACACATAAACACACACAATTATTGACGCCAACTCGTTCATACTCCATTCGGTAAACCACAGCAACCGAGCCGCATGGACTGACCACATACACCAACACACATACACAAGCACCCTCACACACAACGCACGCAGATAGACACATAGTAAGAAACTATAATAACAAAATCTGAATTTTGTGTAAAATTTGGGGGGTGCGCCTTATAATCAGGTGCGCCTTGTAGTCTGTAAAATACGGTACTTACATGTACTTGCTTTTGCCCATTGTCCCCAGTGGAGCACAGGTAATCAACAACACTCTGCCATCTCACTCGGAAGACCTGGGCAGTATGGTCACTGCAGCTACGGAACAGGTTTGTTCAAATCGAATCAAGTTATGTACTTACTTTCATTTTTTGCACTGATTTCAGTGTTTTTAATTTTACCAGAAACTGAACTTCAGCTGTTTTTTAATTCATCAAAAAAATGTTTTTGACCACAATCGATTTGGGGCATTTTGAACTTAGTTGTTCTATCTTGGAAGGTTACAAATGCAATGTAATAATTTTACAAGGTTTATCAGGCTCAAACTGTCTCTGTCTATCATTTTAGGTGCACCCTGACGGATGACGGTTTTGCCAGAAACACACCAAGATCACCAGGAAAACACCCTTTACATAGATCTATTGCAACACTCACTTTGCTCTGGTTTCCTAGAAATCAAACCGCTAAAACGGCGATTCCTCCTTGGCGGAGATGCCGGAGACAGTAGCTATTTTGGATAGGGTTGAGGGAAGGTCAGTCATTGTGGTTGAAGCGTTTTCTTTTTTTGTAGTGCAGTAACAAAAAAATGGAGCTATTTCCTTTGTTGTGAGCGAAACTCCTTTAGATAAAATGTATAACATTTAAAAAAAGATTTAAAAAAAAAGGCTTGTATTGCAAAAATTTCGTGCAAACAATTTGGCGGCCATTAGAAAAGAGACGGCACACGCATTGTCTTTGGCCAGTTTGGGTGAAAGAATTTGACTTCCAGCACCTCTGCCAAGGAGGAATCGCCGATTTGATGGTTTGATTACTAGGAAACCAGAGCAAAGTGAGTGTTGCAATCTCTGTAAAGGGTGTTTTCCTGGTGATCTGGACGTGTTTCTTACAAAAACTCATCCGTCATGGTGCCCCTTTAAGTGCTCACACTCACAATCATTAGTAAAATCATTTTTTGTTTTTTTTACATCTTTCAAACTAAAGATCAGTTAGCACTAGCACACTATTTTCTTGTTCCAGGATAGTATGTCTTATTTGCGGGTACTTTTCCTTCCTCAGTGCAGCAGTGCAGAGTACACCCCCTGTAATTGGTTTTAGTTACGGAATCCTGAAGAGGTGTCTTTACGTGGTTCTCATTTAACATAATGATCTGATAACAACAAATTTTTTACATTTGCCAATCTGTAATATTCTGACATTGATACAGACAAACCCCTATTTTACGACCCTCTGTTAAGCGACCACCTCTCATTTGAGACCGGATTTGGTAAAGGTCAAGATGTGCCAGACCTATCTCGGTTAATTGTATTTTTCCGTTATTGCCTTTCTTACCATACATAAAGCTGTATTTTAGGAACATTTTTAGCTAATAACCTTTTTGGAATACTAACCCTAACCCTAACCCTAGCCCTAACCCTAACCCTACCCCCCACCGTATAAGACGGAAAAACTGTGACAAATCGCGGTGTACTGCAGTACATAGTGGGGGGTAGGGTTAGGTTTAGGGTTTGGGTTAGGGTTAGTATTCCAAAAAGGTAATTAGCTAAACATGTTCCTAAAATACAGCTTTATGTATGGTAAGAAAGGCAAAAACAGAAAAAACTACAATTAACCGAGAAATGCATGGGGGGTGGCACATCTTTACCTTTACCCCGGATTTGTTGACACAGATGCATTTTACTATGTAAACGACCTCTCTTAAACGACTTCCTCTAAAATGCGACTTACGACCGCCATTTTGTTGATTTTTACGACCATTGCTGTCGTCTGCATAGACTTCGAGCAAAGGGAAACAACCACGGTCAAGGGCCTGAAAGCGGAGTCGCTTCCCTTGTTGTAGAAAAGATGGCGGAGAGCGTAGGAAAAGCACGAAAACCACTGACTTTGAAAAAGAAAACCACTGACTTTGGACGAGAGTGGAGGTGATTAAAAGAAGTCGGCAAAGTGAAACTGTAATATCGATTGCACAATCCTATGGAGTTGGAAAGACCCAAATCCAGTTTAAATATGTTATTGTATGTGTGCATGAAGAAGAGAGTATGAACTGTGCTGAACTTTTTCTTTCTACGGCTGCCAGTGAAAACCTCCGTCATACGACCCCTCCAATTTACGACCGATTTTTCCGGACATCTTGGAAGTCTTAAAATAGAGGTTTGTCTGTATATTCAAAAATTATGCTGACATGCTTTAACTTTTAGCAAAGGATATCCAAAGGAATCAATGATACTAACATTAACTCTTTATACCAGCCGCCGTGGCGTAGTGGTTAGCGTTGCGGACTACTGGCTGGGAGGTCTCGGGTTCAAACCCCATCAGATGCGAGGTTTTTTTCAGTCCTGGACCGACTCCTACCCAGAGTGAGTGGCTATGGGCTCAATGGGAAGACTGAAGCCACACAGTCGAGCTTCATCCGCTTAACGGATGCGATTCTGAGAGTGTTGCTCTAATTTCAAGACCAACACTGCAGGTGTCTGTAGTTCTCGGGCCTGGTTAACGCCGGGATATCATTATGAAAGGAAGCGTAGAATACAGCCCTGTCATGCAGTCTCAGACCGATACAGAACTTCATAGTATCATCTTCATCATCATAGTCATCCGCCTCATTTCCATCAATCATTAAAAAAAAAAAATGTCTCAAATTATGTGGCTTTGCCAGCCCTGCTCTCATGGTGACCTCAGTTTCAGTTTCCAATCCAGTCTATGCCTTGGTGCGTTCGGGTCAAAGTCATGGGGATCAGTGTGTTCTGAGGGGCTGTCGGTGGACGGTCGTGGTGGCGCCCTCGGAGGAGGACCTCACTCACGCTTGCTCCTCGACTAAGAGAATAGTGTCGTCAGTAGGGGGCTTAGTAGGTGGTGTCCTGAACAGGCTCTACTGAACTCCACCGAAGTGACTCAGCAGCAGTGCAGTGTCTCCTCGGTTGGTTGCCTCCTGACGGCCTAACATAGATTTGGACTGCTGGTTTTGGATTGTGCGACCTGAACGTGCAGAGGTGTGGCTGCGAATTGGGACTCGGAAAGAGAGGTGTGGGAGCAAATACACACGGCCCAGAAGATGGGGCAGCCAACAAAAAAAATATATATTAACTCTTAATGGGATTAAGTACAAATTCCAGGGTTATCATTCTTTGCATTTTCTCAAGAGTGATTACTCTTTGAAATAGTTCTTTGTTATTGTTCTCAGGCACAGAGTGATGTAATTATAATAGGTGTGTGACTGCGTGTCATCACATCCTATTCATGTTCATTGTTGACATTGACTACACCTTATTGATCAATGTTGTCAATGACTACACTTGTGTTGGCGAACTTGTCACTGACTACCCCCTTTGTCGATGTTTCACAGATTCATCTGATGCAGAGGCGGATGACTCGCCTCTCCAAAGACGTCAAGGAACTCTCCCGCCAGCAGCAGGAAGCAGAAAATGACCTGAACGCGCGCCACGCCCAAATCGTCCACTGGGCCGACAGGGCGCGCGACGAAATTCTAGAAACTCTCTTTGAAGAAGCCGAGCGTACACTGTTGGAATTGAAGGCTGAGGAACGCTCATCCTTCAACCTGATCAACTCCCTGTGCGGGCTGGTGTCCCGGGCCTCTTCCACAAATGACAACGCTGAGGTCCTGTTGTTGAAAAAGGAGCTGGAAGCTTCTCTCCTGGAGAGAGAGAAGCGTGAGTGGCACGAGCGGGAATCAAAGAGAACGGAGCACAAGAATTTTCTGAGTCTGGATGGGGAATTGTCTGCCGTGGATCTCGTCACCGTAAGGGCCTATTTAGGAGAGGTGTCGGTTGGGAAGGGAGAAGTCGTCCCTTCTGTGTCCCTGAGAGAACGAATGGAGGCGCTGGTGGAGGGAAAACTGGAGAAGATGAAGACGAGTCTGAGCACAGATCTGGAGACAGTGGAAGAAGGCCTGAAGACCAAAGTGCAAGAATTGAGAGCGAAAATGGGTAAGGTGGTATCTGAAGTCAATATTAATCTTTGCATTGTTTGAAAGAGAAGGAAGAATGCAGTAATGAATGAGATGGGATTATTTATATTGATCAATTACTTACCAGTAGTTATTAATGGATCTTCTTCTTCGATCGATGAGACAGATTCCAGTCAATTAAGAGCGCAGGTGCGTCATGCTGCTGTTATGCGCCTAAGTAAGAAATAATTAGGCCCAGCAAGTCCGACTTCAGCTGGAGGAAATGTTTCTGAAAGTGTTTCTTGAAAAAAAGGCAGGAGAATGGACCGGTAAGGCAGAAAAATAGTAGATGACAGTAAGCAAAGGATAAAGGCAGAGTCAAAGAGAGCGACAGATTAGAGGAAGTTACAAGCACAGAACTTCCAGAAGGTGGAACTATTTATGCAAAAGACCCCCGGTATTCCCACTTGTGTGTGTGTGTGTGTGTGTGTGTTTGTATGTGTGTTTAGAGTGGGGTTTTTATACTGTATCATATTTTTTTTTTTTTCTTAAATGGTCCTGTTGCTTAATTACCCAGCCAGAGGACCGGGTTTTGTGATGTCTGTGTGTGTGTGTATGTGTGTGTGTCATGATTTTTTCCAAAAGTACATGACGGATCTCAATAATACTTTGCAGGAAGATGGAGTGTGCGATGCGCAAGCGGGAGTTCGGATATGGAGTTAATCGGCCTTGTCATATTTGTTTTTTAAGCAATTATGTTTTTAATATAAGCCAAAAGAGGGAAACAACCAGACCTGACCCCAAGCTGTTATGTTACTTACGGCTTCGGCACATGCTACCACAAATTAGTTGCCACAACTGCTGTCATACCACAAGTTGCAGTAAAAATTGCAGAGCTCGCGGCACACGCTGCAACTTTGATACGACCCCCTTGCAATCCTATGCTGAACCAACCACAGGTAGGCTCGGAAATACTGTTCTAAAATGTATGCAGACTACTCAAAAATGCCAAAGCTGACAGAAAATAGTGTACACTAAAAACTTGAACTAACAAAGGCCTGCATGTGGTGCTTTACACTGATCTACATGATACATCGATTGAAAAAGAAAACATGATGTGCAAGTACTCATCATTCATGATGCCGCCCATTTCACGGCTTATTTGGATCTTGGACCTTGTCCCGATTTTTGTAATCAACACACCCGGTTCCCAAATGCAGGGAAAACTATGAATTAACTCAATCAGTTTGCATGTTACAGTGCAACGGTTTCTCTCCGCCATTGTGATGCAAAAACCATGTGATATGAAACGACGCTCTGATTGGCTGCAACCTACAACTTGTTGCAAGCAGGGGCTCAAAAATAGGATCGTTTTCTATCGCCCTACAACTCACAACTGCAACCCTACAACCTTGTTGTAGATGGCAGGCAACTGTTGCAACCACAAAGTTGCAGGCTGCAACTAGCAAAAGTTGCAGCGTGTGCCGAAGCCTTTAGTCATGTGGCAATGAGTCATACCTTACCGGCGTCCGGTAGAAAGCATGCACTGCTATAAAGCGGGCAGAAAAAATACTATAAAGCGCGCACTTTGATGCCATAAAGCGCGCACGGTATGATGTTCCATGAATAGCGCAGGTTTCAATCTTTTTAAATAGAATTTGTGAGTGTATGCAGTCGTCATTTCTGCTGTTACGTTTATAGCCATTCAAATGATGCCATTCGCGTGCAAATTCAAATGCTTGATTGTTCGATTCAGTTGTTATCACTAACGGATGGCATTCACGTGCTGTTGTTTTTGTGTAAGTTGCATTTCGTGATTCACCATAACTGCATTGGTGATAACAATTGAATGAGTTGTGTGATGCAAAACATTTCTATGAGAAAGATTGTTTCATTTTATTTTTATTTTATCTTACATAAGTCATCAATGTTCGAATTCCAAGTTGTGTTGAGAGAGAGAGAGAGAGAGAGAGAGAGAGAGAGAGAGAGAGAGAGAGAAAGATACAGAGACAGAGAGGACGCGCGCTTTCCAGACATTCGAAGTGTGCGTTTTATGGCATTAACCAACCTGAAATCGCGCGCTAACTGACAGTGCGCGCTTTATAGCAATTGCGAAATGCGCGCTAAACGGACGCAGCCACCTTACTGGGCAAGCTCTGCTGGTCCCCCTTTACCAACCTGTGCATTACGTCATGTGCTTGTGATGTAATAGAGAGTGAGGGTGGTTGAAGAGCATGTGACCTTTATTGTATGGTCTATCATAAGGGAGGAAAGAGTGAAAAAGGATATAGGGGTAGAAAAAAAGAGGGTCATGTGAATAGAGAAAAAGTCATGGGATTTAAATGGGGGAGGGAGAGGGAGGTAGTGGTGGTGGAGGAATAGTATATCTTTGATATGTCTTGTGACCAGGTGTGTGAAGCCTGTTGGGTCTAGCAGTGGGGGGGTAGGAAATCTGATTTAATTTACAATCAGAAACTTTCATATGAAGTCTTCATTTCTGTATCTCTGTCTGTTTCTATTTGTATATCTGTCTTGTTTTAGTGCTGGCATTGATGTGATTTACCATCATTTGTAAGGTTATCATCCTGATAAATAAAAATATTTAAAAAAATTCCACTAACTTGGTTTGTGAGGCTCTTTTGAATTTGTGAAATGAGTGTAAAACACATGGACTTACTCTATGCAAACTACATGTATATCTTATCAGACTGGTTTGTTGCTTTAAGCATATGCTACGAAACATATATGTGGCCGGGTTTGCACTGTCGCAGTGCGTATCTGCCGCTCGGCGATGCCCTTGTTTTAGATGTGAACATAATTATAAATTGAGAGTTTAGACTTAAGTGCAGACATTTGAAGTAAGGAGGTAGGTTTAAGTGAGGGTAGTCGTCTCCTACTAATGAATAAAAAATGAGGTTTTCTTAATCTTGCTGTTTGTTCCAAGAGCAATCTGATGGGATTTTTTCTGTAGTTATTTTTTTTAAGAAAATGAATAACTGATGTTTGCAAATGAAGTTTTTTTGTTTGTTTTTAACAATTTTGCACTTTTTTTTATTTTATTTTTTGCTGTCCCATCTTCTGGGCCGTACAGTGGCATTTGCTCCCATGCAGCTCATTCCGTGTCCCAATTCACAGTCACACCTCCGCACGTTCAGGTCGCAGAATCCGAGACCAGCAGTCCAAGAGGAGCGAATCTATGTTAGGCCGTCAGGGGGTAACCAACCAAGGAGACACTGCACTGCTGCTGAGTCTCTTCGGTGGAGTTCAGTAGAGCCTGTTCAGGACACCACCTACTAAGCCCCCTACTGACGACACTATTCTCTTAGTCGCGGAGCCAGCGTGAGTGAGGTCCTCCTCCGAGGGCGCCACCATGACCGTCCACCGACAGCTCCCAAGAACACACTGATCCCCGTGACTTTGACCCGAACGCACCAAAAAAAAAAAAGAGGTTTTCTTAATCTTGCTGTTTGCTCCAAGAGTAATCTGATGGGAATTTTTCTGTAGTTATTTTTTGTTAAGAAAATGAATAAATTAACTGATGTTTGCAAATGAAGTAAACTATATTCTTTGTTAGCTATTTTGCACCTTTCAGTTCTTTTCACAGTTTCTAGGATAAATGAAGGTAAGAAAATATAGCATGCACGTACTGAGCGTGTATAATTTGCTTACAACATGATATACTTGGTTATGTGTGTGTGTATAAGTAAAATTGTGTATGTGTTACGTGTGTGTGTCTGTGTGTGTGTATGTTTGCGTGCGTGCATGCATGGGCGCGTGTGTGCATGCCTGTGTGTTTTGTGTGCATGTGAATATGTTTGCAGACACAGTGGTTGCTTTCCATGCTGACGGGGTTCACCCATCCACCTCCATCAAAGCGTATGAGAAAGTCGTGTTCGACAACACCATGACCAACATCGGCAGCGCCTTCAATAAAAACACCGGCACTTTTCATGCGCCAGTTTCTGGCCTCTACTGCTTCCATGCCACTGTCCTGATGAAACATATGGATGAACATAAAGACACATTATTTTGCTTTGCATTTCCTTTTCAGATACATCTATGTAAGAGTTCTGATGATCTTAGTATCAAACTGGCTGAAGCGTCCAGTCTTGATGGTAGGCAATCGAGCATCAGTGCCGTCGTTCCTGTCATGAAAAATGAATGCGTTTTCTTGAAAAATGCAAGCAGGTTTGAGATACAAGTCGTTGGTGGAGCCCACGATCCTCTTACAACATTTCATGGATTCTTGATGAAAGCTGATTAGATTGCACTGTGATTTACAGTTTGACTGAAATGTGGACAGAAGGAGTGTTGGGGGGGGGGGGGGCGGTTGGAATCATTCTGTTTGTACTCAAGACTAGACTCATGTTCTTGTTTGAAGTTTCTCATAGTCATACTCTAGCTGTAAGTTTCAGATGAAATGGAAAGTTTCTCTTCGAGTGAGGCTTAAACTAGTTAAAGTATATGTTCATGGTGTTTTGGGGTAAAACCTTTTTTTCAAATCACTTTTCAGCATTTGAAGAAAATGGTTTTTCTGACCTACATTGGCTTTATCCTTTAAATCTTCCAAATCTTAAGCCATAATCAAACTGATTTTTCATTTGACATTGACAAAGATAGATGGATTGTTTCATGTTGTGACGTAAAACTAAAGCTACCATATTTTATGGACTATAAGGTGCACCTGATTGTGAGGTGCACCCCCAAATTTTACACAAAATTTTTGATTTTGTTATAGTTTCTTGCTATTTTAATAGTCACATGTATTTTTAAAATGTTTTCTGCTTTTACTGGAGTATTTGTTCGTATTCATCCAGTTTGTTAATTACAATATTGCAGTGTTATTAGTTATTAGTTTATATTCTTTAATTGTTGTTGATAAATGTGTTTATTGTTGTTTTTCTTATGTGCACCTGGCTGCAATTTCTCTGTTATGAGATAATAAAGATGATTTGATTTGATTTGACAATAATAATAATTTGATTTCATATAGCGCTAAAATCCATACAGTAGTATGCTCGATGCGATTTACAAAAGCAACATTAAGATCAACATTAAAAACGTGCATTAAAATCAACAAGAAAGTCATACTACCAACATTCCAGTGCACAGAAATAAAGTAACTAAAATAACATGATTCTCACTCACAAAGACATCCACCCTCGTTCACCAGCACTGTCACTCTCTGATAACACCTCACCCTCGCAGAAACTAATGAAAATGTCAACAAGCAGCAGGAAGGAATGCACCAATACATGCGTACACACGGCCCACTCTCTCTCTCTCTCTCTCTCTCTCTCTCTCTCTCTCTCTCTCTCTCTCTCTCTCTCTTGCCATAAGATGTGTTAAGTACTGGTTTAAACTACTGTGTATGGAAGATTATAGGTTACCTCGTAAATCATGCATGTTGCTGAATCTAGACAATAGAGGGAAGAAAAAACTGTGTTTCAAAGGTACGTTTATTTTTATGTGAGTATGGCTTTGGGGATGTGTGGTTGAACCAGGGAGTTGGTAATCAACATTTGTTTTTTCGTATTTTCCGCCAAAGGCTTATTGACTGTAGGTGGCAAATGTGGAATGATCACATTCAAACTAGTAGTAGATACGACTTTTATAGAAATATTGTTAATTGTGATATACGATGTGTACAGAGTTATTTGAAATTTGACCTTGATATCCATTCAAAGAAATTGTTAGCTAAATTTAGACTAGGGGTATCAGATATAAAAAGTCATCAGTTACGATATAGACAGCATGTAGGTAATGATTTACTTTGCCCTCTATGTTTAGAGAGTGAAGAAAACGAATTACATTTTGTTTTGTGTTGTCCTGTATTCAAAGATATTCGCCAGAGAATAATTCCTCAGAAATACCACCGACAACCTTGCATGTTTAGATTGAATGTCCTCATGAGTTCAAACAAATAATTTTATGGTGACATTAAAAACCTGTGTGTGTTTTTACGTAAAGCATTTAGGTTAAGAGAAGTGCTGACTTCGTAAATGAAAGTTTGTGCATATATTTGCTTATAGTAGCTGTTGAGTTTGATGTTTCATGTACATTCCCATTCAAATGGGCCAATGGCCTCTCTGAATAAACATCTCGCTCTCTTCTTTCTCTCTCTCTCTCTAAAGAAAAATAAACTCTCTCTCTCTCATCTCTCTCTCTCTCTCTCTCTCTCTCACACACACACACACGCGCACACATGAACACACACTAAGAGAGAGATAGAGGCTACAAGTACATAGCTTTCCTCACGCCAAACATCAATCAAGGTACTTTCTGAAGAGATATGTTTTCAGTTGGGATTTGGAGACAGGTGACTTTTCTGAGAGAAAGGGGTAGAGAATTCCAAATTGTAGGTCCGGAAACAGAGAAAGCCCTTTTGCCGTAGGAATTCAGAGAATACCTAGGAACAATTAACAGAGAAGAGTCTTGAGACCTAAGTGCTCTAGGAGGCATGTAAGGGTGGAGAAGCTCAGAAAGATAAGAGGGCACAGATTCGGAATTGAGACATTGTAAGGCGCTCTGGTCTCAGTCTGGGGGAAAAGTATCGCCTTATAATCTGTAAAATATGGTAGTTACCCCGCCAGAGGCCGAGGTATTGCGATCGGTTTGTGTGTCTGTGTGTGTGTGTGTGTCTGTCTGTGTATCGATTATCTTAAAAACTACTGTTTGGATTTTGATTAAAATTGGCAGACGGGGTAGACAGCTTGAAAAGGAAGCTTCCTTTCGTTAATCAACACCGTGCTGACCTTGACCTTGAAGTTTGACCTTGAAAACCGAAAATCTTTAAGGGGCCATAACTCCCACACCGTTGGTGTTAGAGTCTTCAAATTTGGCATGTAGGTACTTTGGCTTATGCCCGTTCTGATGGTGGCATACCGATCAAGGTCACGGTCCGGGAGATCGGTAGGCCTTGAAAGTGGTAGGGGTCTACAAATTGGGTTTTAAGCCATATTTTCCACATTTGTACTTAACAGAAGCGCTTCAGATTGTGTGTGCTACTGTATACCCTAGAGTAGAAAACATCCGAGCATAAATTATCGCCATGATGATCTTGACCTTGAAGTGTGACCTTGAAAACCGAAATTTCCTTCTTTGCGCTATATATTTATTGTCCAAGCTGTATCTCGTGAACTACAAGACATAAGCTCTTCAAATGTTGTGTCAGGATGTGACACTAACAGTATAAAACATTCGTATATAAATTATCCCCCGGAACTACAATGTTGCCGAGCGGCAGACATGTTTCCGGCCTACTACTTTTGAATCGTGTCGTAAACTATGAAATGAAAAGAGAGAGAAATATATATATATATATTGTTTATTGGGGGGTGGGGGGGGGGAGAGACATAACTCTGGCCGGGTTTGCATTGTCACAATGTCTTGCTGCTGCTCTGCGATTAGTTTTAAACAAATGATGGTTTAAGCTTTGTGTGCATGTGTCTGTGTGTGTGTGTGTGTCTGGGGAAGTGATAGAGAGAGGGGGGAGAGGGGATGGAGATTGGAGGAGGGAGGAGGGAGAGAGAGAGAGAGAGAGAGAGAACTAGGGTGAATCATGAATGTGTGTTGATTTTAGCATACCTTTTATCATTGTTCTAGTATTCAGTATTGGTTTTTATAATCTAAACTTTGTTTTTGTGTATTATGCTTGGGATGTTATTCATTTTAATTTTGTTTTATGCATATTGTCCCATTATTACTTTATACAAATTGTTGGTTTAAGCTCTGTGTGTGTGAGAGAGAGAGAGAGGGAGAGAGAGAGAGATTTGGGGGAGGGGGGGGGGGGAGAGACACAGAGAGAGAGAGCCAGGGTGAATGTGTGTTGACTTTAGCATACATTATTTTACATTGTTCTAGTATTCAGCATTGGCTTTTATAATCTAAACCTTGTTTTTATGTAGCCCCTTTTATAAATGTTGTTTGTTGTCCTTATTACTTTTATACAAATTGTTTGTTTAGCTCTGTGTGTGTGTGTGTGTGTGTGAGGGGGGGAAAGGCATGGTTGAGGGTGGAGTTTTTGAAAAATATGTTGTGGGGAAGGGGAGGGGGTGGTGTGTGTGTGTGCGTGCATGTGCGAGGGTGGTGTGTGTGTGTGTGTGTGTGTGTGCATGTGCGAGGGTGTGTGTGTGTGTGCATGTGTGTGTTGTGTGTGTGTGTGTGTCTTATATTGTATTGTAATTTAATTTTTATGATGTATTTACTGTATATTGTCTTATTGTCTCTATTTGTATATGTGTTTTATGTGCATGCCAGACACAGAATTTCTTTATGTTTTAAAGACAATAAATATTTTGATTGATTGACGATGCCGCCCTTGTTTGAATTGTTTTGAGCATATCTGCTGTGGATTTTCAAACCTTTTGGCTGTTAGAATAGATTTCATCTTTCATAGCCATTGTGAATGCAAACAGGGTCTTACAGCGGAAATCAATGAAAAGTACAGTTTGACACAGGTGAGTGGAATTACTAACAACGCAATTAAAATGCAGTGTATCTAAGCATGTGCAAATTTGCCATCATACACCTAAACAAGAACATAAGCTCTAGACAGCTATGCTTCTTCATGAGATTTTCATGGTTATGTCCCTTGGTGTTGAAGGAAGAGAGTGGTTGGGGTGGGAGAGGTGTTGGGGGGCCTGGGATGTTCTTACTGATCTGCTGAATTGATAAAACATGTGCTCATGCACTTAGCACACGTTAAACCCAGTGGCAACGAAAAAGTTGTCATTTGGTCAAATTTTACCCCCCTCCCTTCCTTCCTTATCAGTGACACAAAAATTGCATGCCCCCCAAAAAAGGGTGGTGCGCCTCTGGCTGCGACGCGTTTTCCAGGTGGGAGCAACCCGAATTTCACAGAGACGCCTCTGTGACTGTAATGTACCTAACCTAACCTAACCTAAAATGTGCTGTGCCCAGTTGAAGTCTGGATGTCATCATTTACCATTTAGTTGGAGGGCATCAGATATTCAATGTGAGCTATACTGCTCAATTGATAAAATTTGCAGCGAGTACCATACTTTACGGACTATAAGGCGGTACTTTTTACCCAGACTGGGACCCATGCACCTTATAATATGACTTGTATTACAGTAAGAAAATAGAGTAACAAAATGTCACTGTTGTGTACAATTTGGGGGGTGCACCTTATAATCAGGCGCGCCTTGTCGTCCGTAAAATACAGTAGTGAAACTGCTATGTGGATATCATTGTTAACAAAAATATGTTATAACTCGTTCATATATTTATTTTAAGTTTGGTTTATTCCAAAAATAACCCCCTGGGGGCACATGGAAATAAATATAAGTAACAAAAATGCTATAAACAACATATTTAATTAAGAAAAGGAAACAAAAATGCACATAAAGCAGCTAAACACGGTACATAGAGCGACAAAAATCACGTCAAAATCGATCAACCATTAGGTACCAGAAGAATTAACAATGATACAGACTTGATTGTATTGCTCCTGATCTCATATTCAATCTCATTAGCAACAGCCCCATTCATACATATCATAATCTTCAAGAACGACGTTCTCACAAAAAGTACCTACTGTGCTATAAGAAAAAACAAAATAAAATAATCGTACTACAGAAAATGTCCGGAATTAATAGATGGCTGATGCATTTGCTTCAAGGGAAATAAATCTGTGTGCACTTTTGGTCACTTCTAAACTCGGTTCACTCCCTTAGACCATAATTTTGCCTCTGACTTTGATTTTGTAGTGGTTTGTTGTGGGGAAACCAATCGGTGTAGAGAGTTTTTCTAATTAAAGTCTATATATAAACAAAAGTCTGATCTACCACTTCCCTTTGTCTAAACCTGAAATAAAAACGTGTAATCTTCTTTCATTTCTCTTTCTATGTATGTTTTGTTTGTGTGTGTGACTGGAGTGATTTGTGAGTTTTTGTAATAGTTAAAAATTGTTGCTATGTGTATGAGTTAATGCTTTTTTCTTTCTTTTTTGTGTGAGTTTGTGTACCATTTGGAAGGCTTTGGATATTCAACCTTAGTTAGTGACTTTGCAGTGCGTAGTTGAAATGTGGATGTCATCATTTCCAGATTTATTTTTTGACATTTTGTGCTGCGCACCGTTTTGGAGGGATTTGGTTATTCGGCGCGAG
>CM065707.1:29052695-29068996 GCA_017654935.2 Phymorhynchus buccinoides
GAGGTGTGGGAGCAAATACACACGGCCCAGAAGATGGGGCAGCCAACAAAAAAAATATATATTAACTCTTAATGGGATTAAGTACAAATTCCAGGGTTATCATTCTTTGCATTTTCTCAAGAGTGATTACTCTTTGAAATAGTTCTTTGTTATTGTTCTCAGGGACACAGAGTGATGTAATTATAATAGGTGTGTGACTGCGTGTCATCACATCCTATTCATGTTCATTGTTGACATTGACTACACCTTATTGATCAATGTTGTCAATGACTACACTTGTGTTGGCGAACTTGTCACTGACTACCCCCTTTGTCGATGTTTCACAGATTCATCTGATGCAGAGGCGGATGACTCGCCTCTCCAAAGACGTCAAGGAACTCTCCCGCCAGCAGCAGGAAGCAGAAAATGACCTGAACGCGCGCCACGCCCAAATCGTCCACTGGGCCGACAGGGCGCGCGACGAAATTCTAGAAACTCTCTTTGAAGAAGCCGAGCGTACACTGTTGGAATTGAAGGCTGAGGAACGCTCATCCTTCAACCTGATCAACTCCCTGTGCGGGCTGGTGTCCCGGGCCTCTTCCACAAATGACAACGCTGAGGTCCTGTTGTTGAAAAAGGAGCTGGAAGCTTCTCTCCTGGAGAGAGAGAAGCGTGAGTGGCACGAGCGGGAATCAAAGAGAACGGAGCACAAGAATTATCTGAGTCTGGATGGGGAATTGTCTGCCGTGGATCTCGTCACCGTAAGGGCCTATTTAGGAGAGGTGTCGGTTGGGAAGGGAGAAGTCGTCCCTTCTGTGTCCCTGAGAGAACGAATGGAGGCACTGGTGGAGGGAAAACTGGAGAAGATGAAGACGAGTCTGGAGACAGTGGAAGAAGGCCTGAAGACCAAAGTGCAAGAATTGAGAGCGAAGATGGGTAAGGTGGTATCTGAAGTCAATATTAATCTTTGCATTGTTTGAAAGAGAAGGAAGAATGCAGTAATGAATGAGATGGGATTATTTATATTGATCAATTACTTACCAGTAGTTATTAATGGATCTTCTTCTTCGATCGATGAGACAGATTCCAGTCAATTAAGAGCGCAGATGCGTCATGCTGCTGTTATGCGCCTAAGTAAGAAATAATTAGGCCCAGCAAGTCCGACTTCAGCTGGAGGAAATGTTTCTGAAAGTGTTTCTTGAAAAAAAGGCAGGAGAATGGACCGGTAAGGCAGAAAAATAGTAGATGACAGTAAGCAAAGGATAAAGGCAGAGTCAAAGAGTGACAGATTAGAGGAAGTTACAAGCACAGAACTTCCAGAAGAAGGTGGAACTATTTATGCAAAAGACCCCCGGTATTCCCACTTTGTGTGTGTTTGTATGTGTGTTTAGAGTGGGTTTAGAGTGGGTTTTTTATACTGTATCATATTTTTTTTTTTTTTCTTAAATGGTCCTGTTGCTTAATTACCCAGCCAGAGGACCGGGTTTTGTGATGTCTGTGTGTGTGTGTATGTGTGTGTGTCATGATTTTTTCCAAAAGTACATGACGGATCTCAATAATACTTTGCAGGAAGATGGAGTGTGCGATGCACAAGCGGGAGTTCGGATATGGAGTTAATCGGCGTTGTCATATTTGTTTTTTAAGCAATTATGTTTTTAATATAAGCCAAAAGAGGGAAACAACCAGACCTGACCCCAAGCTGTTATGTTACTTAAGGCTTCGGCACATGCTACCACAAATTAGTTGCCACAACTGCTGTCATACCACAAGTTGCAGTAAAAATTGCAGAGCTCGCGGCACACGCTGCAACTTTGATACGACCCCCTTGCAATCCTATGCTGAACCAACCACAGGTAGGCTCGGAAATATTGTTCTAAAATGTATGCAGACTACTCAAAAATGCCAAAGCTGACAGAAAATAGTGTACACTAAAAACTTGAACTAACAAAGGCCTGCATGTGGTGCTTTACACTGATCTACATGATACATCGATTGAAAAAGAAAACATGATGTGCAAGTACTCATCATTCATGATGCCGCCCATTTCACGGCTTATTTGGATTTTGGCCTCTTGGACCTTGTCCTGATTTTTTTTAATCAACACACCCGGTTCCCAAATGCAGGGAAAACTATGAATTAACTCGATCAGTTTGCATGTTACAGTGCAACGGTTTCACTCCGCCATTGTGATGCAAAAACCATGTGATATGAAACGACGCTCTGATTGGCTGCAACCTACAACTTGTTGCAAGTGGGGGCTCAAAAATAGGATCGTTTTCTATTGCCCTACAACTCACAACTGCAACCCTACAACCTTGTTGTAGATGACAGGCAACTGTTGCAACCACAAAGTTGCAGGCTGCAACTAGCAAAAGTTGCAGCGTGTGCCGAAGCCTTTAGTCATGTGGCAATGAGTCATACCTTACCGGCGTCCGGTAGAAAGCACGCACTGCTATAAAGCGGGCAGAAAAAATACTATAAAGCGCGCACTTTGATGCCATAAAGCGCGCACGGTATGATGTTCCATGAATAGCGCAGGTTTCAATCTTTTTAAATAAAATTTGTGAGTTTATGCAGTCGTCATTTCTGCTGTTACGTTTATAGCCATTCAAATGATGCCATTCGCGTGCAAATTCAAATGCTTGATTGTTCGATTCAGTTGTTATCACTAACGGATGGCATTCACGTGCTGTTGTTTTTGTGTAAGTTGCATTTCGTGATTCACGATAACTGCATTGGTGATAACAATTGAATGAGTTGTGTGATGCAAAACATTTCTATGAGAAAGATTGTTTCATTTTATTTTTATTTTATCTTACATAAGTCATCAATGTTCGAATTCCAAGTTGTGTTGAGAGAGAGAGAGAGAGAGAAAGAAAGATACAGAGACAGAGAGGACGCGCGCTTTCCAGACATTCGAAGTGTGCGTTTTATGGCATTAACCAACCTGAAATCGCGCGCTAACTGACAGTGCGCGCTTTATAGCAATTGCGAAATGCGCGCTAAACGGACGCAGCCACCTTACCTGGTCCCCCTTTACCAACCTGTGCATTACGTCATGTGCTTGTGATGTAATAGAGAGTGAGGGTGGTTGAAGAGCATGTGACCTTTATTGTATGGTCTATCATAAGGGAGGAAAGAGTGAAAAAGGATATAGGGGTAGAAAAAAAGAGGGTCATGTGAATAGAGAAAAAGTCATGGGATTTAAATGGGGGAGGGAGAGGGAGGTAGTGGTGGTGGAGGAATAGTATATCTTTGATATGTCTTGTGACCAGGTGTGTGAAGCCTGTTGGGTCTAGCTGTGGGGGGGGGGGGGGGGGGGGGGGGGGGGTAGGAAATCTGATTTAATTTACAATCAGAAACTTTCATATGAAGTCTTCATTTCTGTATCTCTGTCTGTTTCTATTTGTATATCTGTCTTGTTTTAGTGCTGGCATTGATGTGATTTACCATCATTTGTAAGGTTATCATCCTGATAAATAAAAATATTAAAAAAATTCCACTAACTTGGTTTGTGAGGCTCTTTTGAATTTGTGAAATGAGTGTAAAACACATGGACTTACTCTATGCAAACTACGTGTATATCTTATCAGACTGGTTTGTTGCTTTAAGCATATGCTACGAAACATATATGTGGCCGGGTTTGCACTGTCGCAGTGCGTATCTGCCGCTCGGCGATGCCCTTGTTTTAGATGTGAACATAATTATAAATTGAGAGTTTAGACTTAAGTGCAGACATTTGAAGTAAGGAGGTAGGTTTAAGTGAGGGTAGTTGTCTCCTAGTAATGAATAAAAAATGAAGGTTTTTTTAATCTTGCTGTTTGCTCCAAGAGCAATCTGATGGGATTTTTTCTGTAGTTATTTTTTTTAAGAAAATGAATAACTGATGTTTGCAAATGAAGTTTTTGTTGTTTTTAACAATTTTGCACTTTTTTTTTTGCTGTCCCATCTTCTGGGCCGTACAGTGGCGTTTGCTCCCATGCAGCTCATTCCGTGTCCCAATTCGCAGTCACACCTCCGCACGTTCAGGTCGCAGAATCCGAGATCAGCAGTCCAAGAGGAGCGAATCTATGTTAGGCCGTCAGGGGGCAACCAACCAAGGAGACACTGCACTGCTGCTGAGTCTCTTCGGTGGAGTTCAGTAGAGCCTGTTCAGGACACCACCTACATAGCCCCCTACTGACGACACTATTCTCTTAGTCGCGGAGCCAGCGTGAGTGATGTCCTCCTCCGAGGGCGCCACCATGACCGTCCACCGACAGCTCCCCAGAACACACTGATCCCCATGACTTTGACCCGAACGCACCAAAAAAAACCCGGAGGTTTTCTTAATCTTGCTGTTTGCTCCAAGAGCAATCTGATGGGATTTTTTCTGTAGTAATTTTTTGTTAAGAAAATGAATAAATTAACTGATGTTTGCAAATGAAGTCTATTCTCTCTTAGCTATTTTGCACCTTTCAGTTCTTTTCACAGTTTCTAGGATAAATGAAGGTAAGAAAATATAGCATGCACGTACTGAGCGTGTATAATTTGCTTACAACATGATATACTTGGTTATGTGTGTGTGTATAAGTAAAATTGTGTATGTGTTACGTGTGTGTGTCTGTGTGTGTGTATGTTTGCGTGCGTGCATGCATGGGCGCGTGTGTGCATGCCTGTGTGTTTTGTGTGCATGAATATGTTTGCAGACACAGTGGTTGCTTTCCATGCTGACTGGGTTACCCAGTCCACCTCCATCAAAGCGAATGAGAAACTCGTGTTCGGCAACACCATGATCAACATCGGCAGCGCCTTCAACAAAAACACCGGCACCTTTCAAGCGCCAGTTTCTGGCCTCTACTGCTTCCACGCCACTGTCCTGATGAAACGTGCAGATGAACGTAAAGACACTACATTTTTTGGCTTTGCATTTCCTTTTCACATACATCTATGTAAGAGTTCTGATGATCTTAGTATCAAACTGGCTGAAGCGTCCAGTTCTAATGGTAGGAAATTGAGCATCAGTGCCGCCGTTCCTGTCATGAAAAATGAATGCGTTTTCTTGAAAAATGCAAGCAGGTTTGAGATACAAGTCGTTTGTGGAGCCCACGATCCTCTTACAACATTTCATGGATTCTTGATGAAAGCTGATTAGATTGCACTGTGATTTACAGTTTGACTGAAATGTGGACAGGGGGGGTGTTGGAATCATTCTGTTTGTACTCAAGACTAGACTCATGTTCTTGTTTGAAATTTCTCATAGTCATACTCTAGCTGTAAGTTTCAGATGAAATGGAAAGTTTCTCTTCGAGTGAGGCTTAAACTAGTTAAAGTATATGTTCATGGTGTTTGGGGGTTAAAACTTTTTTTCAAATCACTTTTCAGCATTTGAAGAAAATGGTTTTTCTGACCTACATTGGCTTTATCCTTTAAATCTTCCAAATCTTAAGCCATAATCAAACTGATTTTTCATTGGACATTGAAAAAGATAGATGGATTGTTTCATGTTGTGACGTAAAACTAAAGCTACCATATTTTATGGACTATAAGGTGCACCTGATTGTGAGGTGCACCCCCAAATTTTACACAAAAGTTTGATTTTGTTATAGTTTCTTGCTATTTTAATAGTCACATGTATTTTTTAAATGCGTTCTGCTTTTACTGGAGTATTTGTTCGTATTCGTCCAGTTTGTTAATTACAATATTGCAGTGTTATTAGTTATTAGTTTATATTCTTTAATTGTTGTTGATAAATGTGTTTATTGTTGTTTTTCTTATGTGCACCTGGCTGCAATTTCTCTGTTATGAGATAATAAAGATGATTTGATTTGATTTGACAATAATAATAATAATAATTTTATTTCATATAGCGCTAAAATCCATACAGTAGTATGCTCGATGCGATTTACAAAAGCAACATTAAAATCAACATTAAAAACATGCATTAAAATCAACAAGATAGTCATACTACCAACATTCCAGTGCAAAGAAATAAAGTAACAAAAATAACATGATTCTCACTCACAAAGACATCCACCCTCATTCACCAGCACTGTCACTCTCTGAAACACCTCACCCTGGCAGAAACTAATGAAAATGTCAACAAGCAGCAGGAAGGAATGCACCAATACATGCATACACACGGCCCCCTCTCTTTCTCTCTCTCTCTCTCTCTCTCTCTCTCTCTCTCTCTCTCTCTCTCTCTCTCACACCCCCAGGGTCCCTGATAAAAAAAATTCATTTAAGCGACACACTTTACGTAACATGAATATAAACATTCTGGCCACAACATAATAAACAAAATCTAACAACATGATAAAGAAAAATACTAAATTTGTATACTGAATGATTATATTATAACACTAAATACACATGCACGCACACACACACACACACACACACACGCGCACATGAACACACACTAAGAGAGAGATAGAGGCTACAAGTACATAGCTTTCCTCACGCCAAACATCAATCAAGGTACTTTCTGAAGAGATATGTTTTCAGTTGGGATTTGAAGGTTTGGAGACAGGTGACTTTTCTGAGAGAAAGGGGTAGAGAATTCCAAATTGTAGGTCCGGAAACAGAGAAAGCCCTTTTGCCGTAGGAATTCAGAGAATACCTAGGAACAATTAACAGAGAAGAGTCTTGAGACCTAAGTGCTCTAGGAGGCATGTAAGGGTGGAGAAGCTCCGAAAGATAAGAGGGCACAGATTCGGAATTGAGACATTGTAAGGCGCTGGGGTCTCAGTCTGGGGGAAAAGTATCGCCTTATAATCTGTAAAATATGGTAGTTACCCGGCCAGAGGCCGAGGTATTGCGATCGGTTTGTTGTGTGTGTGTGTGTGTGTGTGTGTCTGTGTATCGATTATCTTAAAAACTACTGTTTGGATTTTGATTAAAATTGGCAGAGGGTAGACAGCTTGAAAAGGAAGCTTCCTTTCGTTAATCAACACCGTGCTGACCTTGACCTTGAAGTTTGACCTTGAAAACCGAAAATCTTTAAGGGGCCATAACTCCCACACCGTTGGTGTTAGAGTCTTCAAATTTGGCATGTAGGTACTTTGGCTTATGCCCGTTCTGATGGTGGCATACCGATCAAGGTCACGGTCCTGGAGATCGGTAGGCCTTGAAAGTGGTAGGGGTCTACAAATTGGGTTTTAAGCCATATTTTCCACATTTGTACTTGACAGAAGCGCTTCAGATTGTGTGTGGTACTGTATACCCTAGAGTAGAAAACATCCGAGCATAAATTATCGCCATGATGATCTTGACCTTGAAGTGTGACCTTGAAAACCGAAATTTCCTTCTTTGCGCTATATATTTATTGTCCAAGCTGTATCTCGTGAACTACAAGACATAAGCTCTTCAAATGTTGTGTCAGGATGTGACACTAACAGTATAAAACATTCGTATATAAATTATCCCCCGGAACTACAATGTTGCCGAGCGGCAGACATGTTTCCGGCCTACTACTTTTGAATCATGTGTCTATTAATTAAAAACTACTGATTTTTGAAAAGAGAGAGAGAGAGATATAGATAGAGATATATTGTTTATTGGGGGGGGGGGGGGGGGGAGAGGACATAACTCTGGCCGGGTTTGCATTGTCACAATGTCTTGCTGCTGCTCGGCGATTAGTTTTAAACAAATGATGTTTTTTAAGCTGTGTGTCTGTGTGTGTGTGTGTCTGGGGAAGTGATAGAGAGAGAGGGGGAGAGGGGATGGAGATGGAGATTGGAGGAGGGAGGGAGAGAGAGAGAGAGAGAACTAGGGTGAATCATGAATGTGTGTTGATTTTAGCATACCTTTTATCATTGTTCTAGTATTCAGTATTGGTTTTTATAATCTAAACTTTGTTTTTGTGTATTATGCTTGGGATGTTATTCATTTTAATTTTGTTTATGCATATTGTCCCATTATTACTTTATACAAATTGTTGGTTTAAGCTCTGTGTGTGTGAGAGAGAGAGGGGGAGAGAGGGAGAGAGATTTGGGGGGAGGGGGGGGGAGAGAGAGAGAGAGAGAGAGAGCCAGGGTGAATGTGTGTTGACTTTAGCATACATTATTTTACATTGTTCTAGTATTCAGCATTGGCTTTTATAATCTAAACCTTGTTTTTATGTAGCCCCTTTTATAAATGTTGTTTGTTGTCCTTATTACTTTTATACAAATTGTTTGTTTAGCTCTGTGTGTGTGTGAGGGGGGGAAAGGCATGGTTGAGGGTGGAGTTTTTGAAAAATATGTTGTGGGGAAGGGGAGGGGGTGGTGTGTGTGTGTGTGTGCATGTGCGTGGGTGTGTGTGTGTGTGTGTGTGTGTGTGTGTGTGTGCATGTGCGAGGGTGGTGTGTGTGCATGTGTGTTTGTGTGTGTGTGTGTGTGTGTCTTATATTGTATTGTAATTTAATTTTTATGATGTATTTACTGTATATTGTCTTATTATTGTCTATTTGTATATGTGTTTTATGTGCATGCCAGACAAAGAATTTCTTTATGTTTAAGACAATAAATATTTTGATTGATTGACGATGATGCCCTTGTTTGAATTGTTTTGAGCATATCTGCTGTGGATTTTCAAACCTTTTGGCTGTTAGAATAGATTTGTTCATCTTTCATAGCCATTGTGAATGCAAACAGGGTCTTACAGCGGAAATCAATGAAAAGTACAGTTTGACACAGGTGAGTGGAATTACTAACAACGCAATTAAAATGCAGTGTATCTAAGCATGTGCAAATTTGCCATCATACACCTAAACAAGAACATAAGCTCTAGACAGCTCTGCTTCTTCGTGAGATTTTCATGGTTATGTCCCTTGGTGTTGAAGGAAGAGAGTGGTTGGGGTGGGAGAGGTGTTGGAGGGCTTGGGATGTTCTTACTGGTCTGCTGAATTGATAAAACGTGTGCTCATGCACTTAGCACTCGTTAAACCCAGTGGCAACGAAAAAGTTGTCATTTGGTCAAATTTTACCCCCCTCCCTTCCTTCCTCATCAGTCACACAAAAATTGCATGCCCTCCCTCCCCCCCAAAAAAGGGTGGTGCGCCTCTGGCTGCGACGCGCTTTCCAGGTGGGAGCAACCCGAATTTCACAGAGACGCCTCTGTGACTGTAATGTACCTAACCTAACCTAACCTAAAATGTGCTGTGCCCAGTTGAAGTCTGGATGTCATCATTTACCATTTAGTTGGAGGGCATCAGATATTCAATGTGAGCTATACTGCTCAATTGATAAAATTTGCAGCGAGTACCATACTTTACGGACTATAAGGCGGTACTTTTTACCCAGACTGGGACCCATGCACCTTATAATATGACTTGTATTACAGTAAGAAAATAGAGTAACAAAATGTCACTGTTGTGTACAATTTGGGGGGTGCACCTTATAATCAGGCGCGCCTTGTCGTCCGTAAAATACAGTAGTGAAACTGCTATGTGGATATCATTGTTAACAAAAAAATGTTATAACTCATTCATATATTTATTTCAAGTTTGGTTTATTCCAAAAATAACCCCCTGGGGGCACATGGAAATAAATATAAGTAACAAAAATGCTATAAACAACATATTTAATTAAGAAAAGGAAACAAAAATGCACATAAAGCAGCTAAACACGGTACATAGAGCGACAAAAATCACGTCAAAATCGATCAACCATTAGGTACCAGAAGAATTAACAATGATACAGACTTGATTGTATTGCTCCTGATCTCATATTCAATCTCATTAGCAACAGCCCCATTCATACATATCATAATCTTCAAGAACGACGTTCTCACAAAAAGTACCTACTGTGCTATAAGAAAAAACAAAATAAAATAATCGTACTACAGAAAATGTCCGGAATTAATAGATAGCTGATGCATTTGCTTCAAGGGAAATAAATCTGTGTGCACTTTTGGTCACTTCTAAACTCGGTTCACTCCCTTAGACCATAATTTTGCCTCTGACTTTGATTTTGTAGTGGTTTGTTGTGGGGAAACCAATCGGTGTAGAGAGTTTTTCTATATAAAGTCTATATATAAAAAAAAGTCTGATCTACCACTTCCCTTTGTCTAAACCTGAAATAAAAACGTGTAATCTTCTTTCATTTCTCTTTCTTATGTATGTTTTGTTTGTGTGTGTGACTGGAGTGATTTGTGAGTTTTTGTAATAGTTAAAAATTGTTGCTATGTGTATGAGTTAATGCTTTTTTCTTTCTTTTTTTGTGAGTTTGTGTACCATTTGGAAGGCTTTGGATATTCAACCTTAGTTAGTGACTTTGCAGTGCGTAGTTGAAATGTGGATGTCATCATTTCCAGATTTATTTTTTGACATTTTGTGCTGCGCACCGTTTTGGAGGGATTTGGTTATTCGGCGCGAGTTATACTGCTGAATTGATACAAATTTGCAGTTCAGAGTTGAACTATGGATTCAAATTCAAATTCAATTCAATATCACTTTATAATCTCTCATGGAAAAATTACATATCTTTATTGTTTCTTTTTTTGTGTGTGTGTGCCATTCTGGAGGGCTTCGGATATTTAATGTGAGATACTGCAGAATTGGTAACATTTGCTGTTCAGCATTACATCATGGTGGTTTTTTTAAAGTCTGTTTTAATGCCATTGTGTTACACTGGAACCTCCCTTATCAGTGATCGCATTTACTGGTAATTATCAGTAAAATACTGATTGCAAAACCAAAATACTGAGAAAAATAAATGGACCTTTCAGTCCCAGGGACTGATACAGTTTTGCTAGGAATTGTTTTAATAGAGCATTACATTTTGATGTTGTGTCTTTCAGTTTCACTGTTTTTTTGTTTCCCTGGGACTGGTTTTGACACCGGTTGTCGCTGATGGGACTGGTTTTCAAAATTCCTACCACGATCACTGCTTATAAGACCTCCCATTATAAGACTCCCTCCCATATAAGACCTACTTCTCTGAGGCACCTACTTCTCTGAGGCATTGCCCTTCTTTGTAAGTATTAAAATTACCTCCCTTATAAGATCCCTCCCTTATGAGACCTCATTTTGGAGGATTTTTGAAGGTCGTATAAGGGAGGTTCCACTGTATTAACAGTAACATCAAATCACATTCCCAGTAGGGGTAGTTTGAATTTCTATGGCATGCTTATGTATGTGGGTTTTGATATATGTATAAAGTGTGTGTGTGTGCGCGCACATGTGTGTGTCTGTCTGTCTGTCTGTGTGTGATAACTTTTTATTGGAGCCTCTAGGAGTGAAATTACTGAACTAATCTAAATGAAAACTGGCAGAATTGTCTCCCAAGAAGAAAAATCTGTTTAACGTCCTCCGGTCTGAAACAGGGACATTAGATATAAAGATGGTGGGGACGATCCTGGAGGCAATGCCCGGAGGCAGTGCAACACCAGGAAAGTCCCGAATTTTTAACAATACAGATATTATTGTGACAAAACCAACAGGCAACTCGCAAATCTTAATTTATTTTAAGAAGACAAACCTTTATTCTGGGTGTGCTTTAGTTTAATATGAGTGACCTTTTATTAATTTTCTTTTTAGGTTACAAATCTGGACAGACCAAGGTTTTGTCATTTAATTAATATAGTAATTTTTTTTCTTTTTATTGGCGGGTGGAGACAATCTTTTATGCTTAGCTATCATGACAGACCTAGATATTCTCAATTTTGTTGGTGTCTATATTTGGAAAGAGGGGGTGGGGGGCATTTTTTGTGGTTACCATGCACAACAGACCAATATTTTGTCATGTCATGAATCATTTTTTTCCAAAGTATTTTTTGATAATAACCCTTCGTGACAAAGGTGTTGTCATGCCATTTTAACATAGTTCAGGAACCATAGTCCACGTTTTTATGATAACCTTTCTTTTTTTTTGAATATTTAACCATAGTGAATGCTGGTTTGGTATAATCTGATTGGGGTGACTTGCTCTGTTTCTGATGAAATCAAACTTTTTGCTGCTGTTTTTTTCATGTCGGTTTATTGGTTTGTTTTGTTTTTTGTGCCTTACTATGTGTGTGTTTGTCACATTCTTTTGTGTGCATATTGAGATATTAAGATAGATTTTGAGGTAAAGTTTGTAGAATCATAGTTAACCCTTTCACCGCCAATGTCGCATTTATGCACCACAATGGTTTAACATCCATGTCACTAAAAGGCATCAAATCAGTGCCATATTTTCTTAATTTTGGGAGGTTAAGGATAGGCCTAATGTTATGCATGTCACAGGAATTCCCAAGATTGCAGATAAAACAAATTATCTACCTTGGTAAGCTTAACGATATATTTTGTTACGGAAAAATGGCTGGCGGCGAAAGGGTTAATCATGCACAGAACAAAATATTATTTTTCATGCATGAACAAAATATGATGATGTTGTGTGTTTTTTCAAGTTTAAGTTGATACAGATTTGTACTTGCAAACATTAGCGAAAAAAATGAAGAGTATCGTTTTTTCTTCTTATTTTTTGTTTTGTGGGGGGAGGGGGCTTGAGTAGGCTTGAAATAAAAATAATAATATCAGGAGACAGTTTGGTGAGATGTTATGGACAGTTAGTGTGAATGTTGGTTGTGAGTGTGTGGATTTAAAACTTTTTTGTTTGTGGCTCAAGCCACAAACCTATAACTCACGTTGTCGGTCGTTCCAAAATTGTCGCACATTTTTACAAAATTGTCGCACTTCAAATCGAGGCTACACTTCTGGCCGCTCTTTAAAATGATGTATTTTAAAAGCATACAAAATAATAAACATACGTAATACAGACACTACAACAGACACGACGAGTATGCGGTGCTTCTTTCGATGAGTATAAGTAGGATACATAGTTTTAAATGTTTTCCAAAAGATATAAAAAGTTACGAAATGGTGCAGAGATAACATTCTGGTTTACAGATTAAAATTATTGAAAAGCCAGGGGAGGTAACTCATGATTGGAGTGGTAAAAATAGACCGCGTGCCACAAACTATTGCGATTTCGCGCTTGTTTGTACTTCGTCTTTATTCAGATACGGGTGTCTTACTATCAATCCCAACCCCTTGCCTTTCTTTGCAGTTTCTTCTGACATTCAACATTTCTTTTTCTGATGTTTTTCGATGGCCGTGCAGTTAGAATCACCACCCGCAAGGTTTGCGGGTCTGGGGTTCGAGTCCCATTTGGTCCACAGTGTTTCTTCCTTGGAAAAGACTTTGCTCTTATTATCTCACTACCTCCGAAGTCGGAGTGTGGCTGCCCACGTGGCGGGTTAATCAAAAACGTTCACATTCGTAATGTTCTCATTTCTAGCTGGTGCATTTGCACCACAGTGTTCAAGTGCTTCGGCTGTTGGGATGATCCCTGGAGTCTTTAAGCCAGGGAACGACAACAACAACAATTATCTCACTATACCCAGGTGTAGTTAACCATCCGCGAAGTGAAAGCTGGTTAATGTTTTCAGGGATTTCTGTTTGTTCCTGGCTGTCTGTCTGACTAGCTATCTGTCTGTCCCAATTATGTGAACATGATAACGTTTGAACGGAGGGACCTAGGAGGCTCAAATTTTGCATGCGGATAGGTATTTTAGGATATCTAGGCCAAGTTCGAAAATGAAGGTCATGTGTGAAAGGTCAAGGTTATCAGAGCCGAAAAATGCTGTCACGCACCTGCTCTTCTCTACAGCTGTCAATCGTGCACAAGCTATAGTTGAGATCCTCGCTGGCGCAGGGGTACTGTAAAGTGCCCCCGACGAAAATGGAGTTTTACGTCCTCTTGGTCTGAATCAGACACATATGGGACATTTGTAAATACAAATATGGTTGGAACAATACTGGAGGCAATGCCCGGAGGCAGTACGAAACCAGTAAAGTCCCGATTTTTTAAATTAATACAGATAGCTGTAGTGGTGACCACGCCTCGGTTAAACCTCATCGGCTATGGTATCGCCACAAGTGGGAGTATGTAAAGTGCCCCCCAAAACAAAAACTTAATAAATAACAAGGGCATCACCGCGCTGCAGATATGTCCTTTACCCATTGCATCCTGTACCTGCCCCACCCTGTACATCCCCACCCCTAACATCTTAGCCCCCGTCCTCCTTGCGTCCTTTGGGTGATACAACTATACACCCTTGACTAGAATGCACATCCTTTACCGGGATATACCCTGGGCAAGGCTTCTCCACTATAAACAAATTGTATCCCAGCCCGCCCGGGAATAGCAGCTGCCTTTTCTGCTATCTGGCAGTCATGGTCGGAAACTGATGACAGACAAAACTAGACAGTCAACACGGGAAATAGTAGGCCCTATGTAAAGTAGACTAAACTCCCCAAAGGATTGTCTGTTTAGCCTTATTTACACACTAATCCCCGTTTTCGGAATGTCTCATATGCATTCATGACTGCAGGGCCTGATGTAGGCCTATACTGGATCGGGAACAAAGACCTTTGCACCTCTCTCTCTCTCTCTCTCTCTCTCTCTCTCTCTCTCTCTCTCTCTCTCTCTCTCTCTCTCTTTCTCTTGTTTTTTATTTATTTATTATTTTGTTAAATTCTAAAAGTATTCAATAAAGCATTACAAAGTTGATCGAACAAAAATACTGCTAGCTACTTTCGTTTTCCTGAATTGCTGACTTAATTCCAGTAAAATAGTGTCTTCTGATTGGTTGAAATTGTGCCCCGCCTACTCAAAAAATCATGACGTAGGGGTTTTCAGGGAAAGCTATTTTCAGTTTGATGCAGGAAGTTTCTGTTTCTGTTTCTGTGGGTTAGTCGAAAGGACCACTTTTCTTCCGATTGCAACAACTTGTTCCTGGTTGCTCACAAGCACATTGGGTGATCAGTGTTGACCTCTAGAACAGCTGATTCAAGAAGTAGCCTAAAGTTAAAATGTCATCTCCAGTCGACAAGGAATGAGAGAGCCGAATTTAATTTTGACTAACCTGAAAACGACGTTACAAGATAACCAAAATGGCTGCCAGTGGCCGCAGTGGCATCGAGTTGAAAATCGAGAATCAAAAACGGGACGATTTTCGCGAGTCGTGCAGTATGTGCCTGGAACCTTACGCTGGGAGAACCCCAAAACTGTTACCCTGTTTCCACACCTTTTGCCTGCCTTGCTTGACTGCTTTGGCAGAATCTGTAGTGACAACTAGGAAAGCCAATCTATTGAATGTGACTATCCAGCCTGAGTCTGAAGAAAAACAAGGCCGGGAGGATGAAGTAAATTCATTGGAGGAGCATCAGCCATCTTCTGAAGTTGAATATTTGGAAAACGAAGCTGTTGAGAAGTCTGGAAGAAACGATGGTGATGGAGAGAAAGGAGAGGAAGAAGGGGTCCTGACTTGTGCCGGGGACGCCAAGCCAGGCGCTGTGTTTATGTGCCCAACCTGTAGAGCGCCCGTCACTGTGCCGACAGGGGGAGTGTCTGCCCTTCAGGTAGGCCAATTATAATACACATGTATAACATTAATTGAGAGAGAGAAAAAGAAAACCAGATGGTGAGAGAGAGAGTGCTTGTTGTGTGTGTGTGTGTGTGTGTGTGTGTGTGACAGAGAGAGATAGAGACCCCCCCCCCCCTCCATGCCCCTGTTCCCTGAGCTCCAGCCTGGACCTCTCTCTACACCCTCTACCCTACCTACTCCCCCCCCCTCTCCCTTGAGCTGATCATCTGGGCAGCTGTTCCTTTCCCACAGTACTTGTGTTTTTTGATGATACCGGAAACCCCTGTTTGTATGCATCATAGTCGTCAACAAGCTGACGGAGTATGTTAAAGCGAAGAAGAAGAAGAGAGAGAAAGTGTGTGTTTTGAAGTTGTCGCTTTAAGTTTAAATATAACCAATAGTTAATGTGACAAGAAAGTGGTTTTAGTCAGTCCGGCAGCATAAATTATTAAATATCTTCTTTTAGTTTTATATTTTCAATTTGAACTGCATTGATTTTTTTTTCATCTTTTGCTAGCATATCTGACTGGTCATGACCGTAATATCTTTACAAGTAATTCATTTTAATGGTTCTGATGAACAATCTTTAGTTTAAGCGTATTTGGTGGTTGCAGTAAATGTACCAAGGATCAAAAAATGATAGGACAAATTGTCCCTCGTGGTATTTATCTTTCATTTTAATTTGGGGGGGGGGGGGGGGGGGGGGTCATATATATGTGTGTCTTGTTTGCTTTCGTGGAGTGAACTTTTCCAACAACTGATCTGTTTCCAGACCAATTTTTACATCGTCACAGAACCGGAAGAAGCCGCACAGCCGGTGCCTTGCGAAATGTGCGAAGAGGCAGAGGGCAGGAAGGAAGCAGAGTACGCATGCAGCAAATGCCAGCAGCGCATGTGCCGAACCTGCCGAAGCCTGCACGACAAAATCGTGGACAAGGACGAACACCAGG
>CM065707.1:29069496-29095462 GCA_017654935.2 Phymorhynchus buccinoides
AATCTACGAGGTATAGTTGTTGGTCACACTTATTTGTCTTTGTCTATGCTTAACATCTACATCTTCATCATAGGAAAACGATTATCTTAACTGCTTTCGTGAAGCATTTTAACCCCTTCACTGCTCAATCTGGGAAAATCATCTAGAGGTCCACCTTTTTTTTTACTTGTCTAAACCAAAAACCAACATTCTAGGCAGAGCTTCAGATTGGTCTTTTGTATAAATTATAGTTCCCCCACCTTCTGGAAGTTCTGTGCTTGTATCCTTCTCTAATCTATCACTCTCTTTGACTGCCTGTTCCCTTTGCTTACTGTCAACTACTATATTACTTTCTATCTCACTGGTCCAGTCTCCTGCCCTTTCATAAAAAAAAAGAAACTTTCAAAAAATATTTCCTCCAGCCGAAGTCAGACTTGCTGGGCCTAACGTTTTATTAGTTAGGCGCATAACGGCAGCAATGACGCAACTGCGCTCATATGACAGGAAACTGAGCGATCGAAAAAGAATGATCCCTGATCACAGGAAATGATGGGTCAGTCTCCAAAACAATGATCCAATGTGTCACTGTAGTACTAGAGTTAAATTTTATTGCAAACGTCATGGGTCAGATGACCCCTTGGTGCACAATCCATGAGAGGGTCTTCTTCTTCGTTCGCCGATCAGTTTCCTGTCACTATGAGAGCAAGATGCGTCAGTGCCGCGCCCCTCAAGAGCCTAAATAGTTAGGCCAGCGCATGTAAGGACATTCGGCTGGATGCAAGTTTTCTGAACAGTGTTTATTGAGAAAAGGCTGGAGAAATGGGACCGGTTAGGCAGAAAGTTAGTAGGATGACAGTAAACAAAGGTGAAACAGGCAGAGTTCAAAGCGAGTGACAGCATTAGATGGGAAGTTACAAGCACAGAAATGAAGGGTCTCAAATAACTGCCAATACGTGTGAATGACACGGGCCCGCTGACAAACTGAAGCTCTGTCTAGGACTATGGGATCAAAAGTTATGGCAGACATCATCAATGACATCATACAACCTAGGCAGGGTAAAGGCAGTGAAGGGGTTAAGAGGGTACAAATATCGACAAATCCTCTTTTGCAGAGACTATAATTAAAACAAACAAGGATGTCAGTGTTGCTTCGAGGATTTGTCCGCAGCTTAGGATTTAATAGCCCTGGTCATGGTTTTTTTTAAAAGTGAAGCAGGGCTCCCAATCGCCCTGCAAAACAAAGGGTCCCAGGGACCTCATTTACTTACAGGCTTAGAGGGTCCTAGAGGAGGGTTAGACTTATAGGGGTCTCAATGACATTGCGAATGCTAAAAAAGAATTTGTTTCTAGTGCATCCCTTGGGACACCCGTGCACATTCTTTTAGACGGTCCTTTAGAATATTAGTACTTCACAAACCCCCAAATGGGAGTCCCTGTGAAGTATCCCCAACAGCAGCTTTAAATTCGAGGATACAAGATTGGGTTGTTTTTTAAAGGGGGAGGGCCTAGGGGAGTGGAGGGGAGGCGTTGAAGTTTTTTGTTTGTTTTTTTTAAAACAGAAATTTCCTCTGTTGACTTTTTGCCAAGTGTTCAGTGCTTCTAAACTTTTTTTGCATTCAACTTTGTCATAGCAGATGTGAAGGATATACATATCCCAGAACTCGTTTTAAAAATAAATAAATGTAAAAACGAAATTCCTTGCACATCACCTGTCAAAAAATTATTAAAAAAACCAACTACAGACCACCGCCAAACATAGAAAAACTGCCACCGACTCATGGACTGGCCAAACAGCCTAGAGCAATTGGCTGAATTCTAGGTCACGACTATTGCTACCCTTGGGGCAGTGAAACTTGTGCCGCTATGATTTCCTTGATATGCAGACAGGCAAGACTGCTTGTCTCCCAAAACATTACAAGGCTTCGAGTTTCAAGTTTCTTTGATTTTAGTGCTACAAAGTACATCCCAGAAGCAACACTAGACATCATGATAGTCATTTTCCTAGTTGAACAATAAACAGGTCAAAACAAACTTCTGGAGATGCGTGTTCAAACAGGCAGGGAAAGCATTTAAAAAAATAAAATAAATGCTTCTTCTTTCATCACCTGCCCAATTGCGATTGGCGCAAGTTTATCGTGTGGTACAAGTTCGCCTTAAAAGCTATACTAAGAGCTAAAGCTAAAAAAAAACATGCAGCAGCACAGTTAGCAGAGCATTGTAGGACATCCTCGCACACACAGCACTACCTCCTCTCAACTCAAGTAATTCACTTCATCTTACCAAAAAGCAAAATTGTTTCAATCGAAGAATGTACTGAACATGTATTATTTTCATTTTGTTTGTTATCTCCAACAGATTTCCCTGTCCTGTTCCAACCACACACACCACAGAAAGAACAGGCATAAGAAAAGACAGAAGAAAGCAAGACAGATAGGAGGCGGTTGGATGCTTGATTGCCAGTGCGTGCGATGTGCTTGTCTGGGTGAAGACGTGTCACCCCCCATCACCCAAAAGACCAACAAACCACAAAATCTTCACCGAGTGTGACACAGGGGGGGCGTAGTGGAGAGACCACCACCACCACCACACGTAGACAGACGTGACTGGCTCCCCCACAGCTTTCTTTACCCAGGCCCAGACAAAAAGCCCGCCGCGCGTGAGGCAGCAGAGGGATAGGGTGCTCGCAACATTCCTCTCTACGTGTCCCTGGCGTTTCATGATGCTCGCTCTCTTCCAGTCCTTCGTTCACTCCTGCTCGTCATTCTTTCTCTCTCTCCTCCACGCGTTGACTTTCGCCCAGAAATAAAACTTCAGAGACTGGTAGCAATCTGCCTAAATTAGTTGTAGTTTAACAAGACATTTTTCCAACGCTTCTTTTGAATTTCATTTTATTAGTTGATACGCAGTGGATAAGCTATGTGACGATGATCACATTTCAGGAATCAGTCTCTCTCACAGTCTCTGCACAATTCTAAAGCTCTTTTGGTTTAACAAAGCCGTAGAGAGACACACTCTTTCCCCAGCGTTCAGCGCACGAGGAGTTGGTGTGCCCCGGGCTTTCTATCGCTATGCGGTTTAGATTAGTTCGGAAATGCACTTCCACCCCTGCTATTCAGAAACTTCCATGCATCTCCTTTTAACCTCTCCTAGTACTATTTTCTGGTCGTAATTTTTATCCAATTAAAATATTTTTCTGCTACCAAATACACAGGCTTCCTAATGTTTCAAGGTTTAGTTGGATCGGAAATGAACTTCCACCCCTGCTAGTCAGAAGCTTCCGTACATCTCCTTTTAAATTCCCTCGTGTAGTATTCTCTGGTTTGTTTCATTGAATTTTTATACATTATTTCCTTCTAACCCCAGCAAGCTGATCATGATACAAACTGATCATGATACAAACTTTGAAGCGATATTGGTTAGAATGGAAATGCACTTCCACCCCTGCTATTCAGAAGCTTCCGTACACCTCCTTTTAGATTCTCCTGAAGCATTAATTTGTGGTAAGTTGTATCAATACGCCAAGTAAATGTGCTTCCTTGGGCTTTGAAACGCTACGTGGTTTAGATTAGATTGGAAATGCAATTCCACCCCTGCTAGTCAGTAGCTTCCATGCATCTCCTTTTAACTCTCCTCAAGTATTATCTTCTGGTTGAATTTCATATTTTAACATAATTTTTCTTCTACCTAATGCACATGCTTCCTAAGGCTACATGGTTTAGCTAGATCGGAAACACGCTTCTGCCCCTGCTAGTCAGAAGCTTCTACCCATCTCCTTTTAAACTCTCCCAACCTATTATTCTTTGGTCAACTTTTAATTATTGTATCTCGAGCTAATTTGATTCCATACGCTTCTTAACGCCGTGCATTTCAGAAATTATGCACTTTCACCCCTGCTATTCAGAAGCTTCCATGCATCTCCTTTTGCATGATTATTCTCTGGTTGATTTTTAGGTAATTTTCATACATTATTTCCTTCTAATCCAAGCAAGCTGACGCCATGCCCTGACTTTGAAGCGATAGTGGTAAGATTGGAAATGCACTTCCACCCCTGCTATTCAGAAGCTTCCATGCATCTCCTTTTAATTTTTATTTCCTTCAACTCCAAACAATGTGATGACCAGCCTAACTCGTACAAATTGACTTGGTTACTGAAAATGCACTTCCACCCCTGCGAACGAGAAGCTTTCGCACACCCTTTAAAATGCTGTTAATAATCAACACATGCAACCACCACCCCCACGCACCCTCACATCTCCTTGACTCTACATCATACAACCCCGCCCTTACTTACCTACCACCCCCCCCACCTCTACCACTCCTCAACCCGCTCACCGCCTCACTATTGCCCCCAAACAGCTCCTCCCCTAATTCTCCCACGACCCCCACCCTCCTCTTCCCCAACCCAAACAGACTCTTCTAACCCCTATATAATTTTTTCCGCATCGCATGCTCCACCCCTGCTAACCTGGAGAAGCTGGGCCATCGATCTCAGATTTTCTTGCTTTGGCTATGTGGTGCAGGGGTTTGCCCCCCCCCCGATCAGCACGCCCCAATCACACTCTACTCACTGCAAACCCCTCCCCATCTCCGCCATACACACCACACGTCAAGCTCCGACAGCGCACCCCTGCCCTTCCACCCCTGCAACACGCTGCACCCCGACACACTTCCACCAGCACTCCTTCATACACGTCTCCCCCTCCTTTTTCCCTTTATCTTCTTCCTATCACTTTTCCCGGCCCCACCCACCACCCCAGAGAGAACAGCACACCCCCCCTCGGTTTCTCCCGTCCTCAACACCACCCCGAACTCACCACTTCCCTACGGCCTCTCATGCGAGCCGAGTGGTCAGCGAAAGAGATGAGAGTCAATGTGCATTCAGCTTTTACGGTGATTTAAAGTTCAAGTGCACAAGTTCAGCCAACAATAGCTATCAGAAACTCACATGCATTGTGTATTATAAACAACGGCATAATAGAGTTATAAAACTGCAGTGCAGTTCCGCCCTGCTATTCAGACAACAATTCAATGACACTTCATTATAAATAGCATTGGCACTAAATAGATTTATTATAAGATATGAAGTGCAAAAGATATATCCGCCCAAAAAACTAAAGCTATAACAGAATTACCATAGAACTACATTAATTTAAGAGCAAAATAAATCGGCAATAAATAAGATATATATAAAAAAACAAATAAGAAGTGACAAAGGTATACAGCCAAAAAACTGCTTAATACAGAAACTTCCAATGCACTATCATTAAATAAATTTCCAATACGAATATATTAGAAATAATTATACAGATAATCAAGTTCAGATTTAGTTTAGTACAATATTGAGATGTAAGGAATTATAATAGTCTGGGACGGGTACACAGCGAAGAATATAATAGAAGATTAAATAATATTATAGATAATGAAAAGCCACTTAATACCAACCCACATAGCCAATAAATCAAGAACAACTTCCAAATGAACACATATCGTTAAATATATTAACGCCAAAACTGACATAAGTTAATAAATAAATTAAATAAAAATAATTCACAAACAATAAAGTAATGAATAACTACTAAAGATTATTATTTAATAGAAAATCTATTTAAGTAATAGCAGAATTATAGCAAAAGATGAAGGCAAAAAATACGATATGGAAGTTTTATACATACAAGTGAGAAATAGAAGATTTTAAAGATTGAAGAATAACACTAATAACACCAACCCCATGTATCAGAAAAAGAAAACTCCAAAAGCATATACGAATATTAAAATTATACAAAATAAACTATAATGGGAATTTTATTAATAATTCATAATATTGATAAAATGATTAGTTTATTTTTTATGATGTATAGCGTTGAAATAGTTAGGGGAGTTTCTGAGTGGAAATGTTGAAGAGTGGGGTAAGAGGTGTGTTGTAAATGGCCGAGCACGGGCCGACCGGTGTTATGGTGGGGGGGGTGGGGTAGGGGGGGGGGGGCGCAGAGGAGGGTCGCGCTATGTCCAGGCTTGGTGTGGAATTGTTGTGTAGTTGAGAGAGGTACGAAAGAGGCGAGGCGCCTGGGGGGGGGGGGAGGTGTGGTTTTCTTCTGTTCACTGAATGCAGTGAGGGGCATGGTGTGGTGAACGGGTTGCAGGTAAGTGTCTCGTTGGTAGTGTTGGATCGAGTGGCGAGGGAACAAGGGGTACGAGATGGATGAGAAGGGCACTTCCACCCCTTTATCAGATGCTTCTGTGCATTTCATGGTTAAGCTTAGTATGCGTTTTGAATTCTAACTTTTGTTATTGCATGTAGTGATCTTATTTTACGTAATTTTTCTTTTCTTGAATTGCAAAAGAATATTCTTTAAATCTTTGAAAAGACCACTTTGAAGGAGCAGCCATTGAGAAAAATTGTCCCCAAAAAACAGGATTCAGTGTCCAGCCCAAAAATTTTATTCCCGTAATTTAAGCCAGCGCAGACAGAGGGATGCGACAGGTAGCCATACTGTAACTTAGAAAAAGAGAGAAGATGCATAAAAACGCTGGATCACCGTCAACACCGAAGCCATATCTCGAGACAATTGCCGTAGTTTACGCCAGCCCGGACAAGTGGGTTGCGACATCATTCGGGTGGGTGGATGTCGAGATCGATAGACTAAGTGAGCGCGAGCGTGTATCCAGCTATCTGAGGCCAAGCCAGAGAGCGACGCTGGGTGGGGAGGTGGGGGTGCAAAGAAAAGCTGCCAGCGGCACTTCGACTCGAATATAGTCGGACCTCGACTCGCCTGGTCAGCCACCACCAACGGCGTTTGGACGAGAACGCACAGGCAGACGGCGGCGGACCGGTGTTGACGCGGTGGAGGCACGGAGAGGGGGAGCAAAAAAAAAAAACACAAAAAACAAAGAGGAGAGGGGCGTGAACATGAATTACATCTTGCATGAACACTCTTGCACGATGGGTAGGATCTCCTTGCTGAGGGGGTGGCGCTGAACATCATCACCTGCTTCTCGTGGGGCGTCATGCGGAAGATCTCCTGGACATCGCGACGCATGTCTGGAAAAACACGAACCAAAAGCGCAAACGTGCTGATGAACTTTTTATTATTAAATCAAGGAGCAGAAAAATCTTTCTCAAATTTGAAACGTTTACTATAGAAAGAGATCAGTTTTGAAACAGTTGTAAGCAGTTCTTGCCCCCATCAAGCTCAAACAATATTCTCCTGAAAACAACATTTTCACCCCCGAGCATTACCTTAGAAGGCTTAATATTTTTCAAAACAAAAAATTTGGCAATCACAATTTTAAAAGTAACCAAAACAAAAATTCCTCGGCTATTGTAGAGATCAAAAAATGGGTATGCATAAAGATAAACAATCAAAAGTTGTCTTAGTTCATCGAGTACACACAATTTAACCCTTTCAGCGCCAATGTCGACTTTTGTCCACCACATTGGTTTTACACCCATGTCATGTCATGCCCGCTCTGGCATGGTTTTACATCAGGTCAGAGCCAGTTGTCTGGAGACCCTGTTTTCTTGAATTGGGGAGGTGGAGGATAAGGCCTGATGTGATACACATGTCCCATGCAGAGGGAATTCTCAGATATTGCAGAGAATTTGTTTTCTCTACCGAGTTAAGTTTAAGTTAAGCTAATTTTTTGGCCGAAAATGGCTGGCGTGCAAAGGGTTAAGTTCCTCTCAGTCACATTACCAAAGGCACAGGGGTCTCAGTCTGAGAAAAATGTATCGCCTCAAGTTATAGTCCGAAAGATACAGCAATTTCCAGTAAAATTCTGGCAATAGAAAATGTGTGAAGGTCTAATACAAAGCTTTTTTAATTAACGTTTCCCCTCGGCTTACTCACCCAGGTCTGCGAGCATCTTGTCGCACTCGTCCAGAATGAAGTGCTTGATGTTCTTCAGGTTCATGGTCTTGGCCTTGGCCAGGGCGTACAGCCTCCCTGGGGTGCCCACCACGATGTGGGGGCAGTTCTTGGCCAGCACCTCCTCGTCGTTCTTGACGGGCATGCCCCCGAAGAACACGGCGATCTTCACGTTGCTCATGTACTTGGAGAAGCGCTCGTACTCCTTGCTGATCTGGAAGGCCAGCTCGCGCGTGTGGGCCATCACCAGCACCGACACCTGGTATTTTCGGAGAACAGGAGAAATAAGTCATCAGAATTAGAGTATCAGAGGTCAGGGCTCCCAGGGACCCCCATTTTGGGGGGTCTATTAAGTACTAAAATTCTAAATGGACCCTATAAAGGAATGTGCAGGGGGTCCCAGGGATGCACTAGAAAAAATTCCTTTTAGCATTCACGATGCCACTGGGACCCTCTATCCCTCCTCTAGGACCCCTCTATGCCGTAAGTGAAGGAAGTCCCTGGGACCACTTGTTTTGCAGGAACGATTGGGAGCCCTGCAGGTAAAACAAAGCGCATCCGCACCACATCAATACACACAAATGCGATCAAACGTCTTTTTTAATGATTTCCAAAAAGCCAGAAAAAAGAAAAAAACTTCTAACGCCTCTACACTAAATTTGATTAATATCTGCTCGGCTATTGGGGGTAGATAATCGGACCTATTTATGGATTTACCACAACACAAAATCTTGAACAAATTTAGTAAATCAAATCCGTCCAAATTTGATTAACATCCTTCCAGTAGTTTGTGAGAAAATTCATATACTTCACAGACCCAAGCAACAATAATCCATCCTCTGCGCCAGGTGAAAAACAATTGTATGTAAACATAATTATCAAAACAACAACGTTACCTTGTCAATCGCAAACTGGCGCCCAACTGTGTCATATTCGGCCTGTACAAAGACCGCTGCTTGTCTCCATGCAGGGCTCCCAGGGACCCCCATTTTTGGGGTCTATTGAAGTACTTAAATTCTAAAGGACCCTTTAAAAGAAATGTGCAGGGTGGTCCCAGGGATAAACTAGAAAAATTATTTTTTAGCATTCGTAATGCCACTGGGACCCTCTATGTCTATCCCTCCTCTAGGACCCTCTATACTGTAAGAGAAGTAGTCCCTGGGACCCCTTGTTTTGGGCGAACGATTGGGAGCCCTTGCCATGCCAAACTTGAAAACATTTTCAACAAATAAACTGTACAAAACCCAACAAATAAGTACCTCTCCATCCTTAGGCTCCAGCTGTTGTAGGGTGGCCAGCACAAATACGGCCGTTTTTCCCATGCCGGACTTGGCCTGGCATAGAACGTCCATAGACAGGATGGCTTGGGGGATGCATTCGTGCTGCACTGGAAAAACAAAAACAAAAAAACCCATTAAAACAGCTGTACCTTGTTTTACCAACTTGATCTTTTTTCGAAGGAAAGACAGGTTCACGGGCGCCTCCTTTCTCTCTCTCTCGTATATTCATCATATACTAGCGCAACGCCTAGTTACTGACAATGCCACCATACTGGTAACACCTAGTAACGGTAACGCCAAGTACTGGGTAACGCTGAGTACAGCAAATTTGAAGCGAGATTCGGTTTAAGAAACGGCTGAGTTACAAGGCCCCGTTTCCCGTTGGCGCTGCTCTGAGAGTTACGCGCTCTCCCGATTGTCTTCCAATTTGCTGCTAGGCTTTGCCCGGGACCATAGCAAGCCTGACAGCAAATTTGAGGCGATTCGGTTAAGAAACGGCGGCGGAGTTATTCGTGAAAAAGGTGAAGCGGCGTATAGCGCGCGCGTTTCTGAACCGATATCGCTTCCGGTTTGGCACAACCAGCAAGAAACCGATAGTCCCTGTCCCCCGGTCATGAAGGCAAT
The DNA here is from genome assembly GCA_017654935.2 of Phymorhynchus buccinoides. Lineage (NCBI taxonomy): Eukaryota > Metazoa > Mollusca > Gastropoda > Neogastropoda > Raphitomidae > Phymorhynchus > Phymorhynchus buccinoides. Next base: position 29,079,245 of record CM065707.1, read on the forward strand.
CGGTCCATCCAGAACGCCGGATATCGGCGCCGTGAGTCCGGCTGATCACGCGTTTCGCGCATTATGCGAACCTGCGCAAATGACACGGCCCCTGCCTCGGTGATGCTGTTGGCCATCGCCCCGTCAGGGCTCCAAGCAAGTTTGAAGCCGATTCGGGCAGATTCGAAAAACCGGCGGAGTTATAAGGCCCGTTTTTGTGTTTCAGATCGACACACACACGCACACACACGGACACTTGGCTTTTTTACTATCTGATAAAAACATAAATATTGATATTGGCATACTAACTCTTGCTTGATTCTCCTTTCAAGAACAGCATTGCACTTTTACGAGCAACTGATTTCTCGAAGACTACAAAGAAAACACAAAAACAAGCAAACAAGCTATCACTGGGGGGGGGGGGGAATATTATGACTAATGACTTAAAACACACAGCCTTGTACTACTCGCAGACCCGTCAAACAAGGAACGCTACTCTTCATCATTCTGCCTTGCTCGCGAAAGGCATGGGGTTTAGAATTAGGCTATGGTTTAAGTTCATGCAACTTATAAGAACATTGGAATGAGAGAACATGAGATGGATATAGCTAAAACATTGTCTAAAACACCTGATAGTCACAGTCAAAAGCAAGGGAAGTAAATCACCAAATGTTCGCAATCCATAATCCAGATTTGGCATGTCCAGATATATATGAGTTACACAGAATAAAAACAGTCACACATGCTGGCTTGCCAAACGTAATGCAAAAACAAAAAGATGGATGAAATTTAACTCCTTAGTTAAAACCCCACGGAGATGTCGATATTTAGCTACACACTCGACAGCGAATCATGTTCAACGCTTGACGGTCTGCGAGTAGCCAGGCGTCTTAACCACATATCAGCAAAGTCCCAAATTTTGCCCTTTGCAAGTGACACACTCATTCACTCACTTATTGAAGTTATTCACACAACCGCATGCACACACTCATCATACTTTTTTTCCCCTTCCTGTGCTTACCTTCTGACGGATGTTCAAAGCCGCAGTCAATGATGGCACGGAGCAGCTCTGGTTTCAGCAAAAAGTCTCTGAAGCCTGAACTGTGAATGGACACATACGTTCCTTTGACGTCTTTCTTTACTTGCTGTTGTGTGTCACCTCCAGCCCCGTCCACTGGTGTCTCATTTTCCTCGTCTTCGTAGTCCAAGATGTTTTCCTCTGCAGTATCGTCATCCGATGTTTTTTCTTTCTGTAAAAAGATATATATTATCTTTCTTTCTAGCCACACGAATTAACACATCGAATGGCTAATTTCCTTAATTTTAAACATAGGAGAGACAACAATTTAAATTACACACGGGTGCATGTAATGACAGCAAACTTTGCCTGATATTTGTATTTTCCAGCTCCAAAACATGTTCTTTCAGAGAGCAATTTCCCTTGCGAGAGTGGGTTTTCTTCAGGCAGACCCAGCTGCCTGAAGCAGCAACAAACTGCCTGATTTCAGGCTTCAGGCATACCCACATGCACCCCTGAAATTAGTTTATCCTGTCAAACAGGGGAATCACCAATAAGAATTAATTTAAATGCTATTCTCCAAGATTTAACCACAACGATGTCCACTGGCTAAAAAACCCTGACACAGTGACAGTGTGTAGCAAGGCCCAACTGCAAGAGTTATCGAACGTGTTTTTGCCAAGAGTTATCCTTAAATCCGGTTTTGTGAAAACGTGTTCTGACGTGTTAATTCTGGCTCAGATAACAGCTTTTCTATTGGTCAAAGAGCTGAAAACTCAACCAATAAAATTCGAGAAGACATGAAAGCTTCGGTGAATCAACATTAGAGTCTGCTGAGATCGCGGGAAGGAGTTGAAAAGTTGATAAATACACGTCTTTGTATCGCTATTTCCTACTACGGCACGACTCACCCGGTCGTGATAATATATTTCTGGTAGTTTAGACATTGCTTAAGAAAATCCTGTAAAAAAAAAGAAGAGAAATGTGAGCAGGGCATGTCTAAAAAAACGATTTTGGTGAATTTTGGTAAGACGGTTTTTGCTGATTTGTGCCTGTGGTGTGGAGCCATTGCCTCGATCAGCAACCAAACATTGTCCATTCCCTGAATGATCGAGACAAAAACTGCTGACTTGCTGATCGAGGCAATGGCTCCACACCACAGGCACAAATCAGCAAAAACCGCTTTACCAAAATCCACTAAAATCGTTTTTTTAGACATGCCCTGCTCACATTTCTATCCTTTTTTTTACATGATTTTCTTAAGCAATGTCTAAACTACCAGAAATATATTATCACGACCGGGTGAGTCGTGCCGTAGTAGTAAATAGCGATACAAAGACGTGTATTTATCAACTTTTCAACTCCTTCCCGCGATCTCAGCAGACTCTAATGTTGATTCACTGAAGCTTTCATGTCTTCTCGAATTTTATTGGTTGAGTTTTCAGCTCTTTGACGAATAGAAAAGCTGTTATCTGAGCCAGAAATGACCCTTCAGAACGCGTTTTTACAAAACCGGATTTGGGGATAACTCTTGGCAAAAACATGTTTGATAACTCTTGCAGTTGGGCCTTGCTACACACTGTCACTGTGTCAGGGTTTTTTAGCCAGTGGACATCGTTGTGGTTAAATCTTGGAGAATAGCATTTAAATTAATTCTTATTGGTGATTCCCCTGTTTGACAGGATACTAATTTCAGGGATGCATGTGGGTATGCCTGAAGCCTGAAATCAGGCAATTTGATGCTGCTTCAGGCAGTGGTCTGCCTGAAGAAAACCCACTCTCACAAGAAATTGCTCTTGAAATGAACATGTTTTGAGCTGGAAATAAAATTCAGGTAAAGGTTTCTGTCATCACATGCACCTGTGTAATTTAAATTGTCTTCCTATGTTTAAGATTAAGAAATTAGCCATTCGATGTGTAAGTTCTGTGGCTAGAAATACAGATTATATATTCTTTTTACAGAATAAAAAAAAAATGGCTGACGATACTGCAGAGGAAAACATCTTGGACTACGAAGACGAGGAAAATGAGACACCAGTGGACGGGGCTGGAGGTGACACACAACAGCAAGTAAAGAAAGACGTCAAAGGAACGTATGTGTCCATTCACAGTTCAGGCTTCAGAGACTTTTTGCTGAAACCAGAGCTGCTCCGTGCCATCATTGACTGCGGCTTTGAACATCCGTCAGAAGGTAAGCACAGGAAGGGGAAAAAAAGTATGATGAGTGTGTGCATGCGGTTGTGTGAATAACTTCAATAAGTGAGTGAATGAGTGTGTCACTTGCAAAGGGCAAAATTTGGGACTTTGCTGATATGTGGTTAAGACGCCTGGCTACTCGCAGACCGTCAACGTGAACATGATTCGCTGTGTGTAGGCTAAATATCGACATCCGTGGGGTTTAAACTAAGGATTAAAATTTCATCATCTTTTTGTTTTTGCATACGTTTTGGCAGCCGCAGTGTGACTGTTTTTATTCTGTCTTAACTCTATATTTCTGGGCATCAATTTCTGGATTATGGTTTGCAACATTAGTTGATTTACTTCCCTTGATTTTGATTGTGACTATCGGCTGTTTTAGACAATTTTTAGATACCCACATCATGTTCTCGCCTTCCAATGTTCTTTACGTTTCATGAAATTAACCATAGCCTAATTCTAACCCCATCCCTTTCTCGAGCAAGGCAGAATGTGGCAGATTGCGTTCCTGTTGACGGTCTGCGAGTAGCCAGGCGTGTGTTTAAGTCATTGTAATAATATACAGTGATAGCTTTTTGCTTGTTTTTGTGTTTTGTTTGTAGCTTCGAGAATCAGTTGCTCGTAAAAGTGCAATGCTGTTCTTGGAAAGGAATCAAGCAAGAGTAATGCCAATATCAATATTGATTTTTTATTCATATAGTAAAAAGCCCAAGTGTCCGTGTGTGTGTGTGTGTATGTTTGAAACACAAAACGGGCCTTATAACTCCGCCGTTTTTCGACCGAATCGCTTCAAATTTGCTGTGAGCCCTAACGGGGTGATGGCAACGGCAACCGAGGCGGCCGTGTCATTTGCGCAGTTTCGCCAAATGCGCCAAACGCGTATCCGCCGGACTCTCGGCGCCCGTATCTCCGGCGTTTCTGGACCGATTGCCTTCATGACCGGGGACAGGGACTATCGGTGTGCCAAACCGGAAGCGAATCGTTTTTATTTTTTTTTTTTCGGTTCAGAAACGCGCGCGCTATACGCCGCTTTACCTTTTCACGAATAACTCTGCTGTTTCTTAACCGAATCGCCTCCAATTTGCTGTCAGGCTTGCTATGGTCCGGGCAAAGCCTAGCAGCAAATTGGAAGACAATCGGGAGAGCGCGTCACTCTCAGAGCAGCGCCAACGTGAAACGGGGCCTTATAACTCCGCCGTTTCTTAACCGAATCGCTTCAAATTTGCTGTACTCAGCGTTACCAGTACTTGGCGTTACCGTTACTAGGCGTTACCAGTATGGTGCATTGCCAGTACTAGGCGTTGCGCTAGTATATATGAATATACGAGAGAGAGAGAAAGGAGGCGCCCGTGAACCTGTCTTTCCTTCGAAAAAAGATCAAGTTGGTAAAACAAGGTACAGCTGTTTTAATGGGTTTTTTTGTTTTTGTTTTTCCAGTGCAGCACGAATGCATCCCCCAAGCCATCCTGTCTATGGACGTTCTATGCCAGGCCAAGTCCGGCATGGGAAAAACGGCCGTATTTGTGCTGGCCACCCTACAACAGCTGGAGCCTAAGGATGGAGAGGTACTTATTTGTTGGGTTTTGTACAGTTTATTTGTTGAAAATGTGTCAAGTTTGGCATGGCAGGGCTCCCAATCGTCGCCCCCCCAAAACAAGGGGTCCCAGGGACTCACTTCACTTACAGTATAGAGGGTCCTAGAGGCGAGGATAGATAGAGGGTCCCAGTGGCATTGCGAATGCTAAAAAGAATTTTCTAGTGTATCCCTGGGACCCCCTGCACATTCTTTTAAAGGGTCCTACTAGAATTCTAGTACTTAATAGACCCCCAAATGGGGGTCCCTGGGAGCCCTGCATGGGAAAAGCAGCGGTCTTTGTACAGGCTATATTGCACAGTTGGAGCCAGTTTGATTGACAAGTAACGTTTGTTGTTTGTATATTATTTTACATACAATTGTTTTTCACCTGGCCAGAGGATGGATATTGTTCTTGGGTCTGTCAGTATATGAATTTTCTCAAAAACTACTGGAAGGATTTTAATCAAATTTGGCTGATTGATTTACTAATTTTTCAAGATTTTTTGTTGTGGTAAATCCAAATAGGTCCGATTATCTCCCAAACTACCAAGCAGATATTAATCAAATTTGGTAGAGGCGTTAGAATTTTTTTCTTTTTTCTGGCTTTTTGGAAATCTTAAAATAGACGTTTGACTGCATTTGTGTGTATTGATGTGTGCGTTTTGTTTTACCTGCAGGGCTCCCAATCGTTCCGCAAAACAGGGGGTCCCAGGGACTCCTTCACTTACAGTATAGAGGGTCCTAGAGGCGGGATAGAGGGTCCCAGTGGCATTGCGAATGCTAAAAAGAATTTTTCTAGTGCATCCCTGGGACCCGCCTGCACATTCTTTTAGAGGGTCCTTTAGAATTTTAGTACTTCATAGACCCCCAAAATGGGGGTCCCTGGGAGCCCTGACCTCTGATACTCTAATTCTGATGACTTATTTCTCCTGTTCTCCGAAAATACCAGGTGTCGGTGCTGGTGATGGCCCACACGCGCGAGCTGGCCTTCCAGATCAGCAAGGAGTACGAGCGCTTCTCCAAGTACATGAGCAACGTGAAGATCGCCGTGTTCTTCGGGGGCATGCCCGTCAAGAACGACGAGGAGGTGCTGGCCAAGAACTGCCCCCACATCGTGGTGGGCACCCCAGGGAGGCTGTACGCCCTGGCCAAGGCCAAGACCATGAACCTGAAGAACATCAAGCACTTCATTCTGGACGAGTGCGACAAGATGCTCGCAGACCTGGGTGAGTAAGCCGAGTGGAAACGTTAATTAAAAAAGCTTTGTATTAGACCTTCACACATTTTCTATTGCCAGAATTTTACTGGAAATTGCTGTATCTTTCGGACTATAACTTGAGGCGATACATTTTTCTCAGACTGAGACCCCTGTGCCTTATAATGTGACTGAGGAACTTAACCCTTTCACCGCCAGCCATTTTTCGGCCAAAAAATACCCTTAAACCTAACTGGGTAGAGAAAAAAAATTCTCTGCAATATTGAGAATTCCTCTGTGACATATGTAACATCAGGCCCATCCCCACCTCCCCAAATCAAGAAAACAGGGTCTCCAGACAACTGGCTCTGACCTGATGTAAAACCATGCCAGAGCGGGCATGACATGACATGGGTGTAAAACCAATGTGGTGACAAAAGTCGACATTGGCGCTGAAAGGGTTAAATTGTGTGTACTCGATGAACTAAGACAACTTTTGATTGTTTATCTTTATGCATACCCATTTTTTGATCTCTACAATAGCCGAGGAATTTTTGTTTTGGTTACTTTTAAAATTGTGATTGCCAAATTTTTTGTTTTGAAAAATATTAAGCCTTCTAAGGTAATGCTCGGGGGTGAAAATGTTGTTTTCAGGAGAATATTGTTTGAGCTTGATGGGGGCAAGAACTGCTTACAACTGTTTCAAAACTGATCTCTTTCTATAGTAAACGTTTCAAATTTGAGAAAGATTTTTCTGCTCCTTGATTTAATAATAAAAAGTTCATCAGCACGTTTGCGCTTTTGGTTCGTGTCTTTCCAGACATGCGTCGCGATGTCCAGGAGATCTTCCGCATGACGCCCCACGAGAAGCAGGTGATGATGTTCAGCGCCACCCTCAGCAAGGAGATCCGCCCCATCTGCAAGAAGTTCATGCAAGATGTAATTCATTTCACCCACCTCTCCCCCCCTCCTCCTCCACCGCTCCAACACCGGTCGCCGCCTCCTGCCTGTGCGTTCTCTCCCAACGCCGGTGGTGGTGGCTGACCCATCGAGTCGAGGTCCGACAGATTCGATCGACCGCTGGCAGCTTTTCTTTACCCCACCCCCACCCGCCGCGCTCTGGCATGGCCTCAGAAGCTGGATACCCTCGCTTTTAGCTATCGTCTCGCATCCACCCGTCGCAACCCACTTGTCCGGGCTGGCGTAAACTACGGCAATTGTCTCGAGATATGGCTTCGGTGTTGGATATCCACTTTAGCTATCCTCTCGCAAGAATATGGCTACCTGTCGCATCCCTCTGTCTGCGCTGGCTTAAATTACGGGAATAAAATTTTTGGGCTGGACACTGAATCCTGTTTTTTGGGGACAATTTTTCTCAATGGCTGCTCCTTCAAAGTGGTCTTTTCAAAGATTTAAAGAATATTCTTTTGCAATTCAAGAAAAGAAAAATTACGTAAAATAAGATCACTACATGCAATAACAAAAGTTAGAATTCAAAACGCATACTAAGCTTAACCATGAAATGCACAGAAGCATCTGATAAAGGGGTGGAAGTGCATTTCATTTGTACGATTGTTGTGAGGGTTAAACATACACAGACACTTATCTTAAAGTTAAACATGAAAGCACAGTGAATTCAAAAATAACACAAGGGTCTGTTTTGTATTTTGAATAAAAAATATAAAAGCTAATGGGATGCATGGAAGCTTCTGAATAACAGGGGTGGAAGTGCATTTCAATCTTAAAATCTTCAAATTCCACTGAGAAACCCCCCTAACTATTCCAACGCTATACATCATAAAAAATAAACTAAATCATACAATATTGTGAATTATTATAAAATTCCAAAATAGTAATGGAAATAAACGAAGTGCATGGAAGCTTCTGAATAGCAGGGGTGGAAGTGTATTTCAATCTTAAAATCTTCAAATTCCACTGGAGAAAAAACCCAACGATCCCAACGCTATAAATGCACAAAAAGATCATAAAAAATAAACTAAATCATACTATGTTGTGAATTATTATAAAATTATAAACTAGTAATGGAAATAAACGAAGTGCATGGAAGGTTCTGAATAGCAGGGGTGGAAGTGCATTTCAATCTTAAATTATAATCTTCAAATTCCACTGGACCCTCCCAACTATTATAATACACAAAAATAATAAAAACTAAACTAAACTGAATTATAAAATTTCAAAATAGTAATGGAAATAAATGAAGTGCATGGAAGTTTCTGAATAGCAGGGGCGGAACTGCACTTCAGTTTTAAAATCTATTAGTACCGATTGTTTAAATACACAAAGTGCATGGAAGTTTCTGAATAGCAGGGGCGGAACTGCACTTAAACTTAAATCACCAAAAGCTGATGCATAATTTTTTTTTGTGGATCAATCTAGAATCGACAATGGCTGTGAAAAGCAGGGTAGAAGTGTATTTCAGTGTTAACAAAACCAGTTGTGTGACCAAAATATAAACAAACGTATGAAGTGCATGGAAGTTTCTGACTTTGCAGGGGTGAAAATGCACTTCAACTTGATTTTTATCAAATGGAAGTTTGCATGAGAATGTATTGGGGCTGACACAAAATGCAATCCAAAACTGCAAGAAGAAAAATTGAGATGCATGGAAGCTTCTGAATAGCAGGGGTGGAAATGCATGCAAAAATTAATATATTAAAACTTTTTTTTAAAGAGGGGGTCATAAATTAGAAATGTTTCCAGTGGAAATGAACGATTAATTAATATTAAAAGTAAGATTACATTGGACAAAATTGATCTGTGATTTGCATTTGATTATTAACAGCATTTTAAAGGGTGTGCGAAAGCTTCTCGTTTGCAGGGGTGGAAGTGCATTTTCAGTAACCAAGTCAATTTGTACGAGTTAGGCTGGTCATCACATTGTTTGGAGTTGAAGGAAAAAAAATTAAAAGGAGATGCATGGAAGCTTCTGAATAGCAGGGGTGGAAGTGCATTTCCAATCTTACCACTATCGCTTCAAAGTCAGGGCATGGCGTCAGCTTGCTTGGATTAGAAGGAAATAATGTATGAAAATTGCCTAAAAATCAACCAGAGAATAATCATGTAAAAGGAGATGTATGGAAGCTTCTGAATAGCAGGGGTGGAAGTGCATAATTTCTAAAATGCACGGCGTTAAGAAGCGTATGGAATCAAATTAGCTCGAGATACAATAATTAAAAGTTGACCAAAGAATAATAGGTTGGGAGAGTTTAAAAGGAGATGGGTAAAAGCTGCTGACTAGCAGGGGCAGAAGCGTATTTCCGATCTAGCTAAACCATGTAGCCTTAGGAAGCCTGTGCATTAAGTAGAAGAAAAATTATGTTAAAATATCATGAAATTCAACCAGAAGATAATACTTGAGGAGAGTTAAAAGGAGATGCATGGAAGCTACTGACTAGCAGGGGTGGAATTGCATTTCCAATCTAATCTAAACCACATAGCGTTTCAAAGCCCAAGGAAGCACATTTACTTGGCGTATTGATAAAATTTACCACAAATTAATGCTTCAGGAGAATCTAAAAGGAGGTGTACGGAAGCTTCTGAATAGCAGGGGTGGAAGTGCATTTCCATTCTAACCAATATCGCTTCAAAGTTTGTATCATGATCAGCTTGCTGGGGTTAGAAGGAAATAATGTATAAAAATTCAATGAAACGAACCAGAGAATACTACACGAGGGAATTTAAAAGGAGATGTACGGAAGCTTCTGACTAGCAGGGGTGGAAGTTCATTTCCGATCCAACTAAACCTTGAAACATTAGGAAGCCTGTGGATTTGGTAGCAGAAAAATATTTTAATTGGATAAAAATTACGACCAGAAAATGGTACTAGGAGAGGTTAAAAGGAGATGCATGGAAGTTTCTGAATAGCAGGGGTGGAAGTGCATTTCCGAACTAATCTAAACCGCATAGCGATAGAAAGCCCGGGGCACACCAACTCCTTGTGCGCTGAACGCTGGGGAAAGCGTGTGTCTCTCTACGGCTTTGTAAACCAAAAGAGCTTTAGAATTGTGCAGAGACTGTGAGAGAGACTGATTCCTGAAATGTGATCATCGTCACATAGCTTATCCACTGCGTATCAACTAATAAAATGAAATTCAAAAGAAGGGTTGGAAAAATGTCTTGTTAAACTACAACTAATTTAGGCAGATTGCTACCAGTCTCTGAAGTCTTATTTCCGGGCGAAAGTCAACGCATGGAGGAGAGAGAGAAAGAATGACGAGCAGGAGTGAACGAAGGACTGGAAGAGAGCGAGCATCATGAAACGCCAGGGACACGTAGAGAGGAATGTTGCGAGCACCCTATCCCTCTGCTGCCTCACGCGCGGCGGGCTTTTTGTCTGGGCCTGGGTAAAGAAAGCTGTGGGGGAGCCAGTCACGTCTGTCTACGTGTGGTGGTGGTGGTGGTGGTGGTCTCTCCACTACGCTGTGTCACCTGGTCTGAAGATGGCACGTCTTCACCCAGACAACATCGCACGCACTGGCAATCAAGCATCCAACCGCCTCCTCTGTCTGCTTTCTTCTGTCTTTTCTTTGCCTGTTCTTTTGTGTGTGTGTGTGGTTGGAACAGGCAGGGAAACTTTGGAGATAAAAAAAAAAAAATGAAAATAATCATGTCGGTACATTCTTCGATTGAAACAATTTTGCTTTTTGGTAAGATGAAGTGAATTACTTGAGTTGAGAGGAGGTAGTGTGTGTGTGCGGATGTCCTACATGCTCTGCAACTGTGCTGCTGCTCTTTATTTATAGCTTTAGGCCTTGTACACACATAAGCGAATATTCCATGCGAAAAACTGCGCAATCCAATTGGGCAGGTGAGAAAGGAAGAAGTGCATTTATTTTATTTTTTTAAATGCTTTCCCTGCCTGTTTGAACACACATCTCCAGAGGTTTGTTTTGACCTGTTTATTGTTCAACTAGGAAAATGACTATCATGATGTCTAGTGTTGCTTCTGGGATGTACTTTGTAGCACTAAAATCAAAGAAGCTTGAAACTCGAAGCCTTGTAATTTTTTGGGAGACAAGCAGTCTTGCCTGTCTGCATATCAAGGAAATCATAGCAGCACAAGTTTCACTGCCCCAAGGGTAGCAATAGTCGTGACCTAGAATTCAGCCAATTGCTCTAGGCTGTTTGACCAGTCCATGAGTCGGTGGCAGTTTTTCTATGTTTGGCGGTGGTCTGTAGCTGGTTTTTTTAATAATTTTTTGACAGGTGATGTGCAAGGAATTTCGTTTTTAAATTTATTTATTTTTAAAACGAGTTCTGGGATATGTATATCCTTCGCATCTGCTATGACAAAGTTGAATGCAAAAAAAGTTTAGAAGCACTGAACACTTGGCAAAAAGTCAACAGAGGAAATTTCTGTTTTTAAAAAAACAAACAAAAAACTTCAACGCCTCCCCTCCACTCCCCTAGGCCCTCCCCCTTTAAAAAACAACCCAATCTTGTATCCTCGAATTTAACCTGCTGTTGGGATACTTCACAGGGACTCCCATTTGGGGGGTTTGATGCAGTACAAGTAGTCGTAAAGGACCCTCTAAAAGATTGTTCTGGGGTTCCCAGGGATGCACTAGAACACTTCTTTTTAGCATTCGCAATGCCACAGGGACCCTCTAACCCTCCTCTAGGACCCATCTAAGCCTGTAAGTAAAGAGGTCCCTGGGACCCTTTGTTTTGCAGGGCGATTGGGAGCCCTGCTTCACTTTTAAAAAAAACCATGACCAGGGCTATTAAATCCTAAGCTGCGGACAAATCCTCGAAGCAACACTGACATCCTTGTTTGTTTTAATTATAGTCTCTGCAAAAGAGGATTTGTCGATATTTGTACCCTCTTAACCCCTTCACTGCCTTTACCCTGCCTAGGTTGTATGATGTCCTTCTGATTGATTTCTGCCATAGACTTTTGATCGGCGCCATAGTCACATGACACAGAGCTTTCGATTGTCAGTCGGGGCCGGGGTCATTGGTCCCTATTGATGGTGATTTGACCCCTCATTTCTGTGCTTGTAAATTCATCTAATCTGTCACTCTCTTCAACTCTGCTTTTTCCCTTTGATGTTTACTGTCATCTATTATATTTCTGCCAAACCGATCCATTCTTCTGCCCTTTTTTTTACGAAAAACACTTTCAAAAACATTTCTTCCAGTCGAAGTATGACCAGCTGGTCCTAACTATTTCTTAGTTATTTCGCAATGGCAGCATCTGCGCTATCGGCGCCTCATGTGACAGGAAACTTGATATGAAAACGAGAGAAGATAGACCCCCTCATGTTGTGCAGCAAGGGTTCATGCTTGACCAATGACGTTTGACAATAAAAATTTAAACTATAGTACTCGCAATTGACACTGTGAGTATAGTGTTGGGGAGAGCTGACTCAATCCTTTCTGTGATCAGGGATCATTCTTTTTCTCGATCGCCTCAGTTTCCTTTCAATTAGTGCAGCATGCATCATGCTGCCGTTGTATGTGCCTGACTAATTAACAGTTAGGCCCAGCAAGTACTGAATTCGGCTGGAGGGAAATAATATTTGAACGTTTCTTTTTTTATGAAAGGGCAGGAGAATGGATCCGGTAAGACAGAAAATAGATTAGAGGACAGGTAATCCAATGGCACATGCCGTCAAAGAGAGTGGCAGATTAAGAGGAAGTTACAAGCACAGATCGAACTTCCAGAAAGTGGGGGAACCACATGTACAAAAGACAATCTGAAGCTCTGCCTAGAATGTTGGTTTTTGGTTTAGACAAGTAAAAAAAGGTGGACCTCTAGATGATTTTCCCAGATTGAGCAGTGAAGGGGTTAAAATGCTTCACGAAAGCAGTTAAGATAATCGTTTTCCTATGATGAAGATGTAGATGTTAAGCATAGACAAAGACAAATAATTGCCCAACTATACTCTCGTAGATTCAAAAATAGAATTTTATATGGAGGTGCCAACCCCATGCATTTTTAGCTTTGTTTTTTTCTGTTTGCTGTTGAAATTTTCATTTTAGCTTTCGGTCTGGGATGTAATTTGCGAATGATACTCTACACAAAATTTGCTTTTGATGTATCTTTTTTTTGGCTTAAGAAGAATAGCTTCAATGGTCAAACTAGGACGCTCATTTCAATGCCAGGTGGCAATCAAACCAGTAGGGGCTTAGCCGCAGCGATATTCTTCGTTGGGCGTAGTGAGAGAGAGAGAGACTCATCTCCCTCTCTCACTACGCCCAACTAAGAATATCACGCGCCAAGCCCCTACTGGTTTGACTGCCCCATGGCGGTGAAATGTGCGTCCTAAGCTGCTCATTAGCTACACTAATAGAAACTGGTTAATAAAAAATCCACACAATGATTAGTGCGTTTTAATTTACTTCACAATCAGTTGTATAAAAATGGTAACAAAAATACTGATCATTTGTTTCACAATCACTGGGTCTGTGTAGCAATGGTTGGCGTGTACACATCAAAACTTCTTTATTCAAACTATATGGAATATGAAGTGATAAGAGATAATGTTGTGGGGTGCGTTTTCCACTGGTGAAGGCAGGTTTGAAATTCTTCTGGTTTGGCACCTCTACATAACCCATAAGCTTTGTGGAGGGAGATAATTTTCTTGGTATGGTAAGGGGAAAGCACTGTTGTGGGATTAAGCATAATAATATAAAGTGGAACCTCCCTTATATGACCTTCAAAAATAATCAAAATTGAGTTCTTATAAGGGAGGTAATTTTATACTTACAAAGAAAGGCAATGTCTCAAAGAAGTAGGTCTTATGTGGGAGGGATCTTATAATGGGAGGTCTTATAAGGGAGGTTTCCACAGTTTGTCATATTGTTTCTCTAGTGGGGAGGGAGAGGGAAAGTGCTGTTACGAGAGATTAAGCTTCTAGAAAAGATTACATTTTTTCTTCTTTTTGTGTAAGTTTAAAGAAAACAGCAATGGCAAATTGAAATCACATTCCGTGTTAGGGATTGTGAGTCAGGAAACAAGTTGGGAGGGGTCGGTTTGGTTTTAACCTTTTTTTTACGACCTTTCACACCTGCCAGCAATTCTTTGAAGCCAAAAATTTCCATTAAGCTTACTTGCCTGCAGAGAAAATATTTTGTCTGCAATATTTTCTGGTTTTTTGGTGACACATTTAGAATGGGGTCAATCCTTCACTACCCAAATTTAGGAACACATATTATTGAATAAAGATCCTGATTTTGAGGGTTTAATTACATGGGTGTTAATCATTGTGGCGCAAAAATGCGACATTGGCCGGTGAAAGGTTAAAGCGCTGATAAAGATTATTTATTGTTTGGTATTTGTTTAAAAAAAATTCTAGTGAAGATCAGTCTTTTTCAACGCGGGGAAAGAGCCATGGTCAACCAGGGTTGCCGACGTGTTGGGTGGGTGTTAGTTGTGTTGTGCCTGGTCTAACTTGGCTTTCAGCCATGAGGGTTTACGTTGACGACGATTCATAAGCTGACATGCTCCCGGCACTGCACAGCACTACGCAAGCTGAAGGACAACGAGAAGAACAGGAAGCTGTTTGAGCGCTAGATGTGCTCGAGTTTAACCAGGTAATATTGTGGTGTGTGTGAGGGCTCCCAGGTGCACCTGATTTGGGGTCTATGAAGCACTTAAAATTCTAAAGGACCCTCTAAAATAATGTGCAGGGATGCACTAGAAAAAATCTTTTTAGCATTTGCAAATGCTACTGGGGACCCTCTATCCCGCCTCTAGGATCTCTATACTGTATGTGAAGGGAGTCCCTGGGACCCTTGTTTTGTGGGACGATTGGGAGCCTGGTGTGTTGTGTCAACTGCGTCACTAATGTAATATAAGGCATCAGAAATTTGTCAGATCATTTGCAAATTTCAGAGGCAGGACTCCCAGAGACCACCATTTGGGGGTCTATGAAGTAAATTGTAAAAGTCCCAAAAGAATGCAAGGGGGTCCCGGGAGCACTATCAATATTGTGTTGTTAGCACGTCGCAATGCACTGGGACCTATATCAGCCTCTAGGACCCTCTATGCTGTAAGTGGAGTCCCTGGGTACTGTTGTTTTGTGGGACAATTGGAGTGAGCCCTGAGAGATCAAAGAATTTCTGACGGGATTGTCTTTCTGGTGGCATTGAGTAATTTTTTCTGTTCAAATAGAATACTGCTTCATGCTTTCAGTCATTGGGAAACTGATTTCAGTGTTTGTCCCTCTTCAGTCTGGGGCCAGTTTCAGAGTGCTGGACTTCAGGGTATCGGATGCCGGTTAGTATACTTAATGTTGGTAATAAGTAGCATACTGCCAAGTGTGAAGGACAAACGAGAAAAACAGGAAGCTGTTTGAATGCTCCAATATGCTCGCGTGTATCTGGTAAGGTTCTTGGTATATATCTTCTTGTCACGAGACTAGTCTTGGAAAACCTATACTTGGCTATCAGATTTGGTTCGTACCTACCAGGCCCCAGCAGGATTTCTCCTGCTATTGTTGACTTAACTGCCACGGTTTTTTTTTGGCTCACTCGTGTTAAAAGTATGTTCTATCATTGTTCGGTTGTGTGTGTGTGTATTATAATTATGGTTGTTTTTTTATTATATATAAAAACTGCAGCCCATTGTGCATTTTTGTTTTGTGCTTGTAGCTTCATTAATCTGACGTGTCACTCTTGTGACTGCCTTTTTCCATTTGCTTCTGTTCGTCTACTTTCTTTTGGATTATTGGTCCATTATGCCTTTCTTTCAAGCTCTCCAGCCGAGATCGACATGATGGGGCATTTCTTAGGTGGCTTAAAACGGCAGCATGACCATCTGCACGCGTTGTGACAGGAAACAAGCAGAAATACTGTAAAACATCTTTGTCAGAGAACAAGTTTATGTACCATTCTTTCTCGGACTATATAAGGCGATATTTTTCCACATGCGCATTAGATAACATTTTAATGAAATAGTAGAAATGTGATAAACAAAAATATGAATTTGTGTAAATTTGGGGGTGACGCCTTGACTTATTCCTGCTAGACTCCATGAGGAGCATCGGGCCGCTACAACACCGCGCCAACGGTACTGGTACTGGGCAACGCCCCTAACCGTTGGGGCCCACCGCCCCGTCCGGCATCCTCGCTTCTTGTCTCCACGGATCTTCTCAAGGTCTACTATGACCTTCACCCACTTTCTCTTGCCCTGAGGGTTCATCAGTCCAGTGCCCTGCCTGGCGATGGGTCGTCGCTTGTTTACGTTAGGTGGCCTATCCAGCCCCCACGTGCGCTCTTAACGTTATT
>CM065707.1:29095962-29133462 GCA_017654935.2 Phymorhynchus buccinoides
TCGGAAAGAGAGGTGTGGGAGCAAATACACACGGCCCAGAAGATGGGGCAGCAACAACAAAAAAAATATATATTAACTCTTTATGGAATAAAGTACAAAATCCAGGGTTATCATTCTTTGCATTTTCTCAAGAGTGATTACTCTTTGAAATAGTTCTTTGTTATTGTTCTCAGGGAGACACAGAGTGATGTAGTTATAATAGGTGTGTGACTGCGTGTCATCAGATCCTATTCATGTTCATTGTTGACATTGACTACACACCTTATTGATCAATGTTGTCAATGACTACACTTGTGTTGGTGAACTTGTCACTGACTACCCCCTTTGTCGATGTTTCACAGATTCATCTGATGCAGAGGCGGATGACTCGCCTCTCCAAAGACGTCAAGGAACTCTCCCGCCAGCAGCAGGAAGCAGAAAATGACCTGAACGCGCGCCACGCCCAAATCGTCCACTGGGCCGACAGGGCACGCGACGAAATTCTGGAAACTCTCTTTGAAGAAGCCGAGCGTACACTGTTGGAATTGAAGGCTGAGGAACGCTCATCCTTCAACCTGATCAACTCCCTGTGCGGGCTGGTGTCCCGGGCCTCTTCCACAAACGACAACGCTGAGGTCCTGTTGTTGAAAAAGGAGCTGGAAGCTTCTCTCCTGGAGAGAGAGAAGCGTGAGTGGCATGAGCGGGAATCGAAGAGAACGGAGCACAAGAATTATCTGAGTCTGGATGGGGATTTGTTGGCCGTGGATCTCGTCACCGTAAGGGCCTATTTAGGAGAGGTGTCGGTTGGGAAGGGAGAAGTCGTCCCTTCTGTGTCCCTGAGAGAACAAATGGAGGCACTGGTGGAGGGAAAACTGGAGAAGATGAAGACGAGTCTGGAGACAGTGGAAGAAGGCCTGAAGACCAAAGTGCAAGAATTGAGAGCAAAGATGGGTAGGTGGTATTTGAAGTCAATATTAATCTTTGCATTGTTTGAAAGAGAAGGAAGAATGTAGTAATGAATGAGATGGGATTATTTTTTATTTTTTATTTTTTTGCTGTCCCATCTTCTGGGCCGTACAGTGGCATTGCTACCACGCCGCTCATTCCGGATCCCAATTCGCAGCTACACCCTGGTTTGTTCAAGTCGCAGAATCCGAGACCAGCAGTCCAAGGGGAGCAAATCTATGTTAGGCCGTCAGGAGGCAACCAACCGAGGAGACACTGCACTTCTGCTGAGTCACTTCGGTGGAGTTCAGTGGAGCCTGTTCAGGACACCACCTACTAAGCCCCCTACTGACGACACTATTATCTTAGTCGTGGAGCCAGCGTGAGTGAGGTCCTCCTCCGAGGCCGCCACCACGACCGTCCACCGACAGCTCCCCAGAACACACTGATCCCCATGACTTTGACCCGAATGCACCAAGGCATAGACTGGATTGGAAACCGAAACTGAGGTCACCATGAGAGCAGGGCATGCAAAGCCACAGAATTTGAGACATTTTTTTAATTTTATGATTGATGGAAAATGAGGCCGATGATAACGATGATGATGCTATGGAGTTCCGTATCGGTCTGAGACTGCATGGCAGGGCTGTATTCTACGCTTCCTTTCATGATGATATCCCGGCGTTAACCAGGCCCGAGAACAACAGACACCTGCAGTGTTGGCCTTGCAATTAGAACAACACTCTCAGAATCGCATCCGTTCAGCGGATGAAACTCGACTGTGTGGTTTCAGTCTTCCCATTGAGCCCATAGCCACTCACTCTGGGTAGGAGTCGGTCCAGGACCGAAAAAACCCTTGCCTTTGATGGGACTCGAACCCAAGACCTCCCAGCCAGTAGTCCGCGACGCTAACCACTACACCACGGCGGCTGGTTGAGATGGGATTATTTATATTGATCAATTACTTGCCAGCAGTTATTAATGGATCTTCTTTTTCTTTGTCTTCTTCAATCGCTCAGACAGTTTCCAGTCAATTATGAGCGGAGATGCGTCATGTTGCCGTTATGCGCCTAAGTAAGAAATAGTTAGGCCCAGCAAGTCCGACTTTGGCTAGAGGAAATCTTTTTGAAAGTGTTTCTTGAAAAAAGTCAGGAGAATGGACCGGGACCGGCAAAAAAATAGTAGATGACAGTAAGCAAAGGATAAAGGCAGAGTCATAGAGTGACAGATTAGAGGAAGTTACAAGCACAGAACTTCTTGAAGGTGAGGGAACTATTTATGCAAAAGACCCCCCTGGTATCCCCACATGTGTGTGTTTGTATGTGTGTGCATGCGTGTGGTAGTGGCTGTGGAGGAATAGTATATCTTGACCAGGTGTGTGAAGCCTGTTGGGTCTAGCTGAAGGGGGAGAAGGAAATCTTCTGATTTAATTTACAATTAGAAACTTTCCTATGAAGTCTGCATTTCTGTTTCTCTGTTTGTCCGTTTCTCTCTGTCTATGTCTGTCTTGTTTTAGTGCTGGTATTGATGTGATTTACTATCATTTATAAGGTTCCCCACAGGGGCATCTTCTTGTTGATCATTGCTGGAAAAGTCCTTGCCCGAGTCCTGCTCAATCGACTCGTCAAACACCTCGAACAAGACCTTGCCAGCGAGCCAGTGTGGCTTTGGAAAGGAACGAGGATCAATAGACATGGTGTTTGCCGCATGTCAGTGCAGGAGAAGTGTCTAGAACAAAACGTCGACCTCTACATAACTTTCGTCGACCTCACGAAAGCATTTGATACAGTCAGTCATGAATGTCTGTGGAAGATAATGAGCAAGTTTGGCTGCCCACCAAAATTTATCCAGATGGTTTGCCAGTTCCATGATGGCGTGCAAGCCCAAGTCCTCAATGATGGAGAGTCATCCGCTCCATTTCCTGTCACCAATGGAGTGAAACAAGGCTGTGTGCTTGCTCCAACACTGTTCAGCATGATGTTCACCATGATACTGACAGACGCTTTTCAAGAAGATGACCCTGGCATTGACATCAGATACAGAATGGATGGGAAGCTGTTCAACCTGCGATGCCTCCAGGCAAAGACCAAGGTCCAGGTTGACAGGCTGAGAGAGCTCCGTTTGCTGATGACTGTTCCTTCAATGCAAAAAATCAAGAAGACATGCAGTGCTCCATGGCCTTGTTCTCTGCTGCTTTTGACAACTTTGGTCTCACCATAAGCACCAAGAAGACTGAAGTGATGTACCAGCCTGCTCCAGGGAAAGACTATGAGGAACCCACAGTGACAGTGAATGGTCAGACACTGGCGGCGGTGGACAAGTTCACCTATCTGGGCAGCACGCTATCTCGCCGTGTAAACATCGATGATGAATCAGATGCTAGAATCGCAAAGGCAAGCTCTGCCTTCGGCAGACCTCGTGCATCACTTTGAGATTGTGAAGGAGTGAGCCTCTCAACCATACTGAAGGTATACAGAGCCATTGTCCTCACCACTCTGCTGTACGCATGTGAAACACGGACTGTGTATCAAAGACATGCGAAGAAACTCAACCGCTTTCACATCAACTGTTTCCACAAGATCTTGAGAGTGAAATGGCAGGACAAAATCCCTGACACCGAGATTCTTGAGCAGACGGACATGCCTAGTATCTTCACACTACTCCACAAGTCACAACTACGCTGGGCTGGGCATGTCATCATAATATCTGACAATCGACTACCAAAACGTGTCTTCTATGGAGAGTTGAAGACTGGTGCACAGTCTTGGTAGACCAAGGTTGATATTTAGGGACACCCTCAAAGTGTCCCTAAAGAACTTCAGCATCAATGTCTCCTCATGGGAAACCCTGGCACAGAACAGACCAGCATGGCATGGTGCAGTAACAAAGGGAGCCACCAACTTTGAGGCACACCATATTGAGACATCGCAGGCAAAGCGTGAGGCATGCAAGATCCGCCTAAACAGTCGCAGCTCTGCAACACCGACAGATCCCCCCAACTCTTTCTCCTGTCCTCACTGTCAGAGATCCTTCCTGGCTCGCATTGGCCTCACTAGCCATATGCGAACTCATCCAGCATCCTAGATTTCCACAAGGATGAACTGTTGAAGCATGGTCATCATCCCTCGGAACGGACGAACGAACAACAATATAAGATTATCATCCTCGTAAATAAAAATATATGAAATTTTTTTCACTAACTTGGTTTGTGAAATGAGTGTACTTGCATGTATGTGTGTGATCAAAAAATATAAACAGAAGGACTTACTCTATGCAAACTATATCCTATCAGACTGGTTTTGTTGCTTTAATCGTGTTTGCACTGTCGCAGTGCATATCTGCCACTTGGCGTGCCCTTGTTTAAATGTGAACATAATTTAACCCTTTTACCGCCAGCCATATTTCAGCCAAAAAGTTCATTTAATTTACCTGGGTAGAGAATAAAATCCATCTGCAGTATTGGGGATTCTTCTGTGACATATATATTAAACTAAGGTCTATCCTTACTTCCCAAAGCTAAGACAATAGGGTCTTTGGATAATAGACCCCAATTTGATGCCTTTTAGTGACATAGGTGTTAAATCACTGTGGTGCTAAAATGCGACTTTGGCGGTGAAATGGTTAATTATAAATTGAGAGTTTAGACTTAAGTGCAGACATTTGAAGTAAGGAGGTATGTTTAAGTGAGGGTAGTTGTCTCCTACTAATAAAAAACCCTGAGGATTTCTTAATCTTGCTGTTTAATCCAAGAGCAATCTGATGGGATTTTTTTCTGTAGTTTTTTTTTTTAAGAAAATGAATAAATTAACTGATGTTTGCAAATGAGGTATATTCTTTGTTAGCAATGTTGCATTTTCCTTTTCACAGTTTCTAGGATAAATTAAATGAAGACCTGTAAGAAAATATGGCATGCATGCAAGTACTGTGCATGTATAATTTGCTTACAACATGGTATACTTGGTTATGTATGTGCGTATAAGTAAAATTGTATATGTGTGTGTGTGTGTGTGTGCGTGCATGGGCGTGCGTGTGCATGCCTGTGTGTTTTGTGTGCATGTGAATATGTTTGCAGACACAGTTGTTGCTTTCCATGCTGACGGGATTCACTCATCCCCGTTCATCAAAAAGAATAAGAAACTCGTGTTTGACTACACATTGACCAACATCGGCAGCGCCTTCAGCAATATCACCGGCACTTTTCATGCGCCAGTTTCTGGCCTCTACTGCTTCCATGCCACTGTCCTGACGAAATATACAGATGAACGTAAAGACACCACATTGCCTATTAGCATAAGTCTATGTAAGAGTAATAATGATAATAATAATAATAATAGTATCAAACTGGCTGAAGCGTTCAGTCCTGATGGTAGGCAGATTCAATCGAGCATCAGTGCCGTCATTCCTGTCATGAAAAATGAATGCGTTTTCTTGAAAAATGCAAGCGCGTATGAGATACAAGTCGTTGGTGGAGCCCACGATCCTCGTACAACATTTCATGGATTCTTGGTGAAAGCTGATTAGATTGCACTGTGATTTACAGTTTGACAGAAGTGTGGACTGAAGGAGGGGAGGGGGGGGGGGGGTGGAATCATTCTGTTTGTACTCGAGACTAGACTCATGTCCTTGTTTGAAGTTTCTCATAGTCATACTCTAGCTGTAAGTTTCAGATGAAATGGAAAGTTTCTCTTCGAGTGAGGCTTAAACTAGTTAAAGTATATCGCCGCTCGCATGCAATACAGACGTAACTCAAATGTTATCGATTTTGATATTTTTTGCATGTACGTAGTACAAGACTCACCAACTTTATTAACCGCAATTCCAAAAGATAAAGACGCTGTGATCAAAATAATATTGTTGAACTTTACGCATTTGCTTCCAAAGCTTCCACAAAACACAATTGTATGTCCTTTGACATCATTTTACCTTTTCAACGTCATAATTTTAGAAGAAGATAAAGAAAAAATTGCTTTCACGAAATCTGAGGAACCCACTTTACAATCCACACAGAGTTTTCAAGAAAATGAAATAGAGAAAAATAAATTAAATAATTCATTAAAAGTAATGCACCTCACTGTTTTAGCGTCTGTTACTAGTTTTGATTCTGCACCGCAGTCATTACAAAAATAAAATTGTCTCTGATGTAAAAGATTTTCCTTGAACAGAAAAGAACAAAAACCTAAATAAACCTTTGTATTTCAGTTGAGTAAATTATCTTCACTCAGCTTTGTCATCATATAGTAAAAAGCCAACTGTCCGTGTGTGTGTGTGTGTGTGTCTGAAACACCAAACGGGCCTTGTAACTCCGCCGTTTTTCGACCGAATCACTTCAAATTTGCTGTGAGCCCTAACGGGGCGATGGCAACGGCAACTGAGGCGGCCGTGTCATTTGCGCGGTTTCGCAAATGCGCGAAACGCGCATCCGCCGGCCTCTCGGAGCCCCTATCTCCAGCATTTCTGGACCGATTGCCTTCAAATGTGGCAGGTAGATGACCGGGGACGGTGACTATCCGTGTGCCAATCCGGAAGCGAATCGGTTCAGAAACGCGCGCGCTAGACGCCGCTTCACCTTTTCACGAATAACTCCGCCGTTTCTTAATCGAATCGCCTCAAATTTACTGTCAGGCTTGCTATGGCCCGGGCAAAGCCTGGCAGCAAATTGGAAGAGAATCGGGAGAGCGCGTCACTCTCGGAGCAGCGCCAACGGGAAACGGGGCCTTATAACTCCGCCGTTTCTTAACCGAATCACTTCAAATTTGCTGTACTCAGCGTTACCAGTACATGGCGTTACCGTTACCACGCGTTACCAGTACGGTGCATTGCCAGTACTAGGCGTTGCGCTAGTAATGATAAAATGAACATTGACAGCGAAGCAATAATACATTCACAATTATTTTTTTTTAATTGTGACTTGACTTGATATCACACTTAAGGCATTCTAATAATATGACGTCAATTTGCACATGTTCACTTGGCTATTGGAAAAGGTTAGGATCATCAGTGTCTGTTAAAATATTTCTACAGTGGAACCTCCCTTATAAGACCTTTAAAAATCATCCCAAATGAGGTCTTATATTAACCTAGGATAATACAATATTTAGGGTGACTTTTACTCTCTTGACCTTAACCTTGATCTTGACCTTGAACATCGTCAATTATTTGTTATAGTCATTTCTTTTATATCCTAGTAGATACAGACCCCAAATTTGGCAAGCAGTTAGACTGGCTTAAGATCATAAGGAGTGCTGGGTATTGTTGACCTCAGGGACCATGATAACCTTGACCTTTGACTTTGAATTTTTGTCTGTCAACTATGACATGAAGCGCTGCACAGTCTTGCTTAAAATGTTGTAGGGTGGTACAGCAAGCTGATGAATCCAGTATAGAAACCTATTTTTGAATAATTTGGCATTTAGATCTATCTTGGGCATTTAGATCTATCACCAGAATTTACTGTGAGCCTTGAAGGCTTTGCCTCTTGTTTAGAGTGCTAAACTTAATCCGCATGTGTGTGTACAATAGAGTCTGTTCAGTGCCCAGTGCATACGATTTTCCCCCCCTTGGCCTTGCATTCGTTTTGAGCTTGTGTGTGTCCGTTAGCAACAGTTTCAACTTAGACCAGAAGACAAGAAGAACAAGATGACGACATTCGGTGAGTCAAATCAGCAATTAATTTTGACAATTTCTCCCATTGTTTTGTATTAAAAGTATTAGGGAGCATACATGGGTGTCAGTGTATAATTCTCAACAATCAGAAATTTAAAGCTTTTATTTGCGCCCAAAACAAATTTCTTCCGACGAAACAAGTGATTTCAATATTTCATAGAAGTCGTGATTTCTTTGCAAAACTGAAGTAACACAGTTATTTGCTGGCTCGAAATTAAGTCGTGTGAAAAACTTTGACGCAATTTGAGCAGAAATAACCGAAATAATCAGTTTTTTGCTTCTCCTGCAAAGTGACCTCTTTCGACTTATGTCTGTATTGCATGCACACGGCAATATGTTCATGGCGTTTTGGGGTAAAAACTTTTTTTTCAAATCAGTTTTCAGCATTTGAAGAAAATGGTTTTCTGACCTACATTGGCTTTATCCTTTAAATCTTCCAAATCTTAAGCCATAATCAAACTGATTTTTCATTTGACATTAAAAAAGATAGATGGATTGTTTCATGTTGTGACGTAAAACTATAGCTACCATATTTTATGGACTATAAGGTGCACCTGATTGTGAGGTGCACCCACACATTTTACACAAAATTTTGATTTTGTTATAGTTTCTTGCTATTTTAATAGTCACATTGTAAGTCTCAGTCTGGGGAAAAAGTATCGCCTTATAGTCTGTAAAATATGGTAGTTCAAATTGTTTTGATCATATTAACAAAGCTAACCAAATGTTAGGGTTAATCAATAGAACATTCACTTATCTAAACAAGGAAACATTTGTATTGTTGTGCAAGTCTATGGTCAGTCCACATCTGGAATACTGCAATACAATATGGTACCCTTACCTGAAGCGACAGTCAGTGGTTATTGAAGAGTGCAGAGGAGGGCAACAAAAACTGTTAAATGTTGTAGAGATTTAAGCTATCAAGAGAGGTTAAAATTGTTAAATTTACATTCATTAAAAGGAAGACGTGTAAGAGGAGATCTCATTCAGGTGTATAAAATCTATAATAATTTAGATTATATCAGCTTTGAGTCTCTATTTTCAGTGTCTACATACAGTAAAACTAGAAATCAAGAAGTAAGGTACAGATTCAACATTATAATACTAACAAACGAAAACATTGCTTTAGTAACCGTGTTGCTAACCTCTGGAATTCACTGCCACCTAACTTTAAAAGAGCACAATCTACTAACCAGTTCAAAAATCTCCTGGACAGTAACAACATTTTTAATCAGATATTTTTTTGATTTTGACGATTGATTTGAAATCGTAGTTTTTACTCCATGCAATAAGCAAACCTGTAAAAATGAATTTCAAATGGATAGGACGTTTTATAAGCCACAAGGCTTGAACGCTGAAGCCTGTCCCTACCTACCTACCTACCTACCTACCTACCATATCTGCTGTGGATTTTCAAACCTTTTGGCTGTTAGAATAGATTTGTTCATCTTTCATAGCCATTGTGAATGCAAACAGGGTCTTACAGCGGAAATCAATGAAAAGTACAGTTTGACTCAGGTGAGTGGAATCACTTACAACGCAATCAAAATTCTGTGTAGATTTGCCTTTATATGTAAACCTAAACAAGAACATAGGCTCTAGACAGCTCTGATTCTTCGTGAGATTTTCATGGTTATGTCCCTTGGTGTTGAAGGAAGAGAGTGGTTGGGATGGGGGAAGTGTTGGGGGGCTTGGGATGTTCTTACTGATCTGCTGAATTGATAAAATGTGTGCTCATGCACTTAGCACACGTTAAACCCAGTGGCAACGAAAAAGTTGTCATTTGGTCCAAATTTACCCCTCTCCCTTCCTTCCTCATCAGTCACACAACAATTGCATGCCCCCCCCCCCCCCCCCAAAGGGTGGCGCGCCTCTGGCTGCGACACTCTTTGCAGGTGGGAGCAACCCGAATTTCACAGAGACGCCTCTGTGACTGTAATGTACCTAACCTAGCATAAACTAAAATGTGCTGTGCCCAGTTGAAGTCTGGATGTCATCATTTACCATTTAGTTGGAGGGCATCAAATATTCAATGTGAGCTATACTGCTCAATTGATAAAATTTGCAGTGAGTACCATACTTTACGGACTATAGGGCGGTACTTTTTACCCAGACTGGGACCCATGCACCTTATAATATGACTTGTATTACAGTAAGAAAATAGAGTAACAAAATGTCACTGTTGTGTACAATTTGGGGGGTGCACCTTATAATCAGGCGCGCCTTGTCGTCCGTAAAATACAGTAGTGAAACTGCTATGTGGATATCATTGTTAACAAAAAAATGTTATAACTCATTCATATATTTATTTCAAGTTTGGTTTATTCCAAAAATAACCCCCTGGGGGCACATGGAAATAAATATAAGTAACAAAAATGCTATAAACAACATATTTAATTAAGAAAAGGAAACAAAAATGCACATAAAGCAGCTAAACACGGTACATAGAGCGACAAAAATCACGTCAAAATCGATCAACCATTAGGTACCAGAAGAATTAACAATGATAGAGACTTGATTGTATTGTTCCTGAACTTATATTCAATCTCATTAGCAACAGCCCCATTCATACATATCATAATCTTCAAGAACGACGTTATCACAAAAAGTACCTACTGTGCTATAAGAAAAAACTAAATAAAATAATCATACTACAGAAAATGTCCGGAATTAATAGATAGCTGATGCATTTGCTTCAAGGGAAATAAATCTGTGTGCACACCATTTGGTCACTTCTAAACTCGCTTCACTCCCTTAGACCATAATTTTGCCTCTGACTTTGATTTTGTAGTGGTTTGTTGTGGGGAAACCAATCGGTGTAGAGAGTTTTTCTAAATAAAGTCTATATATAAACAAAAGTCTGATCTACCACTTCCCTTTGTCTAAACCTGAAATAAAAACGTGTAATCTTCTTTCATTTCTCTTTCTTATGTATGTTTTGTTTGTGTGTGTGACTGGAGTGATTTGTGAGTTTTTGTAATAGTTAAAAATTGTTGCTATGTGTATGAGTTAATGCTTTTTTCTTTCTTTTTTGTGTGAGTTTGTGTACCATTTGGAAGGCTTTGGATATTCAACCTTAGTTAGTGACTTTGCAGTGCGTAGTTGAAATGTGGATGTCATCATTTCCAGATTTATTTTTTGACATTTTGTGCTGCGCACCGTTTTGGAGGGATTTGGTTATTCGGCGCGAGTTATACTGCTGAATTGATACAAATTTGCAGTTCAGAGTTGAACTATGGATTCAAATTCAAATTCAATTCAATATCACTTTATAATCTCTCATGGAAAAATTACATATCTTTATTGTTTCTTTTTTTGTGTGTGTGTGCCATTCTGGAGGGCTTCGGATATTTAATGTGAGATACTGCTGAATTGGTAACATTTGCTGTTCAGCATTACATCATGGTGGTTTTTTTAAAGTCTGTTTTAATGCCATTGTGTTACACTGGAACCTCCCTTATCAGTGATCGCATTTACTGGTAATTATCAGTAAAATACTGATTGCAAAACCAAAATACTGAGAAAAATAAATGGACCTTTCAGTCCCAGGGACTGATACAGTTTTGCTAGGAATTGTTTTAATAGAGCATTACATTTTGATGTTGTGTCTTTCACTGTTTTTTTGTTTCCCTGGGACTGGTTTTGACACCGGTTGTCGCTGATGGGACTGGTTTTCAAAATTCCTACCGCGATCACTGCTTATAAGACCTCCCATTATAAGACTCCCTCCCATATAAGACTCCCTCCCATATAAGACCTACTTCTCTGAGGCACCTACTTCTCTGAGGCATTGCCCTTCTTTGTAAGTATTAAAATTACCTCCCTTATAAGATCCCTCCCTTATGAGACCTCATTTTGGAGGATTTTTGAAGGTCGTATAAGGGAGGTTCCACTGTATTAACAGTAAGATCAAATCACATTCCCAGTACGGGTAGTTTGAATTTCTATGGCATGCTTATGTATGTGGGTTTTGATATA
The DNA here is from genome assembly GCA_017654935.2 of Phymorhynchus buccinoides. NCBI lineage: Eukaryota > Metazoa > Mollusca > Gastropoda > Neogastropoda > Raphitomidae > Phymorhynchus > Phymorhynchus buccinoides. The sequence continues at coordinate 29,107,528 of CM065707.1, forward strand.
TGTATAAAGTGTGTGTGTGTGCGCGCACATGTGTGTGTTTGTCTGTCTGTCTGTGTGTGATAACTTTTTATTGGAGCCTCTAGGGGTGAAATTACTGAACTAATCTAAATGAAAACTGACAGAATTGTCTCCCAAGAAGAAAAATCTGTTTAACGTCCTCCGGTCTGAAACAGGGACATTAGAAATAAAGATGGTGGGGACGATCCTGAAGGCAATGCCCGGAGGCAGTGCTACACCAGGAAAGTCCAGAATTTTATCAATACAGATATTATTGTGACAAAACCAACAGGCAACTCACAAATCTTAATTTATTTTAAGAAGACGAACCTTTATTCTGGGTGTGCTTTAGTTTAATATGAGTTACCTTTTTTTCATTTTCTTTTTATGTTACAAATCTGGACAGACCAAGGTTTTGTCATTTAATTAATATAGTAATTTTTTTTCTTTTTATTGGCGGGTGGAGACAATCTTTTATGCTTAGCTATCATGACAGACCTAGATATTCTCAATTTTGTTGGTGTCTATATCTGGAAAGAGGGGGTGGGGGGCATTTTTTGTGGTCACCATGCACAACAGACCAATATTTTGTCATGTCATGAATCATTTTGTTCCAAAGTATTTTTTGATAATAACCCTTCGTGACAAAGGTGTTGTCATGCCATTTTAACATAGTCCAGGAGCCATAGTGCTTTTTTTTTATGATAACCTTTCTTTTTTATATATTTAACCATAGTGAATGCTGGTTTGGTATAATCTGATTGGGGTGACTTGCTCTGTTTCTGATGAAATCAAACTTTTCTGCTGCTTTTTTTTTCATATTGGTTTGTTTTGTTTTTTGTGCCTTACTATGTGTGTGTTTGTCACATTCTTTTGTGTGCATTTTGAGATATTAAAATAGATTTTGAGGTAAAGTTTGTAGCATCATACTTAATCATGCAAAGAACAAATTTTTTTTCCAAGTTTAAGTTGATACAGATTTGTACTTGCAAACATTAGCGAAAAAAATTAAGAGTATCTTTCTTTTTCTTTTTTTGTGTGGAGTAGGATTGAAATAAAAATAATAAAAATCAGGAGACAGTTTGGTGATACTTTATGGACAGTTAGTGTGAATGTTAGTTGTGAGTGTGTGGATTTAAAACTTTTTTGTGTACTTTTTTTGTAGTTTGTCTTTATTCAGATACAGTCAGCTGAGATATAGCACGGTTTTGTTACCCGGCCAGAGGACAGGTTTTTTTTTTGCTGTCCCATCTTCTGGGCCGTACAGTGGCGTTGCTCCCACGCCGCTCGTTCCGAATCCCAATTCGCAGCTACACCCCGGTTTGTTCAAGTCGCAGAATCTGAGACCAGCAGTCCAAGGGAGCTAATCTACGTTAGGCCGTCAGGAGGCAACCAACCGAGGAGACACTGCACTTCTGCTGAGTCACTTCGGTGGAGTTCAGTGGAGCCTGTTCAGGACACCACCTACTAAGCCCCCTACTGACGACACTATTATCTTAGTCGCGTAGCCAGCGTGAGTGAGGTCCTCCTCCGAGGGCGCCACCACGACCGTCCACCGACAGCTCCGCAGAACACACTGATCCCCATGACTTTGACCCGAACGCACCAAGGCATAGACTGGATTGGAAACCGAAACTGAGGTCACCATGAGAGCAGGGCATGCAAAGCCACAGAATTTGAGACATTTTTTGAATTTTATGATTGATGGAAAATGAGGCCGATGATGATGATGCTATGGAGTTCCGTATCGGTCTGAGACTGCATGGCAGGGCTGTATTCTACGCTTCCTTTCATAATGATATCCCGGCGTTAACCAGGCCCGAGAACTACAGACACCTGCAGTGTTGGTCTTGCAATTAGAGCAACACTCTCAGAATCGCATCCGTTAAGCGGATGAAACTCGACTGTGTGGTTTCAGTCTTCCCATTGAGCCCATAGCCACTCGCTCTGGGTAGGAGTCGGTCCAGGACCGAAAAAAAACCCGCCTCTGATGGGACTCGAACCCAAGACCTCCCAGCCAGTAGTCCGCGATGCTAACCACTACACCACGGCGGCTGGTTGGGAGTTTACTATCAATCCCAACCCCTTCCCCTTCTTTGCAATTTCTTCTGACATTCAAAATTTATTTTCTGATGTTTTTCGATGGCCGTGCAGTTAGAATCACCACCCGCAAAGTATGCGGGTCTGGGGTTCGAGTCCCATTTGGTCCACAATGTTTCTTCCTTGGAAAAGACTTTGCTCTTATTATCTCACTACCTCCGAAGTCGGAGTGTGGCTGCCCACGTGGCAGGGTAATCAAAAAAGTTCACACACGTAACGTTCTCATCCCTAGCTGGTGCATTTGAACCACAGTGTTCAAGTGCTTCGGCTGTTGGGATGATCCCTGGAGTCTTTAAGCCAGGGTACGACACAACAACAACAACAATTATCTCACTATACCCAGGTGTAGTTAACCATCCGCGAAATGAAAGCTGGTTAATGTTTTCAGGGATTTCTGTTTGTTCCTGGCTATCTGTCTGACTAGCTATCTGTCTGTCCCGATTATGTGAACATAATAACGTTTGAACGGGGGGACCTAGGAGGCTCACATTTTTCATGCGGATAGGTATTTAGGATATCTAGGCCAAGTTCGAAAATGGTCATTGGTCAAAGGTCAAGGTCATCGGAGCCGAAAAATGCTGTCACGCACGAGCTATAATTGAGATCCTCGTTGGCACAAGGGTACTGTAAAGTGCAGGCGTAGACTGTTTGATTGGACTTTAGTTTCGAGGGTGTTTGTCTGCGTGTTCTTCCTGCAAGGTCACTGGACCCGAAAATACTGCCGCGCGGCTGGTTGATCTCGCGTATTCACGCTCTAGTGGGTGCCTAGCCTCAGTTGGGGAAAATCCTTCGGATGAGACTGAGACTTTTTTTTTTTAAACGAGGTCCTACACTTAAAGAACGCAGTGGCAACAAATGAGTTGTCAGTTGGTCAAAATGTACCCCTTACACAAAACCAGATTGCAAAAAGAAACAAGGGCATCGCCGGGCGGCAGATACGCACTGCGACAGTGCAAACCCGGCCAGAGATATGTTTCGTAGCATACGCTTAAAGAAACAAACCAGTCTCATAAAATATAGTCTACCCTTCTGTCAAATTTGATCAAAATCCGTCCAGTAGCTTTTTAAGATAATCGATACACAGACAGACAGACAGAAACACACACACACACAGACCCGTCACAATACCTGTCCTCTGGCCGGGTAACAAAACCATGCTATTTCTCAGCTGACAGTGGATGACGCAATGCACAGGTTGAATGAAAAATGGTGTTTTACGTGCTCTCGGTCTGGAACAGACACATAATAATGGGACATTTGTAGATACAAAGATGGTGGGAACAATACTGGAGGCAATGCTCGGAGGCAGTGCAACACCAGTGTGACGAGGTAATGGGTTAAAAGGCTAAGCCTCTAGGGAAGACTTTTAGTGTGTTAAATTTTCAAGTAGAAAATTTGCCTTTAGCCCACTTCTCTAGGGTATGGGAGATGAGCAACTTTCCCGGCCCCTTTTCATCTAATAAATTTATATTTGTGCCCGGGTTCTGGCTCGTATGATTGTAAGAAATACAAGTGGTTGATTTGCTCTTAATGGCAGACAGAGAGAAGTAGGGTTTTACATGAAATTACAAGACTCCCACTCTCATCAGTCTGACCAAAGGGTTCAGGATTATTTGACACTTGTATTTTATTTACTCACAAAATCTGCATAAGATTATGCAACAATAATAATAAAGCAGCTCAAGGGAAGGGTCACTAGGTGTCTTCAGTGCCAGGGGGAAAGTTCAAATGATTGGCGCGGTCCGGGGGACTTAGCTGTTGTCAAGTTCCTCCGTAGTGATCGGCGAGTGCTGGGGTGGCTGGGCTTGCTCGTCAGGTGAGAGTAGCTCCCAGTCGTTCCGGTTACGGCTTCGCGGGATGGCACGGTTCAGGCGTGGTCTCCTCGCGGATTCTGGGTGCGGGGCGTCTTGGCGGCGTTCCCGTCTTGGTCCTTGTGAGTCAGGGATTGTGCGTCCTGACCACGATGCCCTGCTGATAATCACAGGAGAAGGTGGATGTAGATCTCTATGGCTTAGAGACAAGGGGCTTCAGTCGGCAGGGAATTAGTGGATCCCAACCAGCTAGAAGGCTGCCCTTGTACAATAGCACTAGTTACTAAATAAACTGAATTTCAGTTAGCAAACTGAGATCAGTAAAACATAAAAGGTGATCAAGCCAACATCACTCTCCATCCAACACCTGGAAAGGAATGGTATCATAAAGTGCAAGATTGCAACCCACAGGTTTCCTACTAAAAATAGACAAAAGGGTTAGTAGGCATAAAATCCGGTTCTGGTACCAAAAGAGTTAAAGTCAAAAACACACACACACAAATAATCAGTGCACATAAATAGAACAGAATGTTTACCACTTCTTTTCAATAACATATCTATCTACTCCTTATTCATCATTGAACATAGGATCTAGATCAAAAATAGGATCAAACAAAACAAAATCTCAATCACCAGCCATCAATAATACTCACTAGTTGGGCTATTATGACTGGCTGGGAGAGAGGTTGAGTCTGCAATGTTGCTCTAGCCAGGGTTCAGCGTCTTGTGTGAAAGTATGTGTAGGCTAACTTTTTCTCACTACTCAAATTATAGCCTTCACTTTCAAACAATGAAAGCCTGTGATTGGTTTATAGCAGTCGTCACGTCACAAGATGATGTTATAATATTATGCATACTAGTACCGAACAATCACGCGCCGGTTACATCCTTATCACACGCCGACATTCCTATCCTTCTCGTGATTAGAAAGGAAGGGTTCAAAAGGGCGCCGACTGTGGGGGTCACTTTCTTGTGATGGGGAGGTAGATCGGGCTTCAAAGAGACAAATGCCTTAATCGGCGTCTGTTTGAAGCCGCCTGGCAATTAAAGTGGCGTCCCGAGAAAAGAAAGGGGGGGGGGGGGGGGTGTAGATAAGAAACCAAGAAAGCGGGTCGTGCGGGACACTTACGTCACAACCAGTAAAGTCACGATTTTTTAACAATACAGACAATAACAATGCACAGGTTGGTAAAGGGGGGGGGGGAGGGTCTTGTAAGTATGACTCATTGGCACGTGACCAAGTGACCTAATAGCTTGGGGTGAGGTCTGGTTATTTCTCTCTTTGGCTTATAACAAAAGTGCTTAAAAAACCCAAAATATGACTGTCGATTAACTCCATACTAGCGCAACGTCGAGTACCGGTAACGCCTAGTAACGGTAACGCCAAGTACTGGTAACGCTGAGTACAGCAAATTTGAAGCGATTCGGTTAAGAAACGGCGGAGTTATAAGGCCCCGTTTCCCGTTGGTGCTGCTCTGAGAGTGACGCGCTCTCCATAGTAATGGTAACGCCTAGTAATGGTAATGCCAAGTACTGGTAATGCTGAGTACAGCAAATTTGAAGCGATTCGGTTAAGAAAAGGCGGAGTTATAAGGCCCCGTTTCCCGTTGGTGCTGCTCTGAGAGTGACGCACTCTCCCTAGTAATGGTAACGCCTAGTAACGGTAACGCCAAGTACTGGTAATGCTGAGTACAGCAAATTTGAAGCGATTCGGTTAAGAAAAGGCGGAGTTATAAGGCCCCGTTTCCTGTTGGCGCTGTTCTGAGAGTGATGCGCTCTCCATAGTAACGGTAGCGCCCAGTAACGGTAACGCCAAGTACTGGTAACTCTGAGTACAGCAAATTTGAAGCGATTCAGTTAAGAAACGGCGGAGTTATAAGGCCCTGTTTCCCGTTGGCGCTGCTCTGAGAGTGACGCGCTCTCCCGATTCTCTTCCAATTTGCTGCCAGGCTTTGCCCCGGCCACAGCAAGCCTGACAGCAAATTTGAAGCGATTCGGTTAAGAAACGGCTGCGTTATTTGTGAAACGGTGAAGCGGCGTATATCGCGCGCGTTTATAAATTGATTCACTTCCGGTTTGGCACACAGATAGTCACCGTCCCCGGTCATCTGCCTGCCAAATTTGAAGGCAATCGGTCCAGAGATACGGGCGCCGAGAGGCCGGTGGATACGCGTTTCGCGCATTTGCCAAACCACGCAAATGACACGGCCACCTCGGTTGCCGTTGCTATCACTCCGTTAGGGCTCATAGCAAATTTGAAGCGATTCGGTCGAAAAACGGCGGAGTTATAAGGCCCGTTTTGTGTTTCACACACACAGACAGACACACACACACACACACACACACACACACACTTGCCTTTTTATTATATGGTTCGAACTCCCACTCATGCATTGCACACACTCCATCTTCCTACAAAGTATTATTGAGATCCGTCATGTACTTTTGGAGTCTTTTTTTTCCAAAGGAGCCAGAATGGTCAACATACTGACCGTGGGCCCTGAAGAGAAGAAGAAGACAGACAGACACACACACACACACACACACACACCCGTCGCAAGACCCGGTCTATATATGACGAGAAAATAATGAAATGTTCAGCACACAAAACACTAACAAAAAATACCCGAGACCCTCCATACCATTCTCTTCTCTTCCCTGTCTGCTTTTGTTCTTTCTTCTAAACCCTGATTCACAAGAAGGAAAGGAAGGAAGGATCTGAGAAAGATGAACAAGGAAAAAAGAAAGGATAAATGAAAGAAAAGGAAAAGTGAGATGAAGCATCAAAATAGAAAAGAGAGACCGGTTCTCATTAGACGCGTAAGTTCCGTACAGACACCCCTAAATAAGTGGAACAAAGAAGGATAAAAGTTTACGCATATAGGGGAAATTCGGACACGTGCACAAATCTTTTCCCTTCTTTGCTTCACTTATTTATGGAGTTGCGCACGGGTTTCCGCATGGAATATCCGCTTATGTGTCTACATGGCCATAAGGAACAGGATTTTTTTTAAAGCAAGATGAAGCACAAAAAAGAGAGAATAACAGGTTAAAAAAAAATGTGGAAGGCGAAAACAAACACAAAAACAAAAATGTTGCATGCAGGGGAAGTAAACGTAAACGCGTTAGATAATTAAACAGACTTTTTATAATATTTATATACCCACGATTGTTTGTGCTGTTACAATCTGGAATCATAGATTATAGATCACAGGGGCGGATCAGTTAGTATCCGTAACTTTAGGGGAAGACGGGGTAAAACGCGCATGGGCGGGTAAGAAGCCCACCCCAATTATCTCATGAAATGAAGCAAATTTCAGTCTCATTTTGCCCATGTCTAGCATTCGTCTCATGGGCAAATTTGACTGAAATTTTCTTTATTTCATGAGATAATTGGGGTGGGCTTCTTACCCGCCCATGCGCTTTTTACCCCGTCTTCCCCTATAAAAAGAAATGTCCCATATGGCTTAGGCCGGGAGGACGTAAAACAAATGTCTCATCAGTTAGTCATGGAGGGGGTGGTTCCAAGGGCTTGACTGGCAATAATTTGACAATGATTCAGTGAGAATGAAGGCCTCTCTAGGGAGAATAAACAAAAACTATAGCATGGAATTTCTTGTCGGTGTGGGAGTCATGGATTTCCCCCTTCTTCTTTTTTTTTTTTTTTTTTTTTTTGGGGGGGGCTTCTTTTTTATTTATTTAAAGAAGGGGTGTGTGTGTCCAGAACCCCTGTAACCTTCCAAATCCGCCTCTGCATAATTACCACTTAATTCCGTGTTTTCAAAAATGTAAGCACAGTGTCTGAAAACTCTGATTAAACAAACGAAATAAATGTTCCCTACCCTATCCTTCGCAAGATGACCCACTAAATCTCCACCTCACACACATATGTACGCATGCAGCGTGCGCGCGCGCACGCACACACACGCGCACACGCACACGCACACACACACACACATACATGAACAAAGATCATGGCTATAGACATGTTTTCCTCTTTTACATCTGAAATTATAAGAAGTAATCGTGTTAGTTTAAATTGTTATTGTTTTGTGCCAAATAATTCTGTTTTTGACTTCTAAGGCAATGAACAGCTGCCCTGTTCTGTTCTGTTCTGTTCACCTCAACACAAAAATATTCAGTCACTAAGTTTTGGTTTCAAAGATATGTTGCCCTGTTGCGTTTTTGTAACATAATTATGGTGTGTGTGTGTGTGTGTGTGTGTGTGTGTGTGTGTGTGTGTGCGTGCGTGTGCGTGCGTGCGTGTGTGTGTGTGTGTGTGTGTGTGTCACAGTGTGTGTGTGTGTGTGCGTGTGTGTGTTCGTTCTTTAGTTTAACGTCTGTTCACCCGCAAGTGATATTAGACAAAAACAAAATAAATAAAAAAAATAAAAAATAAAAAAATTATAAAAAAAAAAAAAAAAGTATTGAAGTGAGAGTGTGTGTGAGTGCGTGGATGGTAGTATTATTATGTGTTTTCCCTACACATCTATTCATACAAATCTAACTGAGTGCATATAAAAATTACATTAACAGATATATAAGATGGGAGGAAGTGGGGGACATACAGTAACATTTCAAACTGACGTATGTAACATGAAGAGTTAAACAAATGTGTCTTAATTTATAAATGGCTAACAACAAAAATATAATAACACAATTTAAACCAACAATTAATTAGTAACTCAAAGAAAAATACCAACAGGACTTATGTGCAGGATTTCTGAAAAACGTTTAAGGAGATTAAAGTTGTTTAATATTTTTTCAATGGTTAAAGGCGTTTGATGGTTCAGCAATTCACCATCAGTTTTGTTGATTTGTTCTTTAATTCTAGGACAATATAGGAGCAAATGATTTATAGATATTTGATTTCCACATATGCAGTTAACATCTTTAGAAAATTTTGTTTTAAAAGCATTTAAACGAAGTTTAAGCATCAAAGATACGATTTGTCTTAAACTTGTATCTTTGAGCTGTTTTAAAATTAAGTAGGAATTCATTGTACTTGAGCCTTTTATACAATAGCGTGAATATTGACTGTCTGAAGTCATTAACATGCTGTCAAAATTTTCTTTGGATAATTTTTCAATATGTTTATAATATTCATGCAGATCTAAATTCACATTAAGATGAATCGTTCCCTCGGAATTACGTGCTGCACTTCTAGCTGCTCGATCAACCAATTCATTTGAGTATATTCCACAATGAGAGGGAACCCAATAAAAAGTTACACTAATGTCTTTACTCGATAATTGATTAATTAAATGTTTGATCTCTAATATCATTTCAAGGCGTATGTTAACATTTTGACCTTTAATAGCTTGTAATGCTGATTTCGAATCTACACAAAGTAATATTTTACAAGCATTTATAGGTAATTCTGCGGTATATTGTAATGCCATTAAAATAGCTAACAATTCTGCAGTAAAAATGGAATAATATTTACCTATATAATATCGTTTCTCTATTTTTAACGAGGGTATTATAAATGCTGCTCCTGTATTCCCATTTTGAAGAACAGACCCATCTGTGTATATTTTAATGCATCCACTATAACAACTTTCCATATGTAAATTAACTAAGTTTTTTAATATGTTTGGAGATTGACTTTTGTTAACATCTGTATGATCAATATCAAAAGCAGGTTTAATTTGTTCCCAAGGCGGTACTGGCGAAAAAGATGGCTTAGCTGCAATTTCTTTATTTTTTAATTCTTTACAATTAATAATATCGGAGACAAAGGAATTAATTGGTTGCAAAGATTGAATTGTTTTAGCTCTTTTAACAAAATCATGTTCAGTATCTAACTTAACTTCTTCTTTACAAAATGTGTCATATACTGTTGATTTTAATACAAATTTTGCAGCAGAAAGCTTTCGATATTCATCGAGAGGTAGAATACCTGCTTCTTTATATGATCCTAGATTATAAGCATGGGTTGGTACCCCAAGTGCCAGTTTAAAAGCTTTACAATCGATACATTGTAGTTTGCTTAACAAATATTTTGGAGCACTAAAGAAAATTTCCTGAGCATAAATTAATCGAGATCGTACAAGAGAATTAGCAAGACATAGAAGCGCTTTTGTATCTTGTCCCCAACGCTGTTTACTTATAATTTTGAGAAAATTTAAAGCCTTTCTTGCTTTGTTTAATATGTAATCTATATGTTGATTCCAAGTAAGTTTTGATGAAAGGAAAACACCCAGAAACTTCACACTCTGCGTATAATTGATTACTGTGCCATTGATGGTAAAAACTGGAAGTTTTTCTGGGTTGCATCCCGAATTAAAAAGTACTATATGTGTTTTTTCTAATGATAAAGTTAAACCATTTTCTTTCATAAATGTATTTATTTTATCTAATTCACGTTGATATAGTTTTTTGGCATAGTTCAAGGATCTAAGTGGAGTTTTACGCTTCATTGTTACCTTCATCCACATGCAGATATCGTCTGCGTACTGAGCTAAGACTGTGTCTTTAGATATATTATTTGGTAGATCTGCTATCAATATATTAAACAAGATAGGTGAAATAACAGAACCTTGTGGAAGACCCATCTGAAGTTCTCTGGGATTTGAATATGTACTTCCAACTCTTACTTGTATAAATCTATCTGATAAGAAATTTTCTATATAGTTATACATATTACCTGTAACATTGTGATTTTGAAGTTTTTGTAATAGTCGATAGTGCCATACTTGGTCGTAAGCTTTTTTCACATCAAAGAAGGTTGCAAGAATATTTTTTCGCCTTGCAAACTGTTGCTTGATTTGTGTCGTGAGTTTTACTAGGTGTTCTGTAGTAGACCGGCCTTTTCGGAAACCTGCTTGATTATTAGGTATAATGCTTTGTTTTTCACAGACATGAATTAATCTATTTAATACGATTTTTTCCATAAGTTTGCATACATGAGACGTCAAAGAGATGGGTCTGTAGCTGTTTCTATCAGACCTGGGCTTGCCTTGCTTATGTATAGGAATAACAATTGAATGTTTCCAGATAAGGGGCATTTCTCCATCAGCCCAACATTTCTGAAAAATTACATGTAAAAAACTGATGACATTATGTGGTAAATGCCTTAACATTTCATACGATATTCCATCTAATCCAACAGATGTTTTGTTTTTACTAAGATGTAGAATACATTCTTTAACTTCATCTAGAGTAATATCGGCATTCACATAACTTTTTATTGTGGGCTTGTTATTATCTTCATCTGTCGTGGTCTTATTTTTCTCTTCATTTTCTCTATATTGTCTATTTTCAGCAGATAATCCAGTAGTTCTACTGTAATTTGCAAACATATCAACAAACGCTTCTGCTTTTTCTTGATTAGAAGGTAGATCTGAATTTTCCAGTTTTATTGGACACTGCGGTAAATGTATTCCGTTCTTCATGGTTTTCATTTTTTCCCATACCTTTTGCATATCTTTATAGCTATAAACTTCATTCGTACAAAAAGATGACCAGTACTGTCTCTTTGCCTGTGCATTAACCCTGTTTGCTCTATTTTTTGCCCTTTTTGACTCTATATGATTTGGGAGAGAGTGTTCTTTTATGTAATCTTCAAATTTTGTCCATTTTTCTGCTCTAGCGTATTCACAGTCTTCATTCCACCAGATATTACCAGAATGTTTATGAGACTTCTTTGATTTACTCATAGGGATAGACTCATTAGCAGCGCTAAGAACTGCATTAGTAAATATAGAGTACAACTCATGAACGTCTTTATCATTTATGTTACCAAAGTGAAATGTTGATAGTTGCTGTGAAAACTTATCCCAATCAGCAAGTTTATAATTATATTTTGGGATTTTCCCCTCTGTTGTATCTGTGGATCCCGTATTAGTAAACTCAAAACTGGTAATAACTGGAATGTGGTCACTATTTAGGCTATACTTTAAAGTATTCCATTCACAAATTGGAGCTAGATTGGGTGATACAAGAGTCAGGTCAATAGCGGTTGCCCTGTGATTAGGATTATCGGGAATACGTGTTACTCGACCGTCGTTCAGAAGATATAAGGATGAATCAACAATATTTTCAATAAAGCGATTGCTTGTAATGTTTTCACAGTTCTTCTCCCAGAATGGGGCGTGTGCATTAAAATCTCCTGTTATGAGTACTTTTTTACCTTTATCTGCTTGAAATGTACGGATCCATTCAGTGTTATTATCATCTGGTCCCTTTGGTAAGTATACAGAAATGACAGTTAATAAGATGTTACCAATTTGAACTGTCACAGCACAGGAATGTACATTAGGTAAATCTGGTGGAACAGGGCTAGGGCACAGAGTGTAGTTTACCCCTGTATACACGTAAATGGCTGTATTAATTTTCCCGTTAGTGTCTTCTTTTTGAATGATAGGAGGGAAATAATAATTATCTAACTTAGGAAGCTTTTCTTTCTTAACATTCAGTGACTGGAGACTTAAAACATGATACTTTTCATCAGCAAGATGTTGTACTAAATGGTCGTAGTTTGTGGTGATTGATCGACAATTCCATTGAAAAACACGAAAGTTGTTACCCAATGACATGAACTAATTTTTAACACAAAATATTGTATAATAATAACTAATTTGTAAGATAATTAACACTTTTCAGGAAATACTAACAAAATCAAAATGGCAATAAGTCTCAATTATATCTTTAAAAATAAATGACAGTAAAACAATCACATTAGATACGGAACACTTTTCTGTCAATCACAATATTTCAAAGACAGACACAAGAGGGGAAAAAAAAACCACCGCAAGAAAATTCTACACGATTGGGGAAGAATACACCAAACATTTCAGATGAACTCATCAGTGTCAACTGCTGTTTATCCCCATCTCTGCAGCACATCGTACATGTTCCACCGTGGGTCCTGAGCACCAAAGAACCGAGGGTGTCCTGGGGGAGGACCTGGTCTCTGAGGGAGAAACCATCTGCCTGACTGATGTGGGACTCTTGCTGCTTTCCTTGGCTTCGACCAGAGCAGACGCCGCAGATGTCTCCCCAAACTGGCTGCCAGGATGCTGGAACCGTAGAAAGATGGATGGACACCATCCTTGAGATGGCTGCAGTTCAACTGATCGTGCGAGACAAATGACACCTTCTTCTCTTCAAACAGTTCTTTTGTTACAAGCGCATTGAAAAGCTGTCTTTTCATGTTTAATTGTTCCTCTTTCACTGGAGCGAGTTTACTTATCACGACCTTTGTACTCGAGAAAGATTTGCAAATGTTTTTAATAGAACTAACAAAGCATTTACTCATCTTCTCAGGGTCATCTTTTTTCAGGTTGTTTATACCACAATGTATCACAACTGCGTCTGGTGCAGAAGATACAGCCTTCATCTCCTTTTCAAGGTCTTCAACTTGGTACACTCTTTTGAATGAGGAATTGAAATCGTAGGACTCACCAAGCCTTTTATGTTTCACACCACGCAGAACCGAATCTTGAAAGAACACCACAGAAGGCAACTTTTCTTTTTCTTTTTCATTGGAGATTGACGTCATTGTAGTTGTTACGTCTTTCTTTGGTCTTGCGTGTGTGTGTGCGTGTGCGTGTGTGCGTGCGCGTGTGTGTGTGCGTGCGCGCGTCTGTGTATGTGTAGGGGGGGGGGGGAGGGATGGTGGATGTGTGGTGGAGATGGCGGATGAGTGTATGTGTTTGTGTGTGTTTTGGCATGCATGTGTATGCACGTTGTTGCCATACCCTGGCTAAAAGACTCTAGGGATCACATGAAAAGCCAAAGCACTATGCACATTGTTGTTGTACCTGGCTAAAAGACTCCAGGGATCATCCGAACAGCCGAAGGGATGAGAATCTGAATTTGATCGTTGTCACTGAGCTGTCCATCCGGACAATTATACAGCGTGGTACGTTGTGGTAGGAAGAAAAATTAAAAAAAGAGCTAAAAATCAACAGAAACCAAAAATAACTAAAAATATGAGGTCTCCGGCCAATCGTTTCATGACTCGGGCAAAGATACTGTACAGTCTTTGACTCGGGTCAGGCGGCCAATCCGGCTGCCATAGCGGCCCCTGGGGGCAAACCCCGACCATTACGTGTGTGACCGGGTTTTTTTTTATTACACCGCCATGCTCTTGATCAAGACATTGATTAATATCCACACAGAGACTTGGAGGAGGTTTGCACTGTATTAAAATAGTGTGTTCTAGTTGGTGCATCGGCAAATAGATTTCTAAGCACATAGTTGATTTTCCCTAAATACTTTAATACACCCCCAAACAAATACTGTGTGTGCCACTGGAGCGAGTAAGGGATGACATTCTGTGTACATTAGGCCTAGTACACTTTTTTAACATCTCCAAATACCCGAATTTCCCCTACAGAAAATATCGTGAGGGGAGATAAGTCTAACATCTTAGCAAAACGGTTAGTTTATGTAACCAAGATGGCGGCCCCCATGCGACTGGTAGCCGCTGCACGAAGTTTGGAGAGTTTTGTGCTGAATCAACCCGCTCGGTCGCTACGACATGGACTGCCAGCGAACTTTCAGCGAAACTTCAACTCCAGGAAAGCATTTTGGCAACGCAAAAGACTTCTTGTGGCCGGCTCTGTTGCGTTAACCGGCGTGACATTGACAGCCTTGGTCCAACAACGATGGTCGCCTTGCTGGCAGACTGTGCATGCAGCCAGCAGTACTCGACCTGATGTGCAGCCGTCCAGACGGGTATGTATCATTATATATGGTGTTAGTTTTAGACGTTTGTGTGAGTGAATGGAAGCAGTCCAGCGCATGGCAGCTCGCTTTATCTTATGCTCAACCAGTTCAGGCTCAACTTCAGGCCAACGTCCAGCGTAAACGGTTTATGACCAAAATGGTCGCGGTCAAAAATACATGCGTCTTTGCGTAGTAGCCATACATCATTTGATTGGCAAGCGGCCATTTTCAGTCACTTACGTTGTTTCATGGAAACTGACTCTAACCCAACCCTAACCTTGTGCTAACCCTATCCCTTACCCGGCCGCGCACCACAATCATCTTTGACCGCGACCATATTCGAACGCGACCATTTTTGACCGCGACCATTTCGGGCATACACCGCGTAAACACCATGCTGGAGAACCTGGGCTGGGACGCTCTGGAGAGCAGACGGCAGAGAACCAGGCTCTCCATGCTGCACAGCATAAATACCGGCACTGTCCACTGCCCCAGCCTCCAATTCAAGCTGGAGTTCCCTCCTCCTCGGCAGCGACGTGGCCACAACCTACAATTTAAAAGAATACAATGCTGCACTAAGTACTGATCAAATGCATTCCTCCCAAGGACCATCAGGGAGTGGAATGATCTGCGACTGGATGACCTCTGCTCCTTCACTGCTGTTACCCCCAGTGGGTCAGCAGTGCAAGGGAATCATCACATCAATAAACCCATCAGCCCCCCCCCCCCCCCCCCCCCCCCCCCCCCCCCGCCCCTCTCCCTCAACCCCTCCACACCCTGTTTCCAGGACGCAGCATCACGCTCAGACCCGAGCAGCGGGCGCGAGCTGGCTGGGTCACTAAACCCGAACACCCCTATGTCCATGCAGCAGCTTAGGCCCTGTATCAGATGGAACCGACCCCCCTTTTTTTGCCTGAGGGTGCCAGAATGATCAATTTAATTATTGTGGGCCCCAAAGAGAAGAAGAAGAAGAGAGAGAGAGAGTCAGTCAGAGAGAAAGAGTGCATCAGTATCCCCCCTTTCCCCATCCTGCAATCCCCTCATTCCACCCTCTCTTACAACCCACCCAACCCCACCTTGGGCATATGGTGCCACCTGACCATATTATCAATATCTTTATCTTGACTACACTCGTGATGCTGTGATGTCCCAGGGCTCAGATCATAGTATGTAGTCATGACAGTGATATGAATTAATTAAAATTTAAATGCTGTATTGTAACATTAATTTGTGTTCTCCCTGTCAGGACAAATGTCCTATTGAAAATAGCTGGCATACATTGTCCTATTATAATATAGGGTATTGGTTTCTGCAAGAACCAGGACATTTTTTTCCTATTGATTTTCTTATTTCAGGACTGTTTGTCCTTTCAACTTTTCCATCCATTCCATGGTGCATCACTGAGCCATGAACTGTATTTATAATTTTATTCCTTTTTCAGATCCAATTGGACTCGGGCAACTCCGGCCTGAAGCTGACGCTGTTCCAGTTCCAAACGTGCCCGTTTTCCATAACTTTCATCATCATCATCATTATGACCCTTTCATCGCCACTGTCGCCTCTTGGCACCACAATGATTTAGCACCCATGTCACTAAAAGGCATCAAATGAGGGTCTGGTATACAGTGACCTTATGTTCTTAATTTTGGGAGGTAAGGATAGGCCCTATTTTATGCATGTCACAGATGAATCCCCAATATTGCAGACGGAATCTATTCTCTTCCTGGGTAAGTTTAATGGTAAATTTTGGCTGATGAATGGCTAGCAGACCTGCCTACCCATACGATTTTTCCGTGTTTTGTACACGAATTTGAGCCCCAGTATGGCAGTACGGTAAATGGAAAATTAATACGGCAAAAATTTGAACTTAAGGTCTTCTAAGATCGGTCAAAATCGAGTTTGTTTTTCGTCATTTCGCATGGCAGTTTAATGTTCTGTAATGTTCCGTTTTTGGATCTCCTGGCAAAATACGGAATTTTGAGAAAAAGTATGGAATTTTATTTCGTGGAGTACCTAAAAAAGAAATTGGGGGTAGGCAGGTCTGGGCTAGCGTTGAAAGGGTTTATTCTTCATGTTCAGATCCTCATGGACTCGGACACCTCTGGCCTGAAGCTGACGCTGTTCCAGTTCCAGACCTGCCCATTTTGCATAACTTTCATCATCATCATCATAATCATCATCATTATGATTAAGACATTGGCTTTATTCTTCATTTTCAGATCCTCATGGACTCGGAAAACTCTGGCCTGAAGCTGACCTTGTTCCAGTTCCAGACCTGCCCATTTTCCATAGCTTTCATCATCATCATCATCAACATCATCATCATCATCATCATGCTTAAAACATTGGCTTTATTCTTCATGTTCAGATCCTCATGGACTCGGACACCTCCGGCCTGAAGCTGACCCTGTTCCAGTTCCAGTCGTGCCCGTTCTGCTGCAAGGTGCGGGCGGTGCTGGACTACTACGGCTACTCCTACGACGTGGTGGAGGTCAACTCGATCACCAAGAAGCAGCTCAAGTGGTCCAACTACAGGAAGGTGCCCACCATCCTCGTCGACGGCCAAGGGGACAGCGGATACCTGGTCAGTTTGCTGTTGTTGTTGTTGTTGTCTTGCCCTGGCTTAACCCTTTCATCACCACTGTCGCCTCTTGGCACCACAATGATTTAACACCCATATCACTGAAAGGCATCAAATGAGGGTCTGTTATCCAGTGACCTTAATGTTCTTAATTTTGGGAGGCAAGAACAGGCCCTATTTTATGCATGTCTTAGAGGAATCCACAATATTGCAGACAAAATCTTTTCTCTACCCGGGTAAGTTTAATGGTAAATTTTGGCTGAGGAATTGTTAGCGTTGAAAGGGTTAAAGACTCCAGGGATCATCCCAGCAGCCGGAGCGCTTGAACACTATGGTACAAATGCCTTGCCCAGGGTAAATCCCAACTCTCAGTCTTTAGACTATTTTCGGGAAAAAATAGGGGAGAGCACTTCGTGAAAATTAGAGTTGCTTACCTCCATTACTTGGTCAAACGCCATAGCAAGAATGCCACAATGGCATCGAAGCTTGAAACCGCAGGATGCCAGTCAGCGACTTGCAAACATTTTTTTTTATAAAAATAAGGGGGTGGCCAGTTGCTACAAAGTGATAGAACTTGCAAACTGTGACGTAAAAAAATATAAATTACATCAAATTTAGAAGTGACGCACTGCATTCTACATGCTGCGTGTCTCCTCAAACACACGAAGCAAGGGCTGGGGATCTTCCTGAAGGTAGAGTAATTTCCCCTGTTTGACCAATTGAAACTACTCCGCTTAATTATTTCCGAACAATTCCTATTGAGTTTTGAGGACAGCTGGCGTTGGTGAAGATCCCCACAAAGGTCAACCAATCCCTTTGGCTGCAGTGCAAGTGTTCTATTATTTTGTTGTTGTTGTTGTACCCTGGCTTAAAGACTCCAGGGATCATCCCAACAACCGGAGCACTTGAACACTTTGGTACAAATGTACTGGTAGCTAGGGATGAGAACATTACGTGTGTGACCAGTTTTTTTATCACCCCGTCACGCGAGCAGCCACACTCAGACTTCGGAGGATCTTAGACTGATGATGCTAAGCTAGGAGCTTGTTGTGGCTTAGGACAATCCCCGCACAACCATGCAGAACATAGTGCAACATTTTGATGTAGCCTTGGTTTTCTAGCTTATGTCAACTGGTCTGACACAGCCTCATGCCGAGGCGATGGTCAATTTGCATGATACTATCTTGTCATCTTGGATAAAAATCACTTAAATGACATATTACAGTAGGACCTCCCTTTAAAGACATTCCCTATTGAGACTCCCTTTAACTTAACCCTTTTGCCGCCAGCCATTTTTCAGCCAAAAAATGCCATTTATTAAACTTACCAGGGTAGAGAGAAAAAAAAATCTGCAATCTTGCAAATTCCTCTGTGACATGTATAATGTTAGGTCTATCCTTACCTTCCAAAATTACGAAAAGAGGGTACAGTGAAACCCGTTTAGTACGAATTCCAGGGGAGAGGACCAATTTACTCGTTGTAAGCATTGCTCGTTCAAACCATTTTATCGATTTTGGCAACCCTGACGAACCTATCAATCGGTCCTCACATCTACTGTGATGTGCGTGTTGGTAAAGTGTGAAAAAGACAGAAAAACGGAAACAACACACTTACCCAACAAAGCATGGTTGTAAGCCCAGTATCCTGTATCCATAGGGTTTTTAATGCCGATTACATACACTTTAAAACAGTTTATTAACACACGATAACATCAAAAACATAAAATCCACACACGCGCTTTAAGAGAAAGTTAAAATTTCCCGGAAGTCACAAGATCAGTGCGCAAAGAGTGAGTCCAGTGTCGTCTGCTTGCGCTGCAGACACCCAAGTTGTTATATCGGCCAATCAGAATGCCGCTTACATACCGAGGGGTCAGTCAAGATGGCGATGTTGTTGTCAGTGTGTTCTCGTTCTAGCCAGGTAATTGTGCAAGAAAGCTTGACTTTGGGATGGCGGTGTGGTTGTAAGTGCGTTCTCGTTCTAACCGCGTAGTTTTTGCATACAAGCTTGACTTTGGGAGTCAATAAATTGTACGTTATATGCAAGTTGCTCGTTGTAGCGAGCTCGTTGTATGCAGAATTATTTAACAAGGAAAAAGAAGGCTTGTGGTCTGGAATTTTGAAACCACTCGTTAAACACGGGCTCTCGTTTAAACCGTACTCGTACTAAATGGGTTTCCCTGTATTTAGATAACAGGCCCTGATTTGATGCTTTTTAGTGACATGGGTGTTAAACCATTGTGGTGCAAAAATGCGACATTGGCGGTGAAAGGGTTAAGATGTACCAAAAGAAGTTTTCATCAAGGGTTTTTTTTCCCCTTCACATCTGGACTACTGAGTGTCCGCCTCCCTATAAAGACCCCTCCCCTACTAATACCCTTTTGGGGCTGATTTTTCAAGGTCTGAACAGAGAGGTTCCACTGTAATTATTATTTGCGTATTGAAGATCACTGTAGTAGGGGTCCAAATAGTAAAGTGATATGCACAAATATATGGAAAATCATGGAAGAGCTTGGTCTTTTGTGGAAGACTATGACTCTTGAACTAGGGGGTTCCCCCGTGGGGATACCGGGGGGTCTTTTGTATAAATAGTTCCCCCACCTTCTGGAAGTTCTGTGCTTGTAGCTTCCTCTAATCTGTCACTCTCTTTGTTTCTGCCTTTTCCCTTTGCTTACTGTCATCTACTATCTTTCTGCCTTACCGGTCCGTTCTCCTGCCTTTTTTCACTATTTGACTATTTCTTAGTTAGGCGCATAACGGCATCATGACGCATTTGCGCTCGGGGCGTTTGCAGTGGATTTTAGTGCTGAAGCTGAAGGGACTGTTTGGTCTTTGGGGACCTTCCTCATTAGGAATTGTTCGTAGATAATGAAGGTGAGTAATCTCATGGTGTGTGGGACTGGGAGTGATCTTGCTTGACAGAGTTGGGTCAAAAGGGAAGTTACACTGGCTTCATCAGCCGTCGCCTCGTATGTTTGAGTAGGCACACATGACGAAGAATACGTGTCAGTCTAAAGTTGACGTCATTTATATTTATGACACATTTTGCAAGTTCGATCAGTTTGTGGCCACCCCTCATTTCTCTAAAAAAAAAAAAGTTTGCAAATTGCTCACTCGCATCCTGGTTTATCTGTTTCAAGCCATGGTTGCTATGGTTTGACCCTCTCGGTCGAGGTAAGCAACTCTAATTTTCACAAATTTCTCTCCCATAGTTTTTTTTCTTTCCGAAAATCGTCTATTATACCTAGGATCCTAACTATGAAGATGATGATGATAATAATGATAACCTCATGATAATGAGAAGGAGGATGGTAATGATTATGGTGACAAAAAACTGTAAAAGGATGATAATAATGATGATGATGATGTTTCAGTAAGTAAATGACTCATTAGTCGTCACCAGTTTCCGGAACCGAGGCAGCAGGATACTAGCTATGATGATGACAATGTTGATGATAAAGGTCATGACAATGATCATGATCATGATGGTGAGGACACTGATGATGGTTTCAAACAAGTGAACAATTTGTCAGTCATCATCAGCGTTTTAGAATGGTGGCGACAGGATATTACCTATGATGATGATGTTGATGACAATAAGAATGATGATGATGCTGATGACAAAGATGGTGACAATAATAAGGATGATGACAACAATGATGTCAATGATGATGATGATTGTTTCAGTAAGTAAACGACTCGTCAAGTCACCATCAGCGTTCTGGAATCGTGGCAGCAGGATCCTAATTGAGGAGGAGGACGATGACAAAGATGATGACAGTAATAATGATGATGATGATGTTTTAAGCAAGTCAACAACTCGTCAGTCATCATCAGCATTTTGGGATCAAGGCAGCAGGATATTACCCATGATGATGATGATGTTGATGACACATATGATGAGAAATAATAATGATGATGACAATAATGATATTGATGATGATGATGATGATGTTGTTTCAGCAAGTGAATGACTCATCAGTCATCATCAGCGTCCTGGGATCGTGGCGGCAGGATGTAATTACCAAGACAATGACAGTAATAATGATGATGACAATAATGATGTTGATGATGATGATGTTTCAGCAATTGAACGACTCGTCAGTCATCATCAGCATTCTGAAATTGTGGCGGCAGGATGTAATTACTAAGACAATGACAATAATAACGATGATGACAATAATATTGATGATGATGATGTTTCAGCAAGTGAACGACTCGTCAGCCATCATCAGCATTCTGGATTCATGGTGGCAGGATGTAATTACTAAGACAATAATATTGATGATGATGATGATATTGATGTCCTGGAATCGTGGCGGCAGGATGTATTTGCTAAGACAATGACAATAGTAATGATGATGACAATATTGATGATGATGATGTTTCAGCAAGTGAACGACTCGTCAGTCATCATCAGCGTCCTGGAATCGTGGCGGCAGGATGTATTTGCTAAGACAATGACAATAGTAATGATGATGACAATATTGATGATGATGATGTTTCAGCAAGTGAACGACTCGTCAATCATCGTCAGCGTCCTGGAATCGTGGCGGCAGGATGTAATTCCTAAAACAATGACAATAATAACGATGATGACAATAATATTGATGCTGCTGCTGCTGATGATGATGATGATGTTTCAGCAAGTGAACAACTCATCAGTCATCATCAGCATTCTGGATTTGTGGCGGCAGGATGTAATTACTAAGACAATGACAATAATATCGATGATGACATTATTTACAGACCTGTTTACTCTTTTCGAGTAGTATTCTACTCAATTTGGACCTCTACTACTCTTCAAAATTGAAAAAAATGCTCTAATTACTCATTTTCAGTGAAAATTATTTGATGGTTTAGTGAAGAGGACTACTCATTTCACACCAAAACTACTCAGTTAAGCTATCCAGACTACTCAAGACTTGTGTAGGGGGTAAACAGGTTTGTCAGACAATAATATTGATGATGATGATGATGTTTCAGCAAGTGAAGGACTCGTCGGTCATCGTCAGCGTCCTGGAATCGTGGCAGCAGGATGTAATTACCAAGACAATGACAATAATAATGATGATGACAATGATGATGATGATGATGTTTCAGCAATTGAACAACTCGTCAGTCATCATCAGCATTCTGAATTTGTGGCGGCAGGATGTAATTACTAAGACAATGACAATAATAACGATGATGACAATAATATTGACGATGATGATGATGATGTTTCAGCTAGTGAAGGACTCGTCGGTCATCGTCAGCGTCCTGGAATCGTGGCGGCAGGATGTAATTACTAAGACAATGACAATAATAACGATGATGACAATAATATTGACGATGATGATGATGATGTTTCAGCTAGTGAAGGACTCGTCGGTCATCGTCAGCGTCCTGGAATCGTGGCGGCAGGATGTAATTACTAAGACAATGACAATAATAACGATGATGACAATAATATTGACGATGATGATGATGATGTTTCAGCTAGTGAAGGACTCGTCGGTCATCGTCAGCGTCCTGGAATCGTGGCAGCAGGATGTATTTGCTAAGACAATGACAATAATAACGATGATGACAATAATATTGACGATGATGATGATGATGTTTCAGCTAGTGAAGGACTCGTCGGTCATCGTCAGCGTCCTGGAATCGTGGCAGCAGGATGTATTTGCTAAGACAATGACAATAATAACGATGATGACAATAATATTGACGATGATGATGATGATGATGTTTCAGCTAGTGAAGGACTCGTCGGTCATCGTCAGCGTCCTGGAATCGTGGCGGCAGGACCCCCAGCAGAGCCTGGAGAAGCTTCTGCAATGCTACGTGTGCATAGAGAGCGAGGAGAAGGGCAAGAAAGTGTTTGAGTTCCCCAACAAATACTTCATCATGTTCATGGAGAAGACCAACCTGCCCTCCACACCGGAACAGAGACAGTGAGTGGAGAGAGGGAGAGAGAGTGTGCGGAAGATGTACGAGTTCCCCAACAAATACTTCATCATGTTCATGGAGAAGACCAACCTGCCCTCCACACCGGAACAGAGACAGTGAGTGGAGAGAGGGAGAGAGAGTGTGCGGAAGATGTACGAGTTCCCCAACAAATACTTCATCATGTTCATGGAGAAGACCAACCTGCCCTCCACACTGGAACAGAGACAGTGAGTGGAGAGAGGGAGAGAGAGTGTGCGGAAGATGTTCGAGTTCCCCAACAAATACTTCATCATGTTCATGGAGAAGACCAACCTGCCCTCCACACCGGAACAGAGACAGTGAGTGGAGAGAGAGAGAGAGAGTGTGCGGAAGATGTACGAGTTCCCCAACAAATACTTCATCATGTTCATGGAGAAGACCAACCTGCCCTCCACACCGGAACAGAGACAGTGAGTGGAGAGAGAGAGAGTGTGCGGAAGATGTACGAGTTCCCCAACAAATACTTCATCATGTTCATGGAGAAGACCAACCTGCCCTCCACACCGGAACAGAGACAGTGAGTGGAGAGAGGGAGAGAGAGTGTGCGGAAGATGTACGAGTTCCCCAACAAATACTTCATCATGTTCATGGAGAAGACCAACCTGCCCTCCACACCGGAACAGAGACAGTGAGTGGAGAGAGGGAGAGAGAGTGTGCGGAAGATGTACGAGTTCCCCAACAAATACTTCATCATGTTCATGGAGAAGACCAACCTGCCCTCCACACCGGAACAGAGACAGTGAGTGGAGAGAGAGAGAGTGTGCGGAAGATGTACGAGTTCCCCAACAAATACTTCATCATGTTCATGGAGAAGACCAACCTGCCCTCCACACCGGAACAGAGACAGTGAGTGGAGAGAGAGAGAGTGTGCGGAAGATGTACGAGTTCCCCAACAAATACTTCATCATGTTCATGGAGAAGACCAACCTGCCCTCCACACCGGAACAGAGACAGTGAGTAGAGAGAGGGAGAGTGTGCGGAAGATGTACGAGTTCCCCAACAAATACTTCATCATGTTCATGGAGAAGATCAGTCTGCCCTCCACACCGGAACAGAGACAGTGAGTGGAGAGAGAGAGAGTGTGCGGAAGATGTACAAGTTCCCCAACAAATACTTCATCATGTTCATGGAGAAGACCAACCTGCCCTCCACACCGGAACAGAGACAGTGAGTGGAGAGAGAGAGAGTGTGCGGAAGATGTACGAGTTCCCCAACAAATACTTCATCATGTTCATGGAGAAGACCAACCTGCCCTCCACACCGGAACAGAGACAGTGAGTGGAGAGAGAGAGAGTGTGCGGAAGATGTACGAGTTCCCCAACAAATACTTCATCATGTTCATGGAGAAGACCAACCTGCCCTCCACACCGGAACAGAGACAGTGAGTGGAGAGAGAGAGAGTGTGCGGAAGATGTACGAGTTCCCCAACAAATACTTCATCATGTTCATGGAGAAGACCAACCTGCCCTCCACACCGGAACAGAGACAGTGAGTGGAGAGAGAGAGAGTGTGCGGAAGATGTACGAGTTCCCCAACAAATACTTCATCATGTTCATGGAGAAGACCAACCTGCCCTCCACACCGGAACAGAGACAGTGAGTGGAGAGAGAGAGAGTGTGCGGAAGATGTACGAGTTCCCCAACAAATACTTCATCATGTTCATGGAGAAGACCAACCTGCCCTCCACACCGGAACAGAGACAGTGAGTGGAGAGAGAGAGAGAGTGTGCGGAAGATGTACGAGTTCCCCAACAAATACTTCATCATGTTCATGGAGAAGACCAACCTGCCCTCCACACCGGAACAGAGACAGTGAGTGGAGAGAGAGAGAGAGTGTGCGGAAGATGTACGAGTTCCCCAACAAATACTTCATCATGTTCATGGAGAAGACCAACCTGCCCTCCACACCGGAACAGAGACACTGAGTGGAGAGAGAGAGAGGGGGGGAGGGGAGGGAGAGAGAGAGAGAGAGAGGGAGAGTGGAAGATGTACGAGTTCCCCAACAAATACTTCATCATGTTCATGGAGAAGATCAGTCTGCCCTCCACACCGGAACAGAGACTGAGTGGAGAGAGAGAGAGGGGGGGAGGGAAGGGAGAGAGAGAGAGTGTGCAGAAGATGTATGAGTTCCCCAACAAATACTTCATCATGTTCATGGAGAAGATCAATCTGCCCTCCACACCGGAACAGAGACAGTGAGTGGAGAGAGAGAGAGAGAGAGAGAGAGAGAGAGTGCGGAAGATGTACAAGTTCCCCAACAAATACTTCATCATGTTCATGGAGAAGACCAACCTGCCCTCCACACCAGAACAGAGACAGTGAGTGGAGAGAGAGAGAGAGAGAGAGAGAGAGAGAGAGAGAGAGTGCGGAAGATGTACGAGTTCCTGACAGTGAGTGGAGAGAGAGAGGGGGGGAGGGAAGGGAGAGAGAGAAGAGAGAGAGAGAGAGTGGAAGATGTACGAGTTCCCCAACAAATACTTCATCATGTTCATGGAGAAGATCAATCTGCCCTCCACACCGGAACAGAGACAGTGAGTGGAGAGAGGGAGGGATGGAGATAGAGAGAGAGAGAGAAAAGAGAGGGATGGAGAGAGAGAGAGATTTAAGATTAAGTGCGGTAAATGTTCATTTCAGGGAGGAGAGAAAATGGCGGAAGTGGGCCGACGACCATCTTGTTCACATGCTGTCTCCCAACGTCTATCGCACGCCTTCAGCGACCCGTTACATTCTATCATATCATATTCTTTTGTCCCTCAGTGTGTGGGCTGCCCACATGGCGGGGTAATAAAAAATGGTCACAC
>CM065707.1:29138462-29158334 GCA_017654935.2 Phymorhynchus buccinoides
ACAATTCTTCGTGAAAACTGATGGAATTATGGCATTTTAAGCTCTACAACGATGCTTTTTACATCCAATGAAGGGTTGTGGCTTCTGTTGGACAGTATCTTGGACGATAATAGGGATTTTGAAGCAATTTAACGTGAGTATTCGTCGTATCGGCGACTTGTGACCACTTTGGATGTCTGACTCACAGTAGACTGTACTGAGCACGGCAATTATTGCCTCTCTTCTCACGATTTTGTTCACTAATAGGGCGCCCTCGTTTATAAGGCGCATAGGTCGAAATTGGAGACAAAAATATCGCCTTATAGTCAGAAAATTATGGTATAGCTTTATTTTAGTGCGCTTAGAGTTATTACTGCTGATAGAGGAACAGCATGAATGAATTCCAGATGAGTAACGTAATTAGTGTTACCTGCTGACTTCTTCTCAATCGCGCGCAGACACTGAGACAGGGAGAGTCTCCCGTCGTAAAAGCGTAGATGTGTTATGCTGCCATTGTGTGCCTAACTACTTCTAGTTAGTTCCAGCGTTGAGAAAAGATTATAAAAAATATTTTTCAGTGTACTCCCCACCTCCATCTGTTTATCGATGCTCAATACATTGAAACCATTCTCAGTATGAATATGTTGATATTTTGAAAATGATGATGTAACATCAACCATTCTGATGTATTTAGTATATTCTAGTCACAGAGATTTATCTCTGTGAAATTCAGGCTGCTCTTCCCCAGAGAGCGCGTCGCCACAAGTACGGCAGCATGACGCATCTGCGCTCGTAATTGACATGAAACTGTCTGAGCAATCGAAGAAGAAGAAGTATTGTATGGCATTGGTGTGACGCTGTGAAGTAACATGTAATTCTGGTGTGTGTATCTCTTGATCTTGATGAGGTTCGTCGGCAGGATCTAATTTTGGATATAAACGCCAACGTGGGAAAAAACTGGGGAGAGCACATAAAACCTATTGATCCCAAACTGAAAAATAATAAAAACAAAATGGGTGGGTTTATGATCGGCAGGCTACAACGTTCCACTTTTCATCCAGCTGAAAAACCCCACATCTAGCATGGTAGCTGGGGCCCTCTCCTACAGTTCAGTATGATGGTTGTTGGCTGTGCCTGAAACACTAACCCAGTATAGCCGAACTAATGTTAGAAACAAAATATTTTCTAACAGAGCAACAAAGTTTTGGAATACTCTTCCTGCACATATTAAACGAGTACAAATTCACAAACACAATTCGAAAACCTCCTTGATAAATACACCAACATCTCAAAACTGCAATATGAGCATGACTAAAAGGCAGATTTGCCAAAAACAAAATATAAAAACCTCTCAGCTGTGCAAAAGTTCAAACAAAAATGAAAGGACAGTGAAGAGGCTGCGAGGCTAATGTCCTAACTACCTGACCTGACCTGATGACGGCAGCATGACGCATCTGCGCTCATAATTGACAGGAAACTGTCTGAGCGATCGAAGAAGAAGAAGAAGAAGAAGAAGTATTGTATGGCATTGGTGTGATGCTGTTAAGTAACATGTAATTCTGGTGTGTGTGTGTGTATCTGTGTGATTTCAGAGCGTGTACGGCGTGCTGAACTCCATCGAGGGTTGCCAGGCGTTCCAGGAGGCCCAGGCCAACACCAACATCGGGGGGTGGTACAAGAACATGCAGTACGCCGTCAGAACTCACCAAGGCGCTGCTCACCCGCTCCACGCCGTCGCCAAAAATTGACTCAAGCTTTTGTGAATAGTGTGTGTTAATCATTGTGCTAACTCATTCAACACTGGCCGATTGCTTCCCTTTACAACCGTTCAACACGAATGTACGCTATAGCGTACATAGTGTTTAGACATTCACACTTCACAACTCAGCGAAGCCATGCAACTCAAACTGGTATAAAAGTGTTCCTCTACGGTCCCTTAATAGTTTTCAACCAATGAAATGACTTCTAGTCTATTTTTAGGACGAGTCACTACCCCTCTCTTCGTCTTCTTTGTCATGCTTTTTTAAAAATCTGCTAAGAATAAAAAAAATGACTTTTATTCTATTTCTAGCGGTGTGTTGCGAAAAAGTTAAGACTTCTGACAAGAAAAAATGCAGAGTCTGAGTGTGGTCAGATCTTACCAAGGCACTCAGCATCCAATTCAGTGCCAAAAGCTGACCAGAACGTCTATGGATTTAAAAAATTTAAATAAAAGTCTTGTGTCCTTCAAATGTCAAAGATACATACATGCAGAATAATGTCATAACCCCTCAAGGGAGCTTATCCAGTAAACACTGTTAAAATGTGCGCCCAAAACTGGTTAGAATTTTGTGAAGGATATTTGTTGATAAGCTCCAAGTCCTGTGTTTTGTTTGTTCAAAGACCTCGGACCAAAAAACAACAACCCCAAAACATGCAAAGTGATCAAATCTTACCTTGGCACTTATCTCCTTGACAGCATCTTCTTCTTCTTCTTCTGCGTTCCCAGGCCAAAAGGCCATAATAGGTAAAGTATGTATGTGTACGTTTTTCAGTTTTCACTGGTCTCCCTGCTGCATACAGCCGACACATTCCGTTTTTTCGGAGGAGCTCAAAGGAGAAAAGTTATTTGGAAGATTTTTTTGGGGGAAAAGGCAGCAGAATGGGCCAATAACTTGAATAAGTCAAAGACAGTAAGCAAAGGAAACAGGCAGAGTCAAAAAGATTAGAGGAAGTTACAAACACAGAACCTTCTAGAAGGTGGGGGAACTATTTTTATGAAAGACCCTCCGGCATCCCAACCTTGACGGCATCAAAGTGAGCCCCCCAAAACTGGCCAGAAGGGGAATGTTTTTTGTTAATAATTGACGAGTTTCAGGATTCTGTTTCAGTTTGTGCTAGAGCAGTAAAAGAGGCTCTCAGACTACGGTTTGTTCTCACAAAATTATTTTAAAGAGAATAAAGTATTTTTGTGTATTGGAATGGGGTAAGGGAATGGTATGTCTTATCTTGCTCACGCACACACACGCACACGCACGCGCACGCACGCGCGCGTCGGCATATATCAAGTTGGGTGGCAGTGATAAGAAAAAAAACACAACAGAATTGTCCATAGAAGTTTTGTTTTTATCACTGTTATTTGAAAATAATAAACCCTGAAAAATGTCCATAGACATTTAGTTTTTCTCAGCTGGCCTGCTTACGTGGATTCATACGGAAAACACATTTAAAACAGCAGCCAGGGTGCGCCTGTTTATTCTAGCGACGTCGTCAAACGTTCTGGGCCTGTATTCATGTTACTTGTTAGCATGATGCCAACTTAGAAGCTCTTCCAATGTCCTATAGGACTTTTGGAAGAGCTTCTAAGTTAGCATGATGCTAAGTCTCATGCTATCTCAACGTGAATACAGGCCCTGGTTGTTCAGGACGACAAGGGACATTTCTTCTGCTTGTCGGTCTTCGCACGGGACAGCATCGCCTGGCTGTAGTTTTAACAAATCACGCGCTCCCGTGTCTTCGGTTGTAGGACTTCTCGTACGCTTTCTTCGCTTTGGAGTCAGCAAAGCGAATGGCTCTGTCGTTGTGGTTCACTGGTTGAAGGTTCTTCTCCAACACTAGAATTTTGGTGCGGAGTTGTCTCCCCATCAGAGCGACTGACGGACTGATCCCTGTAGCGGAGTGTGGAGTTGTTCTGTACATCAGCAATGCAGACCTGTTTACTCTACTCTTTTCGAGTAGTTTTCTACTCAATTTGGACCTCTACTACTCTTCAAAATTGATAATATTGCTCTTTAATTCTGGATTGCTACTCATTTTCAGTGAACAGTGTTTGATGGTTTCATGAGTAGGACTACACATTTCACACCAAAACTACTCATTTCAGCTATCCGACTACTCGCGACTTGTGTAGGGGGTAAACAGGTCTGGCAATGCCACATCAGGATCAGTTTTTGGTAGGGTCGTAGGGAAGGTGGGATATTTACTGGCCATCCTTCTTTGGTGTACTTGATCATTAGTTGCAGATCACCATCTTCATCTGTGGCTTCTTGCAGGATTTGCTGTCTGCGGTCACTGACGGGCCACGATGACTGAATCATGTCAACATACGCTTCAACTTCGTCTGCTGCTTCCATCGTGTATCCTGTTTCTCGTTTGGCAGAGGGCTGCGGCTAAGGCACTAGTCTGCAACGACTAAGTTCTTTCCTGGAACATGTCGCGCCACATTGAAGCGAGCCATCCTCATAATAGTAATAATAACGGTTATTTATAGAGCGCTTAACTCCCATTGCAGGGAGCTCAAAGCGTTGAACAAAGGCCTAAGCACTAACATACAGATAAACATACACATTAAAGACAAGCCGAGAATAATCAACATGAAGACAAGTATCAATGAATATAAACATTAAAAATAAGTGAGACTGTTAATACAAAATACATGTATTAATCTCTCGCCCTCCCTCCCCCCTCTCCCCCCCACCCCCTCCCCCCTCTCTTCCCCCCACACATACGCACGCACACACGCATGAACACACACACACATACTGCAGGTTCATATCATCAAGGACTACGTGGATTAGAGGTGAGAGTATGAGGTTTCAAAAAGATTAGTTTTCAGAGAAGTTTTGAAAGACTGGACAGAGGAAGAGTGGCGAACACTGTGTGGTAAGCTATTCCAGACCGAGGGAGCAGAGTACGAGAAAGAAGATTCACCGAAGGATTTAGTTTTAATACGGGGAGTGGAGAGCAGGCATGAGACGTTGACATCATGGAGGGGCTCTGTCCAGATCCTTGGTTGAAAGCAATGGAAATTTGACTCTTTTTTTTTTTTTTGGGGGGGGGGGTCAGTTATTTTATTGCACACATTCCTTATTCTCGTCTGGATTGGATAATATTGTTTTCATGCTCTCTGAGCCAGCCGGCGTGCTGTGCTGTGCTGTGCTGTGCGATGTCATCATGTTCTATAGATCCGCCTGAACTGGTCACTCGTTGCAGCAGCTGTTTCTCAGTATCGGTCAGACTGGTCCAGGGCAGGAAGACGATGACCGGGGTGATCTCCGCGAAGGGCAGCTGATGAAACCACGATTACTCACTCTGCTATGACATGTGTCATGACGAGAGCCTGAGCCATGATTTCCAAGACATCACATGTCTCTTCAATGTCCAGCTGTTCAAACTGCTTGGTCTGCTCTTTCATTTGCTCTTGCTGGCAAGCTATGGTGATAGCTTTCTCCAGAGTCAAATCATCACGAAGCTGCAACTTTTCTTTCAGAGCACGATCCTGAAGTCCAATGACAAGCCTGTCTCTGACTTGCTCTTCTGGGTCAGCGTAGTTACAGTACTTCACCAGAACATTCAGCGCCCTCACAAACTCCTCAATTGACTCTCTCTATTGTTGGGAACTTGAGTTGAACATCGCTCTATCATGGATGACGTTTCTTTTCGGCAGAAAATAATCTGGATCTGGATCTGGTTACGGTACGTCGAAGGAGCCTATGAAGGCTGTGAACTCGACGGAAACTGGGAGAGCGCTTTGAGAATTAGTTGGGTTGGGTTTTTTTGGGGGGTAGATCTTTTTTTATACTGTCTGATGGAATTGACAGTCTATGGAAGTTGACCATAGGCCTTTTCGCAGTATCCAGGCTGGACCACTCCGGCTAGCGAAGCGCTCACCGGGGATGAACCCCAATCGGTACAGCTCCTGCCCTTCATTTACCACTACTTAACCACAATTACTCATAGTGGTCAAATCCGAAGCCTGAAAAGTTAATTTTGGGGGTGGTGGATCAAACCGTAATAGAGCTGCCATCGTTTGTCACTATGTAAACAAACGTTTAGATCTACAATGATTCAGCTTCTTCAAAACTTTTCAGTAGAGCTACCAATCTTCAGTACAGCTACCAACCGTCTCATGATACCATCTGAGGTGACCTGCATACATGGATTCATACGGAAAGCACAATTAAAACGGCAGCCAGGGTGAGCCTGTTTATTCTAGCGACGTCATCAAACATTCTGGTTGTTAAGGACGACAAGGGACATTACTCTTGTAAACATGCAATAGACCATTTTCGGAGAGAGAAAACTAGGGGGGAGCACTTCATGAAAATTAGAGTTGACTGCCTCGACTTACTCGGTCAAAACCATAGCATCAATGGCGTTGAAGCATTAAACCGCAGGATGCGAGTCAGCCACTTGCAAACATTTTTTTTAGAAAATGAGGGATGTTAGCCACAAACTGATAGAACTTGCAAAATGTGACGTAAAAATATAAATTACATCAATTTTCGAATGACGCACAGTGTTCTAAGTGCTACATGTCTACTCAAACACACGAGGCGAGATCTGGGGATCTATCTGATGGTAGAGTAGCTCCCCCTGTTTGACCGATTGAATTAGGCGAGATCACTCACACACACACCATGAAATTACTCCCCTTACTTATTTCCGAACAATTCCTGTTAAGACAATTTCAGACCCAACAGGGTCATAATTATTAGCAGTTTTCATCACTGTCGCTTAAAAAACTGAAAAATGTCCGTAGATATTTCGTTTTAATCGCCGTTGCTTGATCGCTTCACATTTAGTCAAATTAATGTGAACTGGACATGATTGTGTATGTTTATTGTTGTCACTATACTGTGGCGGTACCATAGCCGATGAGGTTTAACCGAGGCGTGGTTACCGCTACACCTATCTGTATTGTTAATAACTCGGGACTTTACTGGTGTTGCACTGCCTCTGGGCATTGCAGCCAGTATTGTTCCCACCATCTTTGTATTTACAAATGTCCCATATGTGTCTATGACCGAGAGGACATAAAACACCATTTTTCGTTCGTTCGTTCATATGTTTATTGTATCTTTAATATTACCTTTACTTGTGGCGGTGCCATAGCCGATGAGGTTTAACCGAGGCGTGGTCACCGCTACAGCTATCTGTATTAATATTTAAAAAATCGGGACTTTACTGGTTTCGCTCGTATGTTTGTATGTCCTTGTCACATGTCTTCACACATTTGTGTATTATAGCATAGCATGTTGGGTATTACGTGAAGTCTATTATCAGACATCGGTCTGTACAATGTTTGCACATAACTTTTAAATATACATCTGTATTGTTAAAAACTTCAGGACTTTCCTGGTGTTGCACTGCCTCCTGGGCATTGCCTCCAGGATCGTTCCCACCATCTTTACATCTACTAATGTCCCATATATCGTCGCTGTCTGACGCTAACCGTGTATCTACAAAATTTGACAAAAATAGATTTTTTACTGAAACTCCTTCCAGTGACCTCACGCAGGTCTTCTATAAATATCTTGTGTCTGTGACCAATGAAAATGCTCAAATTTGTCGCATGATACCACGGTAATAATCGTGTATGTGGCAGGTTGTTGCTGGTTTTGACGCGATAAGCGTGTAACTGGTCACGCTAATCGTGTAACTGCCGGCAGCTGTCGTATCTCCCATTGTGAGAACAATGCACTAACTTTGTGACTAACCGTGTAACTGAATTATCATGAACATTTTGGGTGTTAATGCAACTTTTATTGTGTCACATGTTTACTCATCGGTAAAGAAGAAGGGTCAAGCGTATATCAAATGGGGATTGACTTTGTAGCAGGCGACAATATGTTTTTTGATGCTCCTGTAAAATCACTGATTGTGTAAATACACGGTTAGCGTCGGACAGCGACAATATGTGTCTGTTCCAGACAGGAGGACGTTAAACAGAAAAGAAAAAAAAAGGAAAGAAAAAAATTCTTCTTCGTTGGTCTGTACATGAATGTAAAGATTACCTCATGCTTTGTTGGGAAAATAATGTTTAAAAAAAAAGTTGTTTGTTTCCTTGAGAATGTTTTTAAATAATATTTATATGTCGCCGCCCGCATGCAATACAGACGTAAGTCGAATGACGTCACTTCACATGAGGAATGGAAAACTCAATATTTTGGTCATTTCAGGCCACATAACGTCATTTTTTTGTTCCTTTAGCGTCACCATCAGTGTTTTATCTTTGCAAATTGTTGTTTCACAGCTTTGTTAGGTGATGCAGCTTGTCCAGATCAACTGTTAAGTCCAACACATCGAAGATGACCAATTTTGAGTTACGTCTCTTTTGCATGCGGACAGCGATGTATAAAATGAGCTCTAGAACAAGATTGATGTATTTGGTAAATTTGTATGTGTGTGTGTAAAAGAATTACTGCTGACGTTAAGCAATAACGATTCTTTAAATTAAGATAATGGATGGAAATGGTATTGGACATGATGCTTTTTTAAGAAACGAGTTGTTGTTGTCCTACCCTGGCTAAAAGACTCCAGGGATCATCTTCTTCGATCATTCAGACAGTTTCCTGTCAATTTTGAGCGCAGATGCGTCATGCTGCCGTTATGCGCCTAAGTGAGAAATAGTTAGGCCCAACATGTTCGACTTCGGCTGGAAGAAATCTTTTGGAAAGCGTTTCTTGAAAAAAGGCAAGAGAATGGACCGGGGGTAAGGCAGACAGATAGTAGATGACAGCAAGCAAAGGGAAAAGGCAGAGTCAAAGAGAGTGACAGATTAGAGGAAGTTACAAGCACAGAACTTCCAGAAGGTGGGGGGAACTATTTATACAAAAGACCCCCCGGTATCCCCACGCGTGGCAGGGATCATCTGAACACAGCCGAAGCACTTGAACACTTTTTTTGGCGCAAATGCATCGGCTAGGGATGAGAGAACATTACGTGTGTGACCGTTTTCTTATTACCCCGCCACGTGGGCAGCCACACTCCGACTTCGAGGGAAAAAGAAACGAGAGTGAAATAGAAGCGCGATTGCGTTGGGGTATGACAATCAAACAGCAGTGGATGGAGACAACTATTGTTCTTGAAAAAAATTAGCCTGAGATTTTGTTTTAAACAAGGAATTTCTTGCCCAGATAATATTCCCCTTTTTTTCCAGCAGTTCTGAAGAATTATCAGATTTTAAATGTCAAATCTGGCCTCAGAACACATCTCTTTCAAAAGTTCTTTCTTTCTTCATAGTTCATGATTGAATGTGTGTTTCTCACACACACCCATCCCAACTGCCTCCGTTGTATACGCTTTTTGACATCAGGTCATGTTTTGCATGTTTTGCAAAGTTTAATCTTGTCATTTTTTCTACATTCTTGTTTGGCATGCTCTTTTTGACTTAGTTCATGCTTATTTATTTATCGTGTTGTACACGTGGTCATTATGCGTGTGTGGACTTGTGTGTGTACGCCTGTGTGTGTGTGTGTGTGTCATTTTTATTGTACTGTACTTGTTTTTATGTTAACTTTTGTAAAGCACTGTGAGGATGGCTTTGCCATCGAACAGCGCTATATAAGCTTCATTAATGATTATTAGTTATTTTATTATTTGGGTGAGGATCCCCCAAAGACTAACCAGTCTCCACAGCTGCAGCACAGAAAGCCAGTATGAATACCTCCTAGTTTGAGAGTCCTTTCCTTCTTCTTCTTCGATCGCTCAAACAGTTTCCTGTCAATTATGAGCGCAGATGCATCATGCTGCCGTTATGCGCCTAACTAAGAAATAGTTAGGCCAGCAAACAAACGAAACCTGTGATCTAAGAGTAAGAGCAAAATATTTAAACTCAGCAACAGGCTTTCACAGCACTGGATTTGAAAGCTTCAGCTATAGCCCTATCCCGAAACTCGATCAATTAGCGTTATCTGCCCCTGCTCTGGTGTGTCAGAGTCGGCCACGGTGATTTCCGGGGCAAGGTACTTGTTAAAGTGCACAAACTACCCACGGAAAACTCGCAAACCGTGACGGATTACGAGCTAGCGACTCGGACTTACCAACTGAGCTACAGCGGCTCCTCTTTCTCTTTACTGTCATAGTGTGTGTGTGTGACTGCGTGTGTGTGTGTGTGACCGGAAATCACCCGGGCATGCAAGGGACATCACTCGTCCAAACTTTCTTGGTTGTAGGATAGAGCTATATTACAGTGGAACCTCCCTTTTAAGAACTCAAAAAATCCATAACTTTATATATAAGCAATGTCCCATATGTTCTTTAAAGAGCGGGAGGACGTAAAGCATAACAGACCTTTAAGAACTTAAAAAATCGCCCAAAATAAGGTCTTAAGTGGGAGGGAGTTTCAAGAAAGAAAAGTCAGTTTATATTTGAACTTTTTTTCTAAAAACATCTTCCAATCTTTGAGCTCCTCCGAAATCGGAATGTGTTGGCTGTACACAGCGGGGAGACCAGTGAAAACTGAAAACAGGACACATACGTACCTTACCCATTATGACCTGGGAACGTTGAAGAAGAAGAAGAAGTTTGTGTGCTTGTTTATTTTCAGTCTTTTAGGATTATCAAGATGCGCATCAGTATTTTAATGAATGTGAAAATGTGTGTACATAATTATGTGGTTGATTGTTCTTTCTGCTGTGCCCTTACTTAGATCTGTCTTTATCTTCTAAGGTGTGTAAATAAAATGAATAAACTTTAACTAAAGTAATAAATGCTTGGTGGAATTTTTTTTTAAAGAGAGGGAGAGACTAAAAGAAAAGGAAATAATGGTTAACGCCCTCTTTGGCCTTTCGGCCATGTGGGGCATCTAAAAGAAAAAGAGATGAGGATCAATTTTATTGGTGTTTTCTTGTGGTTTTTTTGTTTGTTTGCTTGTTTTCCTTTCTTTTTTTTTTTTGTCGATCGCACCCGTGGGCAGTTTTCTGTCATGAGCGCAGATGCGTCATGCTCCCATCATGTGCCTAAGAAAATAGTTAGGCCCAGCATGTCCACACAACCACTTTCACTCACGCTCGCGCACACACGTGTATGCATATGCATACACAACAAACACACAACAACAACAACATACAGTATTTATACAGCGCTAAATCTTCATAAAAATCAAATCGAAGCGCACACACGTTGAACATTCATAACGCATTTAAACAAAGACGAACAAGAAAATAACACACACACGTTTGAGAAATGGTCCTAAAGGAAAGAAAGAGGAAGGAAAGAAAGCTTCAATGACGGGGAAACAGGAGGGTTTTGAGGTTTGATTTGAAAGCAGGGAGGGTCGGTCGCTGACGGAGGGAGAGGAAGTTTGTTCCAGGAGGTTGGTCCTGAAACAGCAAAAAGAGTGCCGACCAACAGGTGAAAGCTAATACCTCAGGATCTGGAGAGATAAAGGGACACTGAACGTAATGTGCGAGCAGGCGTATAAATGGAAATATCGTCCCAGAGGTAAGCAGAGCCCTTAATTCTAAAAGTATGTTCAAGACGAGACAGGAGAATGGAGTGGTCTATGGTATCAAAGGCAGCAGAGATATCCAGAAGCGTCAGATGAGAGATTTGACCAGCATCAGAGGCAAGTAGGAGGTCATTGACGATTCGTTCAGTTGTTTCAGTATGACAGTCTTCTCTGGGAGTTTGGAGAGGAAGGGGAGTTTTGATACAGGTGTAGTTTTTCAGATTATTGGGATCCACACCGGCACACACAACGCACAAACACATGCACACCGTGACACACACACACATAGGGACGGAAACGGACAACCGTACCGGCATAGGTCTACCGTACCGTTTTTAACTCGTACCGGTATTATCGGTACATGATGATAAAGCAAATTTCTGTCAAATTTGCCCATGAGACGAATGCTAAACATTAAAACTCGTCTCATGGGCAAATGTGACTGAAATTTGCTTCATTTCATGAGATAATTGGCATGGGCTTCTTACCCGCCCATGGGCTTTTTACCCCGTGTTCCCCTATTAACCGCTGAGTACCGCCAGCTCTACTGTTCAACAGTCAGCAGTGACCTGCACCAACCTGAAAGCCTCCATAATTATGTGTGTGTGGGTGCGCGCGCGTGCATATCTGTTTGTTTAATTTAGATGTGTGGATGTGTAGGCCTACATAAATTATGCAGAATATACCTAGTAGGCCTATCGATTAGTTGCGTGATTTAAAAAAAACAAAAAAACTTTCATGTGAGTTTTTTTAATAGACGATTTTCGGGGGGGGGGGGGGGGGGGAACTAGGGGAGAGCACTTCATGAAAATTAGAGTTGTTTACCTCCATTACTCGGTCAAACACCATAGCAACAATGGCGTCGAAGCTTGAAACCACAGGATGCGAGTCGGCGACTTGCAAACATTTTTTTAATAAAAATTAGGGGTGTCCAGTGGCCACAAACTGACATAAAAATATAAATGACATAATATTTTAGAATGACGCACGGTATTCTAAGTGCTGTACATCTGCTCAAACACACGAGTCGATAGGCTACGAGAGCTGACGGTAGAGTGACGTCCCCTGTTTGACCGATTGAATTAGGTAAGATCACTCCCACACACCATGAAATTATTCCCCTTAATTATGTCCGAACAATTCCTATTGGAAAGTTTCTTGATACTTAACTGTGTGTATGTGTGCGTGTGTGTGTGTGCGCGCACGCGCGTATGTGTATGTTGTTGTTGATCATTATTGCTGTACTTTTTTTTTTATACATAATGTCTTCGTCTTTTATTGTCTTAATGTTTTATATCCGTTGCATAAAAAAATATCATGTACCAAGAGAGAGAGAGAGAGAGAGAGAGAGAGACAGACAGACAGACAGACAGACAGACAGACAGATTTATACATAATGTCTTCGTCTTTTATTGTCTTAATGTTTTATATCCGTTGCATAACAAAATATCCTGTACCGAGAGAGAGAGAGAGAGAGAGAGAGAGAGAGAGAGAGTGCAGCAGAACCTTCAGCGTGTTGAAGTTGGCTGCCTAAGGAGAAGAAGAAGAAGAAGAGAGAGAGAGAGAGAGAGAGAGAGAGAGAGAATGCATGCGCGCATATCAGAGAAACAGACAGAAAGAAAGAAAGAGAGCGAGAATACATGCGCGCATACCAAACATACATATGATATCGCATGTTCGTGCACCACGCACACACAAACACACACACACACACAACCACACACACACACACACACACACACACACACACACACACACACACACACACACACCACACACACACACACACACACACACACACACACACACACACACACACACACACATACTCACGCGTGTGAAGTACGACAACACACGTGCTTTCTTCCCGTTTATTTGTCCTTTTTTTTTTAGCAAGGTTGTGAGGGCGGAGGTATTTCTCAGTTTTGTATCCGTCAATTACACAAGTATATACATAATATAATATATATTTCCCACTGTGGAAGGACCTTGGTGTTGAGGTGAGAAAATCCCACATGACTTGGGTAAGACCCCAATGCCGTGTTCACCTGACGAGATCCTCATGGATCGAAACAGCTGTCATGAACTGGGCTCTGTACTGCCTCCCCTAAAAGGAGGAAAAACTAAGCTAGTATTCTACTGATGTTATTTTAGAACATAGATCAAGATACCAACTTATTGTAACTGATCTTGATTCTAATGTTCAATAATAAAGACATTTGGACAACCAGTTTTTATCAAATTTTACATAATATAGTAACATATATAATACCGGTTCCCAGCTCTAATAATTTATCATTACTGTATTCCCCCAAAAAACAAAATTATTTTTATTATGTTTTTATGACGGAAATTAATTATAACACTATTTTTCGTGTTTAGTTTGTGTGTATTCACTTGATTTGTTACATATTCTTGCCAGTCATCATGATAGTCATCATTAAAACATTTCTGAGTTTGGACAATAAAGGAATGAATTTGTTGGATTTATAATCTTACTTTTAAAAAAATCCAGTCTCAGTTTGATTTTTATTCTCTTTAATAGGCTATATATAAGCATCACAACCAGTTTTTCTTTCCACTCTTGTGTCGTTTTTAAAAATCAACCAATTAAAAAAAAGTTACATTATACACTTGTGTTTCTCTTTCATATATTCAATCTTCAGTTGTTTTCGGTCACGCCGTCTAAACAGACTATAAGTGACTTGAGGTTGCGCAATGCTTCCTAATTCTTTTTGTTTGTGTTCTCCTTTTCTTGAAAAAAAAAGAAGAAGAAGAAAGTCTATTTAAACTCTGATCGTATGTGTGTGTGTTTATGGACCATAGACCTTTATTTCGCTATTTTGAATTTTAAAATGACATGTTCAACTTCAACTTCAACTTCAACAAATCTTTATTATCTCAAAATGAGAAATTAAATATGGCAACACCCGCGATTTCAACATAAAAGACATCACATAAAACAATATTTTCCAAATCATGCTTAAATATGAAACAAGACATAAAAAAAGTACACAGCTCTACATAAGAATACACAAATGCAATATAAAGACACTTATGTTTAAAACATCAATTATAGATAAGACAAACACCATATTTATGTACATATTCATAAATTTAAGAAACAACTCACAGACCCTGTACGTGTATAATATTAAATTATGCATAGCACACATGCAAACACACTCCAACCACCATATCCCACCCACCCGCCCCTCTTTTCCACACACGCATGTGTGCTCACACGTACACATACACATACATACTTGCAAGATCATACGTACTACCACTTACAGCCACACTCCCCTATATACACGCGCGCGTGCGCACCCCCCACCCCTACCCCACACACACACACACACACACACACACACACACACACACACACACACCGCGCCGCACGCACGCACGCACCTCACGCACTGCACACACACGCGCGCGCGCGCACGCACACACACATGTATTTAAAGAAAAGTAGTCAGGTAAAAAAAAGACAAGAAAAAAAAAAAGACAAACCATTTACTTGTTCATAAAAGAGATTGACATGGGGATAAAACTGTTTCTGCTTCTAAGAGTTTTGAACTTTGGCGTTCGGTAACGCCTGCCAGATTGGTAAAAGTTCATAAAATCTACAAAGGCCATGGCTGGAATCACTCGCAATCATTCGACCCTAGAGACCGTTCCTCTCACGCGCCGCTCATACAACACATTCATACCGTCCTGTTTCACTCCAACAATCTTTCCACAGACATTCACAATTTTACCCAGCACATTCTTGTTTTTCACATTCAGACTGCCATACCAACATACGCAAGAGAAGGTTAAAACTGACTCAATAAAACATCTGTAAAAACCCTGCAGTACGTTCCAGTTTACATCAAGACTTCTGAGTTTTTGTAGACAGTAAATTCTAGATTGGCAATTTTTTGTGGATAATATTAATGTTAGCACTAAAATTCAATTTGTTGTCAATAACAGTTCCAAGATACTTGTATTCATCCACACGCTCAACTCTCTTCCCTTTAATAAAAAGATCTGGTACGGCATTCGGGTTCTTCCTGAAATCAATCAACATTTCTTTAGTTTGAGTAACATTAAGGTCAAGGTAGTTGTTGTCACACCAGGAGGTAAATGCATCCACACTGTTCAAATAAACTTGGTCTGAATTGGAAAGGTCTTGAAGGGCGGAGTCGTCAGAGTATTTGATAAGAGGAGTGGTGTCAGTGCCAGAGCAGTCATTAGTATAAAGAGTGAAGAGGACAGGTGAGAGGACAGTGCCTTGTTGAGTTCCCTCTTGGATGATACCAAAGAGGGAGCCTCAGCTGCTGCAGCCGGAAGATAATTATACACAGGAATGGTCCTAGGGGGGAAAACGCAGTGTAACGGTAAACATTAGGCTACTGGAAATGTGTCGATGTGCTTGCCACCTTAAGTTGTATTGTATATTGTGACGCTGTTGTGCTGTGCGAATTGTCTCCCTTCGACGCTGCAAGTAAGTCATGTGACCATCACTTTTATCAACGCCATCTTGTAGACAAAGAACGCAGGTGAGAAACCGGTATAGTAAATCGCTTGTAATCTTGGTATTATCTGCAGATATGATTATTGTGTTTTGACAGTTTATGAAGAAAGTGTTTATATGAAAGGATTCCTGAATATTTTGTCCTACAACACATAACAATATTAAACATTTTCAGGTTGTTCGTCGGACGCATTGGGTTTCAAAATCAAACATCGAGGATTCAACAGCGCATTGCATGTAGAATCACAAACTATTTTGACGATGAAGGCTATCCAAGTTTGATATCTTTGATTTGATTATTTTATTGAAATATTTCAAGTATCATATTCCAGTATTTTCACCAGAATTGTTTGGAAAGTAAGCTGTAAAAACGGAATGAACCGGCCACTTACTAGTATTGCTTCCACCGGAAGTTATGACGTCAATCAGTCTTCTTCATGGCGGCAATGTTACCATTGTCTTCATTGTAGAATATAATTATATTTGGCAAAGGTGTCCCATCCCTTCTACTGCCGCCACCACCACGACGAAATTTTGCCCTTGAAAATTTTCATTAAGATTAGAAGCAGCTATTTTTACTCGGGTAAGAATTGCAGGTTTTTCAAAATTTTGTGGGTTTTTTAGCCAGTGGACATCGCTGTGGTTAAATCTTGGAGAATAGCATTTAAATTAATGCTTATTGGTGATTCCCCTGTTTGACAGGATACTAATTTCAGGGATGCATGTGGGTATGCCTGAAGCCTGAATTCAGGCAGTTTGTTGCCGCTTCAGGCAGTGGTCTGCCTGAAGAAAACCTACTCTCACAAGAAATTGCTCTTTAAATGAACATGTTTTGAGCTGGAAATAAAATTCAGGTAAAGGTTTCTGTCATCACATGCACCTGTGTAATTTAAATTGTCTTCCTATGTTTAAGATTAAGAAATTAGCCATTCGATGTGTAAATTCTGTGGCTAGAAATACAAATTATATATTCTTTTTACAGAATAAAAAAAAAATGGCTGACGATACTGCAGAGGAAAACATCTTGGACTACGAAGACGAGGAAAATGAGACGCCAGTGGACGGGGCTGGAGGTGACACACAACAGCAAGTAAAGAAAGACGTCAAAGGAACGTATGTGTCCATTCACAGTTCAGGCTTCAGAGACTTTTTGCTGAAACCAGAGCTGCTCCGTGCCATCATTGACTGCGGCTTTGAACATCCGTCAGAAGGTAAGCACAGGAAGGGGAAAAAAAGTATGATGAGTGTGTGCATGCGGTTGTGTGAATAACTTCAATAAGTGAGTGAATGACTGTGTCACTTGCAAAGGGCAAAATTTGGGGACTTTGCTGATATGTGGTTAAAACGCCTGGCTACTCGCAGACCGTCAAAACATGAACATGATTCGCTGTGTGTAGGTTAAATAGGCCTACATCCGTGGGGTTTAAATTAAGGATTAAAATTTAATCCACTTTTTGTTTTTGCATGTTTTGGCAGTGTGACTTTTTATTCTAACTCATATTTCTGGGCATC
Organism: Phymorhynchus buccinoides; assembly: GCA_017654935.2. NCBI lineage: Eukaryota > Metazoa > Mollusca > Gastropoda > Neogastropoda > Raphitomidae > Phymorhynchus > Phymorhynchus buccinoides. The sequence continues at coordinate 29,155,688 of CM065707.1, forward strand.
AATCGATTATGGTTTGCAACATTTGTTGATTTACTTCCTTTGATTTTGACTGTGACTATCGGCTGTTTTAGACAATTTTTAGCTATCCACCTCATGTTCTCGCCTTCCAATGTTCTTTAACGTTTCATGAAAATAACCATAGCCTAATCCTAACCCTATCCCTTTCCCGAGCAAGGCAGAATGTGGCTTTGATTCTGCGTTCATGTTGACGGTCTGCGAGTAGCCAGGCGTGTGTTTAAGTCATTGTAATAATATACAGTGATAGCTTTTTGCTTGTTTTTGTGTTTTGTTTGTAGCTTCGAGAATCAGTTGCTCGTAAAAGTGCAATGCTGTTCTTGGAAAGGAATCAAGCAAGAGTAATGCCAATATCAATATTGATTTTTTTATCATATAGTAAAAAGCCAACTGTCATTCCGTGTGTGTGTGTGTGTGTCTGAAACACAAAACGGGCCTTTATAACTCCGCCGTTTTTCGACCGAATCGCTTCAAATTTGCTGTGAGCCCTGACGGGGCAATGGCAACAGCAACCGAGGCCGCCGTGTCATCATTGCGCGGTTTTCGCGAAAACGCGTATCCGCCCGGACTCTCGGCGCCCCGTATATCCGGCGTTTCTGGACCGATTGCCTTCATGACCGGGGACAGGGACTATCGGCTGTGCCAAACCGGAAGCGAATCGGTTCAGAAAAACGCGCGCGCGCTTATACGCCGCTTTACCTTTTCACGAATAACTCTGCACTGTTTCTTAACCGAAATCAGCCTCCAATTTGCTGTCAGGCTTGCTAATGGTCCGGGCAAAGCAAAGCTAGCAGCAATTGGAAGACTCCCAATCGGGAGAGCGCGTCACTCTCAGAGCAGCGCCAACGTGAAACGGGGCCTTGTAACTCCGCCGTTTCTTAACCCGAATCGCTTCAAATTTGCTGTACTCAGCGTTACCAGTACTTGGCGTTACCGTTACTAGGCGTTACCAGTATGGTGCATTGCCAGTACTAGGCGTTGCGCTAGTATATATGAATATACGAGAGAGAGAGAAAGGAGGCGCCCGTGAACCTGTCTTTCCTTCGAAAAAAGATCAAGTTGGTAAAACAAGGTACAGCTGTTTTAATGGGTTTTTTTGTTTTTGTGGTTTTTCCAGTACAGCACGAATGCATCCCCCAAGCACATCCTGTCTATGGACGTTCTATGCCAGGCCAAGTCCGGCATGGGAAAAAAACGGCCGTATTTGTGCTGGCCACCCTACAACAGCTGGAGCCTAAGGATGGAGAGGTACTTATTTGTTGGGTTTTGTACAGTTTATTTGTTGAAAATGTGTCAAGTTTGGCATGGCAGGGCTCCCAATCGTCGCTCCAAAACAAGGGGTCCCAGGGACTCCTCTTACAGAATAGAGGGTCCTAGACTAGAGGCGCGGATAGAGGGTCCTAGTGGGCATTGTGAATGCTAAGTAAAAAGAATTTTTCTAGTGCATCCCTGGGACCCCCTGCACATTCTTTTAAAGGGTCCTCTTAGAATTCTAGTACTTAATAGACCCCCAAATGGGGGTCCCTGGGAGCCCCTGCATGGGAAAAGCAGCGGTCTTTGTACAGGCTATATTGCACAGTTGGAGCCAGTTTGATTGACAAGTAACGTTTGTTGTTTGTATATTATTTTGCATACAATTGTTTTTCACCTGGCCAGAGGATGGATATTGTTCTTGGGTCTGTCAGTATATGAATTTTCTCAAAAACTACTGGAAGGATTTTAATCAAATTTGGCTGATTGATTTACTAATTTTTCAAGATTTTTTGTTGTGGTAAATCCAAATAGGTCCGATTATCTCCCAAACTACCAAGCAGATATTAATCAAATTTGGTAGAGGCGTTAGAATTTTTTTCTTTTTTCTGGCTTTTTGGAAATCTTAAAATAGACGTTTGACTGCATTTGTGTGTATTGATGTGTGCGTTTTGTTTTACCTGCAGGGCTCCCAATCGTCCTCCGCAAAACAAGGGGTCCCAGGGACTCCTTCACTTACAGTATAGAGGGTCCTAGAGGCGGGATAGAGGGTCCCAGTGGCATTGTGAATGCTAAAAAGAATTTTTCTAGTGCATACTTGGGGACCCCCTGCACATTCCATTTATAGGGTCCTTTAGAATTTTAGTACTTCATAGACACCCCCCAAATGGGGGTCCCTGGGAGCCCTGACCTCTGATACTCTAATTCTGATGACTTATTTCTCCTGTTCTCCGAAAATACCAGGTGTCGGTGCTGGTGATGGCCCACACGCGCGAGCTGGCCTTCCAGATCAGCAAGGAGTACGAGCGCTTCTCCAAGTACATGAGCAACGTGAAGATCGCCGTGTTCTTCGGGGGCATGCCCGTCAAGAACGACGAGGAGGTGCTGGCCAAGAACTGCCCCCACATCGTGGTGGGCACCCCAGGGAGGCTGTACGCCCTGGCCAAGGCCAAGACCATGAACCTGAAGAACATCAAGCACTTCATTCTGGACGAGTGCGACAAGATGCTCGCAGACCTGGGTGAGTAAGCCGAGTGGAAACGTTAATTAAAAAAGCTTTGTATTAGACCTTCACACATTTTCTATTGCCAGAATTTTACTGGAAATTGCTGTATCTTTCGGACTATAACTTGAGGCGATACATTTTTCTCAGACTGAGACC
>CM065707.1:29158834-29176334 GCA_017654935.2 Phymorhynchus buccinoides
TGGTATCGCCACAAGTGGGAGTATGTAAAGTGCCCCCCAAAACAAAAACTTAATAAATAACAAGGGCATCACCGCGCTGCAGATATGTCCTTTACCCATTGCATCCTGTACCTGCCCCACCCTGTACATCCCCACCCCTAACATCTTAGCCCCCGTCCTCCTTGCGTCCTTTGGGTGATACAACTATACACCTTTGACTAGAATGCACATCCTTTACCGGGATATACCCTGGGCAAGGCTTCTCCACTATAAACAAATTGTAGCCCAGCCCGCCCGGGAATAGCAGCTGCCTTTTTCTGCTATCTGGCAGTCATGGTCGGAAACTGATGACAGACAAAACTAGACAGTCAACACGGGAAATAGTAGGCCCTATGTAAAGTAGACTAAACTCCCCAAAGGATTGTCTGTTTAGCCTTATTTACACACTAATCCCCGTTTTCGGAATGTCTCATATGCATTCATGACTGCAGGGCCTATACTGGATCGGGAACAAAGACCTTTGCACCTCTCTCTCTCTCTCTCTCTCTCTCTCTCTTCTCTCTCTCTCTCTCTCTCTCTCTCTCTCTCTCTCTCTCTCTTTCTCTTGTTTTTTATTTATTTATTATTTTGTTAAATTCTAAAAGTATTCAATAAAGCATTACAAAGTTGATCGAACAAAAATACTGCTAGCTACTTTCGTTTTCCTGACTTGCTGACTTAATTCCAGTAAAATAGTGTCTTCTGATTGGTTGAAATTGTGCCCCGCCTACTCAGAAAATCATGACGTAGGGGTTTTCAGGGAAAGCTATTTTCAGTTTGATGCAGGAAGTTTCTGTTTCTGTTTCTGTGGGTTAGTCGAAAGGACCACTTTTCTTCCGATTGCAACAACTTGTTCCTGGTTGCTCACAAGCACATTGGGTGATCAGTGTTGACCTCTAGAACAGCTGATTCAAGAAGTAGCCTAAAGTTAAAATGTCATCTCCAGTCGACAAGGAATGAGAGAGCCGAATTTAATTTTGACTAACCTGAAAACGACGTTACAAGATAACCAAAATGGCTGCCAGTGGCCGCAGTGGCATCGAGTTGAAAATCGAGAATCAAAAACGGGACGATTTTCGCGAGTCGTGCAGTATGTGCCTGGAACCTTACGCTGGGAGAACCCCAAAACTGTTACCCTGTTTCCACACCTTTTGCCTGCCTTGCTTGACTGCTTTGGCAGAATCTGTAGTGACAACTAGGAAAGCCAATCTATTGAATGTGACTATCCAGCCTGAGTCTGAAGAAAAACAAGGCCGGGAGGATGAAGTAAATTCATTGGAGGAGCATCAGCCATCTTCTGAAGTTGAATATTTGGAAAACGAAGCTGTTGAGAAGTCTGGAAGAAACGATGGTGATGGAGAGAAAGGAGAGGAAGAAGGGGTCCTGACTTGTGCCGGGGACGCTAAGCCAGGCGCTGTGTTTATGTGCCCAACCTGTAGAGCGCCCGTCACTGTGCCGACAGGGGGAGTGTCTGCCCTTCAGGTAGGCCAATTATAATACACATGTATAACATTAATTGAGAGAGAGAAAAAGAAAACCAGATGGTGAGAGAGAGAGTGCTTGTTTGTGTTGTGTGTGTGTGTGTGTGTGTGTGACAGAGAGAGATAGAGACACCCCTCCATGCCCCTGTTCCCTGAGCTCCAGCCTGGACCTCTCTCTACACCCTCTACCCTACCTACTCCCCCCCCTCTCCCTTGAGCTGATCATCTGGGCAGCTGTTACTTGTGTTTTTTGATGATACCGGAAACCCCTGTTTGTATGCATCATAGTCGTCAACAAGCTGACGGAGTATGTTAAAGCGAAGAAGAAGAAGAGAGAGAAAGTGTGTGTTTTGAAGTTGTCACTTTAAGTTTAAATATAACCAATAGTTAATGTGACAAGAAAGTGGTTTTAGTCAGTCCGGCAGCATAAATTATTAAATATCTTCTTTTAGTTTTATATTTTCAATTTGAACTGCATTGATTTTTTTTTCATCTTTTGCTAGCATATCTGACTGGTCATGACCGTAATATCTTTACAAGTAATTCATTTTAATGGTTCTGATGAACAATCTTTAGTTTAAGCGTATTTGGTGGTTGCAGTAAATGTACCAAGGATCAAAAAATGATAGGACAAATTGTCCCTCGTGGTATTTATCTTTCATTTTAATTTGGGGGGGGGGGGGGGGGGGTCATATATATGTGTGTCTTGTTTGCTTTCGTGGAGTGAACTTTTCCAACAACTGATCTGTTTCCAGACCAATTTTTACATCGTCACAGAACCGGAGGAAGCCGCACAGCCGGTGCCTTGCGAAATGTGTGAAGAGGCAGAGGGCAGGAAGGAAGCGGAGTACGCATGCAGCAAATGCCAGCAGCGCATGTGCCGAACCTGCCGAAGCCTGCACGACAAAATCGTGGACAAGGACGAACACCAGGTGAATAGAGTTGATAACCGGTTTTTAAAAATCTGAACCGGTTTTCTGTCTTCAACCCTGTTTTACTGAACCGGTTTTTTTAACCAGTACTCACATCACTAGTTTCACCTATGCAAACACATATTTATTTGTCAGAATATTCACGCATACACACACGCACGCACACACATACATACACAATAAAGAAACGTATGACTTATGACACACACACACTCAACTCAACACTCAGTCAAAGTCAAAGCCATACACCACCACAAACTAGAAACAGCTACTCTTGATTTACAAACACCCAATCTGCGCTCAGAATCAGTGTTGTTTTTTCGGAAAGAATGCGCTATTCTAAGTAAAACTTACTTTCAGTTTGCAGTTGAAAACCCGGTTCACAGCAACTCGAACTGGTTTTTTGAACCGCGAATGTTTAGCACCGGTTTTTCGGTTCTAACCGGTTTGTCCCCCCACCTCTACAGGTGAAGCCCCTGAGCCTCCAGGAGAAGACGCCGTCATCTCGACACAAAGCTGAAGTGAAGAAATGCGGAGTCCACCAAGACCAGGAGCTGTACCTGTTCTGCCTGGATTGTGACGTTGGAATCTGCGTGGTGTGCAAGCTGGCGTCCCATCAGTCCCATAGCACCGAGGACATTACTGCCGTTGCCCTGCGAGCGCAGGAAGAGCTGGGTAGTATGGTCACTGCAGCTACGGAACAGGTTTGTTAAAATTGAATCTTCTTCTTCTTCTGCTTTCCCAGGCCATATCAGCGTATGGCATTTAATGGGTAAGGTACGCATGTGTCCGGTTTTCAGTTTTCACTGGTCTCCCCGCTGCGTACAGCTGACACATTCCGATTTCGGAGGAGCTCAAATGAAAATTATTTGGAAGATCTTTTTGAAAAAAGGTAGGAGAATGGGGCCATTAAGTCGGCAAAGAGAAAAGGCAGAGTCAAAGAGAGTGGCAGATTAGGGGAAGTTACAAGCACAGAACTTCCAGAAGGTGGGGGAACTATTTTTACGAAAGACCCCCCGGTATACCCACGGGGGGTCAAATTGAATCAAGTTATGTACCGTATTTTAAGGACTATAAGGCGATACTTTCTTTTCCTAGACTGAGACCCCTGCACCTTATAATGTGACTCATAATATAGTAATAATAATAATAGTACATTTATATAGCGCTTTACCTCAGATGAGCCCAAAGCGCTTTACAATCAATTATTCATCAACAGACAACAAAAACAACATTCAAGAGTGACACCAACCAGCAACAGCGCATATATACAAAGCAACTCTCTGTCTCTCTCTAACACACACACACACACACACACACACACACACACACACACACACACACACACACACATAAACACACACAATTATTGACGCCAACTCGTTCATACTCCATTCGGTAAACCACAGCAACCGAGCCGCATGGACTGACCACATACACCAACACACATACACAAACACCCTCACACACAACATACGCACGCAGACAGACACATAGTAAGAAACCGTAATAACAAAATCTGCATTTTGTGTAAAATTTGGGGGGTGCGCCTTATAATCAGGTGCGCCTTGTAGTCTGTAACATATGGTACTTACATGTACTTACTTTTGCCCATTGTCCCCAGTGGAGCACAGGTAATCAATAACGCTCTGCCATCTCACTCGGAAGACCTGGGCAGTATGGTCACTGCAGCTACGGAACAGGTTTGTTCGAATCGAATCAAGTTATGTACTTCATGGGTTCTACTCTTTCATTTTTACACTGATTTCAGTATTTTTAATTGGACCAGAAACTGAACTTGACCACAAGCGATTTGGGGCGTTTGGACCTAGTTGTTCTATCTTGGAAGGTTACAAAGGCAATGTAATAATTTTACAAGGCTTATCAGACTCAAACTGTCTCTGTCTATCATTTTAGGTGCACCCTGACGGATGACGGTTTTGCCAGAAACACACCAAGATCACCAGGAAAACACCCTTTACATAGATCCATTGCAACACTCACTTTGCTCTGGTTTCCTAGAAATCAAACCGCTAAAACGGCGATTCCTCCTTGGCGGAGATGCCGGAGACAGTAGCTATTTTGGATGGGGTGGGTGGAGGTCACTCATTGTGGTTGAAGCGTTTTCTTTTTTTGTAGTGCAGTAACAAAAAAATGGAGCTATTTCCTTTGTTGTGAGCGAAACTCCTTTAGATAAACTGTATAAAATTAAAATAAAATAAAAAGGCTTGTATTGCGAAAATTTCGTGCAAGCGATTTGGCGGCCATTAGAAAAGAGACGGCACACGCATTCTCTTTGGGTGAAAGAATTTGACTTCCAGCACCTCTGCCAAGGAGGAATCGCCGATTTGACGGTTTGATTACTAGGAAACCAGAGCAAAGTGAGTGTTGCAATCTCTGTAAAGGGTGTTTTCCTGGTGATCTGGACGTGTTTCTTACAAAAACTCATCCGTCATGGTGCCGCTTTAAGTGCTCACACTCACAATCATTAGTAAAATCATTTTTGTTTTTTTACATCTTTCAAACTAAAGATCAGTTAGCACTAGCACACTAGTTTCTTGTTCCAGGATAGTATGTCTTATTTCCGGGTACTTTTCCTTCCTCAGTGCAGCAGTGGAGAATACACCCCCTGTAATTGGTTTTAGTTACGGAATCCTGAAGAGGTGTCTTTACGTGGTTCTCATTTAACGTAATGATCTGATAACAACAAATTTTTTACATTTGCCAATCTGTAATATTCTGACATTAATATATTCAGAAATTATGCTGACATGCTTTAATTTTTAGCAAAGGATATCCAAAGGAATCAATGATACTAACATTAACTCTTTATACCAGCCGCCGTGGCGTAGTGGTTAGTGTTGCGGACTACTGGCTGGGAGGTCTCGGGTTCGAATCCCATCAGATGCGAGGGTTTTTTCGGTCCTGGACCGACTCCTACCCAGAGTGAATGGCTGTGGGCTCAATGGGAAGACTGAAGCCACACAGTCGAGCTTCATCCGCTTAACGAATGCGATTCTGAGAGTGTTGCTCTAATTTCAAGACCAACACTGCAGGTGTCTGTAGTTCTCGGGCCTGGTTAACGCCGGGATATCATTATGGAAGGAAGCATAGAATACAGCCCTGTCATGCAGTCTCAGACCGATACAGAACTTCATAGTATCATCATAGTCATCCGCTTCATTTCCATCAATTTTTTTTTTTTTTTAATTGTATCAAATTATGTGGCTTTGCCAGCCCTGCTCTCATGGTGACCTCAGTTTCAGTTTCCAATCCATTCTATGCCTTGGTGCGTTCGGGTCAAAGTCATGGGGATCAGTGTGTTCTGAGGGGCTGTCGGTGGACGGTCGTGGTGGCGCCCTCGGAGGAGGACCTCACTCACGCTTGCTCCTCGACTAAGAGAATAGTGTTCTCGGTAGGGGGCTTAGTAGGTGGTGTCCTGAACAGGTTCTACTGAACTCCACCAAAGTGACTCAGCAGCAGTGCAGTGTCTCCTCGGTTGGTTGCCTCCTGACGGCCTAACATAGATTCGTTCCTCTTGGACTGCTGGTTTGGGATTGTGCGACCTGAACGTGCGGAGGTGTGGCTGCGAATTGGGACTCGGAAAGAGGTGTGGGAACAAATACACACGGCCCAGAAGATGGGGCAGCAAATATTTTTTTTAATTAACTCTTTATGGGATAAAGTACAAATTCCAGGGTTATCATTCTTTGCATTTTCTCAAGAGTGATTACTCTTTGAAATAGTTCTTTGTGTTATTGTTCTCAGGGAGACACAGAGTGATGTAATTATAATAGGTGTGTGACTGCGTGTCATCAGATCCTATTCATGTTCATTGTTGACATTGACTACACCTTATTGATCAATGTTGTCAATGACTACACTTGTGTTGGTGAACTTGTCACTGACTACCCCCTTGTCAATGTTTCACAGATTCATCTGATGCAGAGGCGGATGACTCGCCTCTCCAGAGACATCAAGGAACTCTCCCGCCAGCAGCAGGAAGCAGAAAATTACCTGAATGCGCGCCACGCCCAAATCGTCCACTGGGCCGACAGGGCGCGCGATGAAATTCGGGAAACTCTCTCCGCTGAAGCCGAGCATACACTGTGGGAATTGAAGGCTGAAGAAAGCTCAGTCATCGACCTGATCAACTCCCTGTGCGGGCTGGTGTCCCGGGCTGCTTCCACAAATGACAACGCTGAGGTCCTGTTGTTGAAAAAGGAGCTGGAAGCTTCTCTCCTGGAGAGAGAGAAGCGTGAGTGGCACGAGCGGGAATCGAAGAGAACGGAGCACAAGAATTATCTGAGTCTGGATGGAGAATTGTCTGCCGTGGATCTCGTCACCATAAGGGCCTATTTAGGAGAGGTGTCGGTTGGGAAGGGAGAAGTCGTCCCTTCTGTGTCCCTGAGAGAAACAATGGAGGTGCTCATGGATGAAAAACTGGAGAAAATGAACAGGAGTTTGAGCACCGATCTGAAGACAGTGGAAGAAGGCCTGAAGACCAAAGTGCAAGAATTGAGAGCAAAAATGGGTAAGGTGGTATTCGAAATTGAAGTCCATTTTAATCTTTGCATTGTTTGAAAGAGAAGGAAGAATGTAGTGCTGAATGAGATGGGATAGGATGGAGTTGGACATGCATTACTTACATTGATCAATTGCTTAGTTATTAATTAATAAAAATGTTCAGCAGTGTGTGTATGCGTGTGTGTTTGTGCTATGCATTTAGAGTGTCTTTTGATATCATATTTGGGCTTTTTTTTTAAAATGTTGCTGTTGCTTAATTCAGACTAGTGCAACGCCTAGTACCGGTAACGCCAAGTACCGGTAACGCTGAGTACCGGTTTCGCCAGGTCCGCAAAATATTATATTATTACTTTTGTCTCTCTCCCTCCTTCCATCTTCTTCTCTCATCCCGTTCCGCCCCATCCCTCGCTAATGTAATCTCCGCTCTCACTCGGTGAATAGCGGGATATTATACCTTGCTAAAGTAATCTCCGCTCTCCAACCCTTTTCTTGCCCGCGCGCGTGCAGTGCTGAGTTATTTCTGTGTAAACTATTTGTTGTGGACGGCTTGAAATGCCGGGTCCGTGCAAATGTAAATTGGCTCATATCGCGTGCGTTTATGAATGGATGCTGTTGACAGTTTGCACCCGAATAGTCACTATCCCTGGTCATGCACGTTCCAAATTTTGAGTCAATGTCGGGTCTTGTTTCGCCGTGGTTTGTGAAAAGGTGAAGCGGCGCATATCGTGCGCGTTTATAAATCGATCCGCTTCCAGTTTGGCACACAGATAGTCACTGTCCACGGTCATCTACCTTCCAAATTTGAAGGCAATCCATCCAGAAATACCGGAAATACGGGCGCCGAGAGGCCGGTGGATACGCGTTTCGCGCATTTGCCAAACCGCGCAAATGACACGGCCGCCTGTGTTGCCGTTGCCATCGTCATGTTAGGGCTAATAGAAAATTTGAAGCGATTCGGTCGAAAAGCGGCGGAGTTATAAGGCCCGTTCTGTGTTTCACACGGACGGACAGTTGCCTTTTCATATAATGTGGAAATAATCATAATTTGAGAGTTTAGACTTTAGTGCTGACATTTCAATTTAAGGTAGGAGGTAGGATTAAGTGAGGGTAACCAGGTAGTCATCCCCTACTGAGATTTTTTTTTTACTCTTGGTCTTCACTCCAAAGACAATTTAATGGGAATTTTGTCTGTAATTTTTTTTAAAAAATAGGAAATGAATAACTGATGTTTACAAATGAATGACGTTTTTCAGCAATTTTTGCACCTTCCAGTTCTTTCACATTTTCTTGGATAAACTGAGGGCAAAAATTATGGCATGCTATTACTAGCTGAGAGCATGTATTCGCTTACAAGATGATATGTATATAAGTGCGTGAGTGTGTGTGTGCATGCATGTGTTTGTGTACATCTGGTGGTGTGTTTTTTGCAGGTACGGTGGTTGCTTTCCATGCTTACGTATCACACCCATTTACCACCATCAAAAGGGATAAGAGGCTCGTGTTCGACTACGCAAGGTCCAACATGGGCAGCGCCTTCAACAAAAACACCGGCACCTTTCAAGCGCCAGTTTCTGGCCTCTACTGCTTCCATGCCACTGTCCTGACGAAATATACAGATGAATGTAAAAAAATACCTATTCGCATTAGTCTATGTAAGAATGAGGGCTTCAAACTGGCCGAAGCATGGAGTCCTGGTGGAATGCTGATTCAGTCGAGCATCAGTGCCGTCATTCCTGTCATGGAAAATGAATGTGTCTTCTTGCAAAATGCAAACGAGTATGAGATACGAGTCGGTGGTGGAGTCAACAATCCTTGTACCACGTTTCATGGATTCTTGATAAAAGCTGATTAGATTGCACCTTGATTTACAGTTTGACTGAAGTGTGGACTCATGTTCTTGTTTGAAGTTTCTCATAGTCATACTCTAGCTGTAAGTTTCAGATGAAATAGAAAGTTTCTCTTCGAGTGAGGCTTAACCCTTTCACCGCCAATGTCGCATTTTTGCACCACAATGATTTAACACCCATGTCATTCAAACTCTTGAAATCAGGGTCTGACATTGTGTTCCTAAATTTGGGCAGTAAGAATTGACCCCATTCTAAATATGTAACAGAGAAATCCAATATTGCAGACAAAATCTTTTCTGTAGCCAAGTAGCTTTAATGGAAATGTTTGTCTCGAAGATGGCTGGCGGTGAAAGAATTGTCACTCATCTGTCTTCTTTCTATCAGTATCAAATGTAGATTTTTATCAGCCAGTTTCTTGAAAATCTACATGTTTTGCGTGCTCACTGCAAAAATAGTTAACTAGAGGGTAACATTTTTGGAAGCTGTGTTTTCCAGGATTGAAAACTTCAACATATTTGCAAATTAGTAGTAGTCTGCCATAAATATCTGTCAAATCGGAATTAATGTTCATATAATAGTTCCTAAGTTTCATCCCTATGAAGTTACAGCAAGTAAAGGAGTCAGTTCAAGAATCCACAATTTTGTTTTATCACAAGGATAGCCAAAAATTACAAAACAATGTCCTAAAAGTCAACCGTCCTGTCGGCCCAGTGGGCCGAAGGTTTGATTATCAAATCGGCACGAGTATGTCCGGTTTTTTTATGAACAACGAAGTGAAACAAAGTTTGCTTGCACCGCGTGTGACCGAGATCAAAAAGGTAACTTTGTCACGTCCTGATTTTGCTAGCACAAGGCTAATTGCCTCGTGAGAGTTGCTTCCCTTGCTGCTTATGGCGGACGTTTGCCACACCGTAGTGTGAGTCTGTGTGATCTTGTCGTCCTTTAGCGTCAGTGTTTCACTGGTTTTTGATTGAAATGCCTCCCAAAAAGAAGACAGAGCCAGATGACCGAGAGAATCTGAGAAAAAAAATGAAGTGATCTGACAGTTAAAAAAAAAAATCAAATTCATTGTCAGTGAGAGTTTATGTTGACCGAGTGAGGGGGCCTAAAATTGTTGAAATTGGCCTAATGTTTTGTGGCTGTTTAGGCCAAATGGCCTAAAGTGAACATTTCTAGCACCATCTCTGTGGTAGTTTGAATTGTTTTGAGCATATTTGCTGTTGGTTTTCAAATGTTTGGCTGTTAGAATAGATTTGTTCATCTTTCATAGCCATTTTAATTTGAATGCAAAGAGGGTCTTACAGCGGAAATCATTTTTTTTATATTTTAGTATATGTACTGCGTGAACAGTACAGCGGAAATCAATAAAAAGTACAGTTTGACTCAGGTGAGTGGAATCACTAACAACGCAATCAAAATTCTGTGTATCTAAGCATGTGCAAATTTGCCTTTATAAACCTAAACAAGAACATAAGCTCTAGACAGCTATGCTTCTTCGTGAGATTTTCATGGTTATGTCCCTTGGTGTTGAGGGAAGAGAGTGGGAGGGGTGTTGGAGGGCTTGGGATGTTCTTACTGCTCTGCTGAATTGATAAAACATGTGCTCATGCACTTAGCACACGTTAAACCCAGTGGCAACGAAAAAGTTGTCATTTGGTCAAATTTTACCCCCCTCCCTTCCTTCCTTATCAGTGACACAAAAATTGCATGCCCCCCCAAAAAAGGGTGGTGCGCCTCTGGCTGCGACGCATTTTCCAGGTGGGAGCAACCAGAATTTCACAGACGCCTCTGTGACTATAATGTACCTAACCTAACCTAACCTAAAATGTGCTGTGCCCAGTTGAAGTCTGGATGTCATCATTTGTCATTTAGTTGGAGGGCATCAGATATTCAATGTGAGCTATACTGCTCAATTGATAAAATGTGCAGTCAGTACCATATTTTACGGACTATAAGGCAGTACTTTTTACCCAGACCCATGCACCTTATGATATGACTTGTAATACAGTAAAAAAAAAAATAGAGTAACAAAATCTCACTGTTGTGTAAAATTTGGGGGGTGCACCTTATTATCAGGTGCGCCTTATAGTCCGTAAAATAGGGTAGTGAAACTGGATATCATTGTTTAAAAAAATGTTTTATTCATTCAAGTCGTTCCAGCCATATATTGCCGGAATTAATAGATAGCTGTCAATTTGATGCATTTGCTTCAAGGGAAGTAAATCTGTGTGCACACCATATCTTGGTCACTTCTAAACTCGCTTCACTCCCTTAGACCAGAATTTGCCTCTGACTTTGCTTTTGTTGTGGGGAAACCAATCAGTGTGGAGAGTTTTTCTATATAAAGTCTATATATTAAAAAAAAAGTCTGATCTACCACTTCCCTATGTCTAAACCTGAAGTAAAAACCCATAATCTTCTTTCATTTCTCTTTCTTATGTATGTTTTGTTTGTGTGTGTGACTGGAGTGATTTGTGAGGTTTTTTAATAATTAAAAATCGTTGCTATGCGACTGAGTTAATGCTATTTTCTTTCTTTTTTTGTGAGTTTGTGTACCATTTGGAAGGCTTTGGATATTCAACGTTAGTTACTGTTGAATCGATAAAAAGTGTGTAGTTGAAATGTGGATGTCATCATTTCCAGATTTATTTTTTGACATTTTGTGCTGCGCACCGTTATCAAAGACTGTATAGGGGAAGACAAGCATCCGGTCTCTTTTCCCTATATGAGTAGTGAGAACAGAAACACTGGTTATGTCCCTTTTAAGCGTGACACATTTACACGTCGATAGGCCAGTTGAATTCTCCATTCAAATTCCAGTCTGAGTGTTTGGATAGCCGCCGCTGTGAATGGTGTATAACTACCCCACTAACGATAACTCTATCAGCCCGGTTCGCTGTAACTCTTAAGTAGTCCATCTTACCCTTTTAGAATCTTTGCCGTTATGGAGGGATTTGATTGTTCGGCGCGAGTTACACTGCTGAATTAATCAAATTTGCAGTGCAAAGTTGAACTATGGATTCAAATTCAGTTCAATTCAAAATCAATTTATTATCTCTCATGGAAAAATGACATGATATTGTTGGGGTTTTTTTCTGTTTTGTGTGTGCCATTCTGGAGGGCTTTGGATATTTAATGTGAGATACTGATGAATTGATAAAATTTGCTGTTCAGCATTACATCATGGTTATGTTGTTTTAAATTTGTTTTAATGCCATTGTGTTACAGCAGAACCTCCCATAAAGACCTCCCATTATTTCTCCCTCCCATATAAGACCTACTTCTCTGAGGCATTGCCCTTCTTTGTAAGTATTAAAATTACCTACCTTATAAGATCCCTCCCTTATGAGACCTCATTTTGGAGGATTTTTGAAGGTCGTATAAGGGAGGTTCCACTGTATTAACAGTAACATCAAATCACATTCCCAGTACCAGTAGTTTGAATTTCTATGGCATGCTTATGTATGTAGGTTTTGATATATGTATAAAGTGTGTGTGTGTGCGCGCACATGTGTGTGTTTCTGTCTGTGTGTGATAACTTTTTATTGGAGCCTCTAGGGGTGAAATTACTGAACTAATCTAAATGAAAACTGACAGAATTGTCTCCCAAGAAGAAAAATCTGTTTAACGTCCTCCGGTCTGAAACAGGGACATTAGATATAAAGATGGTGGGGACGATCGTGGAGGCAATGCCCGGAGGCAGTGCAACACCAGGAAAGTCCAGAATTTTTAACAATACAGATATTATTGTGACAAAGCCAACAGGCAACTCGCAAATCTTAATTTAAGAAGATGCACCTTTATTGAATGAAAAATGGTGTTTTACGTCCTCTCGGTCATAGACACATATGGGACATTTGTAAATACAAAGATGGTGGGAACAATACTGGCTGCAATGCCCGGAGGCAGTGCAACACCAGTAAATTCCCGAGTTTTTAACAATATAGATATGTACTATATGTAGTATGTTTTATAGGAATGATGCACCTTTATTCTGGGTGTGCTTTCTATTTATACGAGTTACCTCTTTTTCGTTTTCTTTTGGGGGTGGGTGGGTGGGTGGGGGGGGGTTACAAATCTTGACAGACCAAGATTTTGTCATTTAATTAATACAGTCCTTTTTATTGGGGGGGTGGACGCTCTTTTTTATGCTTAGCTATCATGACAGACCTAGATATTCTGTGTTTTAGTTTAATATGAGTTACCTTTTTTTCATTTTCTTTTTAGGTTACAAATCTGGACAGACCAAGGTTTTGTCATTTAATTAATATAGTAATTTTTTTTCTTTTTATTGGCGGGTGGAGACAATCTTTTATGCTTAGCTATCATGACAGACCTAGATATTCTCAATTTTGTTGGTGTCTATATTTGGAAAGAGGGGGTGGGGGGCATTTTTTGTGGTCACCATGCACAACAGACCAATATTTTGTCATGTCATGAATCATTTTGTTCCAAAGTATTTTTTGATAATAACCCTTCGTGACAAAGGTGTTGTCATGCCATTTTAACATAGTCCAGGAGCCATAGTCCACGTTTTTATGATAACCTTTCTTTTTTATATATTTATCCATAGTGAATGCTGGTTTGGTATAATCTGATTGGGGTGACTTGCTCTGTTTCTGATGAAATCAAACTTTTTGCTGCTTTTTTTCATGTTTATTGGTTTGTTTTGTTTTTGTGCCTTATTATATATGCGTGTTTGTCACATTCTTTTGTGTGCATATTGAGATATTAAGATAGATTTTGAGGTAAAGTTTGTAGAATCATAGTTAACCCTTTCACCGCCAATGTCGCATTTATGCACCACAATGGTTTAACATCCATGTCACTAAAAGGCATCAAATCAGTGCCATATTTTCTTAATTTTGGGAGGTTAAGGATAGGCCTAATGTTATGCATGTCACAGGAATTCCCAAGATTGCAGATAAAACAAATTATCTACCTTGGTAAGTTTAGCGATATATTTTGTTACGGGAAAAATGGCTGGCGGCGAAAGGGTTAATCATGTACAGAACAAAATATTATTTTTCATGCATGAACAAAATATGTTGTTGTGTGTTTTTTCAAGTTTAAGTTGATACAGATTTGTACTTGCAAACATTAGCGAAAAAATTAAGAGTATCATTTTTTCTTCTTATTTTTTGTTTTGTGGGGGGAGGGGGCTTGAGTAGGCTTGAAATAAATAAAAAAAATATCAGGAGACAGTTTGGTGAGATGTTATGGACAGTTAGTGTGAATGTTGGTTGTGAGTGTGTGGATTTAAAACTTTTTTTGTACTTCGTCTTTATTCAGATACGGGTGTCTTACTATCAATCCCAACCCCTTCCCTTTCTTTGCAGTTTCTTCTGACATTCAACATTTCTTTTTCTGATGTTTTTCGATGGCCGTGCAGTTAGAATCACCACGTGCAAGGTTTGCGGGTCTGGGGTTCGAGTCCCATTTGGTCCACAGTGTTTCTTCCTTGGAAAAGACTTTGCTCTTATTATCTCACTACCTCCGAAGTCGGAGTGTGGCTGCCCACGTGGCGGGGTAATCAAAAACGGTCACACACGTAATGTTCTCATCCCTAGCTGGTGCATTTGCACCACAATGTTCAAGTGCTTCGGCTGTTGGGATGATCCCTGGAGTCTTTAAGCCAGGGAACGACAACAACAACAACAATTATCTCACTATACCCTGCGAACAACAACAACAACAATTATCTCACTATACCATCTGCGAAGTGAAAGCTGGTTAATGTTTTCAGGGATTTCTGTTTGTTCCTGGCTATCTGTCTGTCCCGATTATGTGAACATGATAACGTTTGAACGGGGGGGACCTAGGAGGCTCACATTTTGCATGCGGATAGGTATTTAGGATATCTAGGCCAAGTTCGAAAATGGTCATTGGTCAAAGGTCAAGGTCATCGGAGCCGAAAAATGCTGTCACGCACGAGCTATAATTGAGATCCTCGTTGGCACAAGGGTACTGTAAAGTGCAGGCATAGACTGTTTGATTGGACTTTAGTTTCGAGGGTGTTTGTCTGCGTGTTCTTCCTGCAAGGTCACTGGACCCAAAAATGCTGCCGCGCGGCTGGTTGATCGCGTATTCACGCTCTAGTTGGGGAAAATCCTTCCGATGAGACTGACTCTTTTTTTTTAAGCGAGGTCCTACACTTAAAGAACCAGTGGCAACAAATGAGTTGTCAGTTGGTCAAAATGTACCCCATACACAAAACCAGATTGCAAAAAGAAACAAGGGCATCGCCGGGCGGCAGATACGCACTGCGACAGTGCAAACCCGGCCAGAGATATGTTTCAAAGAGAAACAAACCAGTCTCATAAAATATAGTATATAGTCTACCCTTCTGTCAAATTTGATCAAAATCCGTCCAGTAGCTTTTTAAGATAATCGATACACAGACAGACAGACAGAAACACACACACACACAGACCCGTCACAATACCTGTCCTCTGGCCGGGTAACAAAACCATGCTATTTCTCAGCTGACAGTGGATGACGCAATGCACAGGTTGAATGAAAAATGGTGTTTTACGTGCTCTCGGTCTGGAACAGACACATAATAATGGGACATTTGTAGATACAAAGATGATGGGAACAATACTGGAGGCAATGCTCGGAGGCAATGCAACACCAGTGTGACGAGGTAATGGGTTAAAAGGCTAAGCCTCTAGGGAAGACTTTTAGTGTGTTAAATTTTCAAGTAGAAAATTTGCCTTTAGCCCACTTCTCTAGGGTATGGGAGATGAGCAACTTTCCCGGCCCCTTTTCATCTAATAAATTTATATTTGTGCCCGGGTTCTGGCTCGTATGATTGTAAGAAATACAAGTGGTTGATTTGCTCTTAATGGCAGACAGAGAGAAGTAGGGTTTTACATGAAATTACAAGACTCCCACTCTCATCAGTCTGACCAAAGGGTTCAGGATTATTTGACACTTGTATTTTATTTACTCACAAAATCTGCATAAGATTATGCAACAATAATAATAAAGCAGCTCAAGGGAAGGGTCACTAGGTGTCTTCAGTGCCAGGGGGAAAGTTCAAGTGATTGGCGCGGTCCGGGGGACTTAGCTGTTGTCAAGTTCCTCCGTAGTGATCGGCGAGTGCTGGGGTGGCTGGGCTTGCTCGTCAGGTGAGAGTAGCTCCCAGTCGTTCCGGTTACGGCTTCGCGGGATGGCACGGTTCAGGCGTGGTCTCCTCGCGGATTCTGGGTGCGGGGCGTCTTGGCGGCGTTCCCGTCTTATTTCCTTGTGAGTCAGGGATTGTGCGTCCTGACCACGATGCCCTGCTGATAATCACAGGAGAAGGTGGATGTAGATCTCTATGGCTTAGAGACAAGGGGCTTCAGTCGGCAGGGAATTAGTGGATCCCAACCGGCTAGAAGGCTGCCCTTGTACAATAGCACTAGTTAATAAATAAACTGAATTTCAGTTAGCAAACTGAGATCAGTAAAACATAAAAGGTGATCAAGCCAACATCACTCTCCATCCAACACCTGGAAAGGAATGGTATCATAAAGTGCAAGATTGCAACCCACAGGTTTCCTACTAAAAATAGACAAAAGGGTTAGTAGGCATAAAATCCGGTTCTGGTACCAAAAGAGTTAAAGTCAAAAACACACACACACACAAATAATCAGTGCACATAAATAGAACAGAATGTTTACCACTTCTTTTCAATAACATATCTATCTACTCCTTATTCATCATTGAACATAGGATCTAGATCAAAAATAGGATCAAACAAAACAAAATCTCAATCACCAGCCATCAATAATACTCACTAGTTGGGCTATTATGACTGGCTGGGAGAGAGGTTGAGTCTGCAATGTTGCTCTAGCCAGGTTTCAGCGTCTTGTGTGAAAGTATGTGTAGGCTAACTTTTTCTCACTACTCAAATTATAGCCTTCACTTTCAAACAATGAAAGCCTGTGATTGGTTTATAGCAGTCGACACGTCACAAGATGATGTTATAATATTATGCATACTAGTACCGAACAATCACGCGCCGGTTACATCCTTATCACACGCCGACATTCCTATCCTTCTCGTGATTAGAAAGGAAGGGTTCAAAAGGGCGCCGACTGTGGGGGTCACTTTCTCGTGATGGGGAGGTAGATCGGGCTTCAAAGAGACAAATGCCTTAATCGGCGTCTGTTTGAAGCCGCCTGGCAATTAAAGTGGCGTCTCGAGAAAAGAAAGGGGGGGGGGGGGGGGGTGTAGATAAGAAACCAAGAAAGCGGGTCGTGCGGGACACTTACGTCACAACCAGTAAAGTCACGATTTTTTAACAATACAGACAATAACAATGCACAGGTTGGTAAAGGGGGGGGGGGGGGGGGGGTCTTGTAAGTATGACTCATTGGCACGTGACCAAGTGACCTAATAGCTTGGGGTGAGGTCTGGTTATTTCTCTCTTTGGCTTATAACAAAAGTGCTTAAAAAACCCAAAATATGACTGTCGATTAA
Organism: Phymorhynchus buccinoides; assembly: GCA_017654935.2. Classification (NCBI taxonomy): domain Eukaryota; kingdom Metazoa; phylum Mollusca; class Gastropoda; order Neogastropoda; family Raphitomidae; genus Phymorhynchus; species Phymorhynchus buccinoides. The sequence goes on from CM065707.1 coordinate 29,176,109, forward strand.
CTCCATACTAGCGCAACGTCGAGTACCGGTAACGCCTAGTAACGGTAACGCCAAGTACTGGTAACGCTGAGTACAGCAAATTTGAAGCGATTCGGTTAAGAAACGGCGGAGTTATAAGGCCCCGTTTCCCGTTGGTGCTGCTCTGAGAGTGACGCGCTCTCCATAGTAATGGTAACGCCTAGTAATGGTAATGCCAAGTACTGGTAACACTGAGTACAGCAAATTT
>CM065707.1:29181334-29261334 GCA_017654935.2 Phymorhynchus buccinoides
CTGCAATCCCCTCATTCCACCCTCTCTTACAACCCACCCAACCCCATCTTGGGCATATGGTGCCACCTGACCATATTATCAATATCTTTATCTTCACTACACTCGCATGGGTGCTACTGGGTTCCGGATTTGCCGGATTTCCGGTTTTTTAAAATTCTGAATCCGGAAAATTCCGGATTTTGAAAAATTGACAAGCAACGTTCTCAAAATCTAAAAGCGCGTTTTAGCTGAATTCGAATTTGCGGACTGGATGCCCATATGTGCCGACGTCACGCTTTCCGGGCGCCATTTTTCCTACCTAAAGTCTCCACGACGCTAACTGCTCTTGCCAAATTCGTGAGGAAAATGCGTTTTCTTTTTCAGCCCGATTCAGGGCAGATTGAAAAGGAGGAGGAAGGCATTAAGAATAAGTGGTCATTCACTTGATTAAAAATTGAAGATGTGAATGGAGTTGCTCACGAACGATGGTTGAGAAAAATCGACCGACCAGGCGAAGCCTTCTGCTTGGTTTGTTCCAAAGCTATCAAGTACGGAAGCAGTGGAAAGAAGGTTTTTCTTCTACACGCTTCCAACCAGCGTCATCAAGAAAACCTCAAGGTATGATTTTCGTTCGGCACAGTTGTTTGTTAGCTTGTTACAGTGGTTTACCCCCCCCCCCCTCTCTCTCTCTCTCTCTCTCTCCCTGACTCATCTCAATAAAATAGGGTATCTTGGGTATTTTTATGGAGCTGTTCACATAATTATGAGGGGGAAAAAAAAGAGAATAGAGGGGGATGCTTTGTGCTTTCATGATTGTGTAGGGGGGGGGGGGGGGGGGGGCTGATCACTTCTGTCCCTTTGTTGTTTTGTTTTGATCATAGATTGTGACTGTGAGTAGAACAAGAGATTGTGTTTTTTTAACTGAAAGTGCACCCAAAAGCCTGGAAATACCATTTGAAAACAAATTTTTCCTTCAGCTTCAGGGGGGCGTTGCCCCCCTGGCCCCCCAACAGGGGCTCTGCCCCTGCACCCCGCCAGGGCCTGGGCAACCCCTGGACCCCTGCCTTTCAGGATTTTGGACATTTCACAGTAGCACCCATGCACTCGTGATGCTGTGATGTCCCAGGGCTCAGATCATAGTATGTAGTCATGACAGTGATATGAATTAATTAAAATTTAAATGCTGTATTGTGACATTAATTTGTGTTCTCCCTGTCAGGACAAATGTCCTATTGAAAATAGCTGGCATACATTGTCCTATTATAATATAGGGTATTGGTTTCTGCAAGAACCAGGACATTTTTTTCCTATTGATTTTCTTATTTCAGGACTGTTTGTCCTTTCAACTTTTCCATCCATTCCATGGTGCATCACTGAGCCATGAACTGTATTTCTAATTTTATTCCTTTTTCAGATCCAATTGGACTCAGGCAACTCCGGCCAGAAGCTGACGCTGTTCCAGTTCCAGACGTGCCCGTTTTCCATAACTTTCATCATCATCATCATTATGACCCTTTCATCGCCACTGTCGCCTCTTGGCACCACAATGATTTAGCACCCATGTTACTAAAAGGCATCAAATGAGGGTCTGGTATACAGTGACCTTATGTTCTTAATTTTGGGAGGTAAGGATAGGCCCTATTTTATTCATGTCACAGAGGAATCCCCAGTATTCCAGGCGAAATCTATTCTCTACCTGGGTAAGTTTAATAGTAAAGTTTGGCTTATAAATGGCTAGCGTTGAAAGGGTTAAGACATTGACTTTATTCTTCATGTTCAGATCCTCATGGACTCAGACAACCCGGGCCTGAAGCTGACACTGTTCCAGTTCCAGACCTGCCCATTTTCCATAACTTTCATCATCATAATCATCATCTTCATTATGATTAATTAACCCTTTCATCGCCACTGTCGCCTCTTAGCACCACAATGATTTAACACCCATGTTACTAAAAGGCATCAAATGAGGGTCTGGTATCCAATGATCTTATGTTATTAATTTGGAGAGGTAAGGATAGGCCCAATTTTATGCATGTCACAGATGAATCCCCAATATTGCAGACGGAATCTATTCTCTTCCTGGGTAAGTTTAATGGTAAATTTTGGCTGATGAATGGCTAGCAGACCTGCCTACCCATACGATTTTTCCGTATTTTGTAGACGAATTTGAGCCCCAGTACGGCAGTATGGTAAATGGAAAATTAATACGGCAAAAATTTGAACTTAAGGTCTTCTAAGATCGGTCAAAATCGAGTCTGTTTTTCGTCATTTCGCATGGCGGTTTAATGTTCTGTAATGTTACGTTTTTGGATCTCCTGGCAAAATACAGAATTTTGAGAAAAAGTACGGAATTTTATTTCGTGGAGTACCTAAAAAAGAAATTGGGGGTAGGCAGGTCTGGGCTAGCGTTGAAAGGGTTTATTCTTCATGTTCAGATCCTCATGGACTCGGACACCTCTGGCCTGAAGCTGACGCTGTTCCAGTTCCAGACCTGCCCATTTTGCATAACTTTCATCATCATCATCATAATCATCATCATCATCATTATGATTAAGACATTGGCTTTATTCTTCATTTTCAGATCCTCATGGACTCGGACAACTCTGGCCTGAAGCTGACCTTGTTCCAGTTCCAGACCTGCCCATTTTCCATAGCTTTCATCATCATCATCATCAACATCATCATCATCATCATCATCATCATCATCATCATGCTTAAAACATTGGCTTTATTCTTCATGTTCAGATCCTCATGGACTCGGACACCTCCGGCCTGAAGCTGACCCTGTTCCAGTTCCAGTCGTGCCCGTTCTGCTGCAAGGTGCGGGCGGTGCTCGACTACTACGGCTACTCCTACGACGTGGTGGAGGTCAACTCGATCACCAAGAAGCAGCTCAAGTGGTCCAACTACAGGAAGGTGCCCACCATCCTCGTCGACGGCCAAGGGGACAGCGGATACCTGGTCAGTTTGCTGTTGTTGTTGTTGTCTTACCCTGGCTTAACCCTTTCATCACCACTGTCGCCTCTTGGCACCACAATGATTTAACACCCATATCACTGAAAGGCATCAAATGAGGGTCTGTTATCCAGTGACCTTAATGTTCTTAATTTTGGGAGGCAAGAACAGGCCCTATTTTATGCATGTCTTAGAGGAATCCACAATATTGCAGACAAAATCTTTTCTCTACCCGGGTAAGTTTAATGGTAAATTTTGGCTGAGGAATTGTTAGCGTTGAAAGGGTTAAAGACTCCAGGGATCATCCCAGCAGCCGGAGCGCTTGAACACTATGGTACAAATGCCTTGCCCAGGGTAAATCCCAACTCTCAGTCACTAGACTATTTTCGGGGAAAAATAGGGGAGAGCACTTCGTGAAAATTAGAGTTGCTTACCTTCATTACTCGGTCAAACGCCATAGCAACATGCCACAATGGCGTCGAAGCTTGAAGCCGCAGGATGCCAGTCAGCTACTTGCAAAAAAATGTTTTTACAAAAATAAGGGGGTGGCCAGTTGCTACAAAGTGATAGAACTTGCAAACTGTGACGTAAAAAAATATAAATTACATCAAATTTAGAAGTGACGCACTGCGTTCTACATGCTGCGTGTCTCCTCAAACACACGAAGCAAGGGCTGGGGATCTTCCTGAAGGTAGAATAATTTCCCCTGTTTGACCGATTGAAATTACTCCCCTTAATTATTTCCGAACAATTCTTATTGAGTTTTGAGGACAGCTGGCGTTGGTGAAGATCCCCACAAAGGTCAACCAATCCCTTTGGCTGCAGTGCAAGTGTTCTATTATTTTGTTGTTGTTGTTGTACCCTGGCTTAAAGACTCCAGGGATCATCCCAACAACCGGAGCACTTGAACACTTTGGTACAAATGTACTGGTAGCTAGGGATGAGAACATTACGTGTGTGACCAGTTTTTGTATCACCCCGTCACGCGAGCAGCCACACTCAGACTTCGGAGGATCTTAGACTGATGATGCTAAGCTAGGAGCTTGTTGTGGCTTAGGACAATCCCCGCACAACCATGCAGAACATAGTGCAACATTTTTATGCAGCCTTGGTTTTCTAGCTTATGTCAACTGGTCTGACACAGCCTCATGCCAAGGCGATGGTCAGTTTGCATGATAACTATGTTTCTTGTCATCTTCGTTAAAAATCACTTAACTTTTTAAGCCCCTTATAGCCTGATTCCACCCATGACATCCATTACTTTCTCCTACCAAGCCGTCTAAAACCGCCCCCGTACACCCACTTCGTTATGCATTTTGGAGTTAAAATTGCAATATAAAAAAATCAAAAATATCACATAACAAAAAAAACATTGCAAGTTAAACATTCTTCATTTATACACAAACCCTGAACATTTGAAATCAATCCATCAAGTAGTTATTTTTTTATATTTTTTTAAACAAAGTACCCCATTTTGGGCCCAGTTTACCAACATTAATTTGGTGGTTACAGGGAGTAGAGTCGTCATTTTAATTGGGGTTACAAGTGTTAAATGACATATTACAGTAGGACCTCCCTTTAAAGACATTCCCTATTGAGACTCCCTTTAAGTTAACCCTTTCGCCGCCAGCCATTTTTCAGCCAAAAAATGCCATTTATTAAACTTACCACGGTAGAGAAGAAAAAAAATCTGCAATATTGCAAATTCCTCTGTGACATGTATAATATTAGGCCTATCCTTACCTTCCAAAATTACGAAAAGAGGGTATTTAGATAACAGGCCCTCACTTGATGCTTTTTAGTGACATGGGTGTTAAACCATTGTGGTGCAAAAATGCGACATTGGCGGTGAAAGGGGTAAGATGTACCAAAAGAAGTTTTCATCAAGGGGTTTTTTTCCCCTTCACATCTGGACTACTGAGTGTCCGCCTCCCTATAAAGACCCCTCCCCTACTAATACCCTTTTGGGGCTGATTTTTCAAGGTCTGAACAGAGGGGTTCCACTGTAATTATTATTTGCGTATTGAAGATCACTGTAGTAGGGGCCCAAATAGTAAAGTGTGATATGCACAATAAATGATTTTCTACAATAATGGAAAATCATGGAAGAGCTTGGTCTTTTGTGGAAGACTATGACTCTTGAACTAGGGGGTTCCCCCGTGGGGATACCGGGGGGTCTTTTGTATAAATAGTTCCCCCACCTTCTGGAAGTTCTGTGCTTGTAGCTTCCTCTAATCTGTCACTCTCTTTGACTCTGCCTTTTCCCTTTGCTTACTGTCATCTACTATCTTTCTGCCTTACCGGTCCGTTCTCCTGCCTTTTTTCACTATTTGACTATTTCTTAGTTAGGCGCATAACGGCATCATGACGCATTTGCGCTCGGGGCGTTTGCAGTGGATTTTAGTGCTGAAGCTGAAGGGACTGTTTGGTCTTTGGGGACCTTCCTCATTAGGAATTGTTCGTAGATAATGAAGGTGAGTAATCTCATGGTGTGTGGGACTGGGAGTGATCTTGCTTGACAGAGTTGGGTCAAAAGGGCAGTTACACTGGCTTCATCAGCCGTCGCCTCGTATGTTTGAGTAGGCACACATGACGAAGAATACAACGTGTCAGTCTAAAGTTGACGTCATTTATATTTATGACACATTTTGCAAGTTCGATCAGTTTGTGGCCACCCCTCATTTCTCTATAAAAAAAAAAAGTTTGCAAATTGCTCACTCGCATCCTGGTTTATCTGTTTCAAGCCATGGTTGCTATGGTTTGACCCTCTCGGTCGAGGTAAGCAACTCTAATTTTCACAAATTTCTCTCCCATAGTTTTTTTTCTTCCAGAAAATCGTCTATTATACCTAGGATCCTAACTATGAAGATGATGATGATAATAATGATAACCTCATGATAATGAGAAGGAGGATGGTAATGATGATGGTGACAAAAAACTGAAAAAGGATGACAGTAATGATAAGGATGATGATGATGTTTCAGTAAGTAAATGACTCATTAGTCGTCACCAGTTTCCGGAACCGAGGCAGCAGGATACTAGCTATGATGATGACAATGTTGATGATAAAGGTCATGACAATGATCATGATCATGATGGTGAGGACACTGATGATGGTTTTAAGCAAGTGAACAATTTGTCAGTCATCATCAGCGTTTTAGAATGGTGGCGGCAGGATATTACCTATGATGATGATGTTGATGACAATAAGAATGATGATGATGCTGATGACAAAGATGGTGACAATAATAAGGATGATGACAACAATGATGTCAATGATGATGATGATTGTTTCAGTAAGTAAACGACTCATCAAGTCACCATCAGCGTTCTGGAATCATGGCAGCAGAATCCTAATTTATGAGGAGGACGATGACAAAGATGATGACAGTAATAATGATGATGATGATGTTTTAAGCAAGTCAACAACTCGTCAGTCATCACAGCATTTTGGGATCAAGGCAGCAGGATATTACCCATGATGATGATGTTGATGACACATATGATGAGAAATAATAATGATGATGACAATAATGATATTGATGATGATGATGATGTTGTTTCAGCAAGTGAACGACTCATCAGTCATCATCAGCGTCCTGGGATCGTGGCGGCAGGATGTAATTACCAAGACAATGACAATAATAATGATGATGACAATAATTATGTTGATGATGATGATGATGATGATGTTTCAGCAATTGAACGACTCGTCAGTCATCATCAGCATTCTGAATTTGTGGCGGCAGGATGTATTTGCTAAGACAATGACAATACTCAATAGTAATGATGATGACAATAATATTGACGATGATGATGTTTCAGCAAGTGAACGACTCGTCAGTCATCATCAGCATTCTTCATGGTGGCAGGATGTAATTACTAAGACAATAATAATGATGATGACAATAATATTGATGATATTGATGATTATGTTGATGATGATGTTTCAGCAAGTGAACGACTCATCAGTCATCATCAGTGTCCTGGAATCGTGGCGGCAGGATGTATTTGCTAAGACAATGACAATAGTAATGATGATGACAATATTGATGATGATGATGTTTCAGCAAGTGAACGACTCGTCAGTCATCATCAGCGTCCTGGAATCGTGGCGGCAGGATGTATTTGCTAAGACAATGACAATAGTAATGATGATGACAATATTGATGATGATGATGTTTCAGCAAGTGAACGACTCGTCAGTCATCATCAGCGTCCTGGAATCGTGGCGGCAGGATGTAATTCCTAAAACAATGACAATAATAACGATGATGACAATAATATTGATGCTGCTGCTGCTGATGATGATGATGATGTTTCAGCAAGTGAACGAGTCATCAGCAGCATTCTGGATTTGTGGCGGCAGGATGTAATTACTAAGACAATGACAATAATATTGATGATGACATTATTTACAGACGTGTTTACTCTACTCTTTTCGAGTAGTATTCTACTCAATTTGGACCTCTACTACTCTTCAAAATTGAATGCTCTAATTACTCATTTTCAGTGAACATTATTTGATGGTTTAATGAAGAAGACTGCTCATTTCACACCAAAACTACTCATTTCAGCTATCCAGACTACTCAAGACTTGTGTAGGGGGTAAACAGGTCTGTCAGACAATAATATTGATGATGATGATGATGATGTTTCAGCTAGTGAAGGACTCGTCGGTCATCGTCAGCGTCCTGGAATCGTGGCGGCAGGACCCCCAGCAGAGCCTGGAGAAGCTTCTGCAGTGCTACGTGTGCATAGAGAGCGAGGAGAAGGGCAAGAAAGTGTTCGAGTTCCCCAACAAATACTTCATCATGTTCATGGAGAAGACCAACCTGCCCTCCACACCGGAACAGAGACAGTGAGTAGAGAGAGGGAGAGTGTGCGGAAGATGTACGAGTTCCCCAACAAATACTTCATCATGTTCATGGAGAAGACCAACCTGCCCTCCACACCGGAACAGAGACAGTGAGTGGAGAGAGAGAGAGAGAGTGTGCGGAAGATGTACGAGTTCCCCAACAAATACTTCATCATGTTCATGGAGAAGACCAACCTGCCCTCCACACCAGAACAGAGACAGTGAGTGGAGAGAGAGAGAGAGAGAGAGAGAGAGAGAGAGAGAGAGAGAGAGTGTGCGGAAGATACATGTACGAGTTCCCCAACAAATACTTCATCATGTTCATGGAGAAGATCAATCTGCCCTCCACACCGGAACAGAGACAGTGAGTGGAGAGAGAGGGGGGGGGGGGGGGGGAAGGGAGAGAGAGAGAGAGAGAGAGAGTGGGAGAGTGGAAGATGTACGAGTTCCCCAACAAATACTTCATCATGTTCATGGAAAAAAACAACCTGCCCTCCACACCGGAACAGAGACAGTGAGTGGAGAGAGGGAGAGAGAGAGGGGGAGACAGAGACACAGAAAGTGAAAGATGTATGAGTTCCCCAACAAATATGTTCATTGAAAACCAATCTGCCCTACACAGAGATAAAAGAGAGGGAGAGAGAGGGAGGGAGACAGAGAGAGAGATGTATGAGTTCTCCAACAAATACTTCATCATGTTCATGGAGAAGATCAATCTGCCCTCCACACCGGAACAGAGACAGTGAGTGTAGAGAGGGAGGGATGGAGATAGAGAGAGAGAGAGAAAAGAGAGGGATGGAGAGAGAGAGAGATTTAAGATTAAGTGCGGTAAATGTTCATTTCAGGGAGGAGAGAAAATGGCGGAAGTGGGCCGACGACCATCTTGTTCACATGCTGTCTCCCAACGTCTATCGCACGCCTTCAGCGACCCGTTACATTCTATCATATCATATTCTTTTGTCCCTCAGAGTGTGGGCTGCCCACATGGCGGGGTAATAAAAAAAATGGTCACACATGTAATGTTCTCATCCCTAGCTGGTGCATTTGTACCATAGTATCCAAGTGCTTCGGCTGTTGGGATGATCCCTGGAGTCTTTAAGCCAGGGTACGACAACAGCAACAACAACATATTCTTTTGCATTTTTGATTGTAGTAAGCACCTAGGGCTTTTAGTTTAAGATTAAGTGCCGTAAATGTTCATTTCAGGGAGGAGAGAAAATAGCGAAAGTGGGCCGACGACCATCTTGTTCACACGCTGTCTCCCAACGTCTACCGAACGCCTTTAGCGACCCGTTATATTCTATCATATCATATTCTTTTGTATTTATGATTGTAGTAAGCACCTAGGGCTTTTAGTTTAAGAGTAACCCTGTTGCCGCCGATGTCGCATTTCTACATCACATTGATTTAACATCCATGTCACAAAAAGGCATGAAATAAGGATCTATTAATGTTATCCAGTGACCTTGCATTGTTAATTTTGGAAAACAAGGAATGGTTTTATTTGATCACATGTTGTAGGGGATTGAATTTGAAGACGCCAACTTTTCTTTACCCAGTTAAGTTGGGCCAAAAAATGGCTGGCGGTGAAAGGGTTAAGTACCGTAAATGTTCATTTCAGGGAGGAGAGAAAATGGCGGAAGTGGACCGACGACCATCTTGTTCACATGCTGTCTCCCAACGTCTACCGCACGCCGTCGGAGGCGCTGCAGGCCTTCCACTATTTCTCCGAGGTGGGGGAGTGGGAGAAGAACTTCTCCACCCCTGAACGACTTATGGTGATCTACATGGGGGCCTTTGTCATGTACATACTGGGTAAAGTGCTCAAGAAAAAGTAAGTGGAGAGAGAGAGAATGTGTTGTGCTTGAGAGAGAGAGAGAGAGAGAGAGAGTAAAGAACTTCTCCACCCCTGAACGACTGATGGTGATCTACACGGGGGCCTTTGTCATGTACATACTGGGAAAAGTGCTCAAGAAAAAGTACGGAGAGAGAGAGAGTGTGTGTATGAGAGAGAGGGGGGGGGGGAGAATAAAGATCTTCTCCACCCCTGAACGACTGATGGTGATCTACACAGGAGCCTTTGTCATGTACATACTGGGCAAAGTGCTCAAGAAAAAGTAAGTGGAAAAAGATGTGTTGTGCTTAGAGAGAGAGAGGGGGGGGGGGGGGGGGAGAGAGAGAAAAAAAAAACTCTCTACCCCTAAACGACTGATAGTGATCTACATGGGGGCCTTTGTCATGTACATACTGGGAAAAGTGCTCAAGAAAAAGTACAGAGAGAATGTGTGTGAGAGAGAGAGAGGGAGAAAGAGAAAGAGAGAAAAAATAACTTTTCTACCCCTGAACGACTGATGGTGATATACACAGGGGCAGTTGTCATGTACATACTGGGAAAAGTGCTCAGGAAAAAGTAAGGAGCATGCTTTGAGATGTTTATTATTATGTCACAACACGAGAGAGAAGCGTCTGTATTCCTGGGCGAGTTATGGTTGCCTGTGCTTGGGCCTTCGTTTTGTATGATACTGAAAAAGCTCTAAGAAAAAAGTAGTTCTGTCGCAACTATTGCCAGTATTGGCACCTGTGACATATTGATCCTGATCCTGTAAGCAAAATATGGAGATGTGTATGCTGGAGTAATTGCCCAGAAAAAGGAAAATGTTTCGATTGTGAGCTAGTTTTTGGCTATGCATTTGGGCATTTCAATTTAGGGATATGTGTGTTGCCGTGTCGTTTGTCCTTATTGGGGAATTTGAGACTATCAAGTGGCATTATTTCAAATTTTGTGATGTCTATTGAGAAAAATATCTAAGACTAGCAGCAACGCCCCGTGATTTCTATGCCCTGCGATCGCTTCGCTTTGCGGCAGCTTTTCCCCCGGCACAGGTCTTTAGAATAGCAGTTGCCAGGATAGAACTTCAAAATGTCTCCCACTGTAGTCCATGTTTACGGAGCCCCCTCGGCTCTCACTCTCACTGTGCTATTAGCCCCTTCAAAATGCCTTCCACTGCATTCCTCTGTTAATGCAGATCACGAATATATATGGCTATAGTGGTCTAACGCCAACGGTTTTGAAATTATGAGCATTTGTTTTCAGGGGGTCTATGGGCAACGGTTTGGGCACAATCACCTGGACAGACAGACACACACACACATTTTAGCCGTTTATAGTAGTCATGATTATTTGTTTTTGGCACTTTAAGTGTCATTTTTTTTGTGTAACAAGATGATATGAAAACCAGCTTGATTGAATTGACTGTGGAAATGAATGTCATTAATCTACTGTAGGCGCATGCAAAGACTAATGCCCCAACGTGTTCTGTGTTTTTAAGATACAATCTGAAGGATGATGTGCGAGAGTCTCTGTACGACGCCTGCAATCACTGGATCAAAGTTATCGGCAAAAAGAGAAACTTCCTGGGGGGCGATCAGCCCAACCTAGCAGATCTGGTAAGTTTGTGTGTGTGTGTGTGTGTGTGTGTGTGACTTTTTTGCATTCACATTTTACCGTATTTTTCAGATCATTAGGCGCTGCTGTGTATAAAGCAAATAGAGCAATTTTCAATACAAATCTGAAAAAATTGAAGCAAAAGGCGTCCTCGTTTATAAGGCGATACGGCACCTCGTAAAAGAAAGTCAAACATTGAAGCCTGTACGCGTCCTGTGAACGCTTACCGACCGCCATTACTGCTGTCATCAACGAGAGTTGGCTCCCCTTTCAAATAATCGAACTTCCGTTTGTGCTGCCTCCTGTTGTTGAGTTTGGACAATTCTTCGCAAAAACTGATAGAATTATGGCATTTTAAGCTCTACAACGAAGCTTTTTTTATTTTTATCGTGGACGATAATAGGGATTTTGAAGCAATTTAATGTGAGTATTCGTCGTATCGCCGACTCGTGACCACTTTGGATGTCGTGACTCACAGTAGACTGTACTGAGTATGGCAATCGTTGCTTCTCTTCTCGTGATTTTGTTCACTAATAGGACGCTCTCGTTTATAAGACGCATAGGTCGAAATGGGAGACAAAAATATCGCCTTATAACCCGAAAATTATGGTATAGCTTTATTTTAGTGCACTTAGAGTTATTACTGCTGATAGAGGAACAGCATGATTGAATTCCAGATGAGTAACGTAATTAGTGTTATCTGCTGACTTCTTCTCAATCGCGCGCAGACACTGAGACAGGGAGAGTCTCCCGTCGTAAAAGCGTAGATGTGTCATGCTGCCGTTGTGCGCCTAACTACTTCTAGTTAGTTCCAGCGTTGAGAAAAGATTATAAAAAATATTTTTCAGTGTACTCCCCACCTCCATCTGCTTATCGATACACAATACATTGAAACCATTCTCAGTATGAATATGTTGATATGTTTGAAAATGATGATATAACATCAACCATTCTGATGTGTTTGGTATATTCTAGTCACAGAGACTTATCTCTGAAATTCAGGCTGCTCTCCCCCAGAGAGCGCATCGCCACAAGTACGGCAGCATGACGCATCTGCGCTCGTAATTGACATGAAACTGTCTGAGCAATCAAAGAAGAAGTATTGTATGGCATTGGTGTGACGCTGTGAAGTAACATGTAATTCTGGTGTGTGTATCTCTTGATCTTGATGAGGTTCGTCGGCAGGATCTAATTTTGGATATAAACGCCACCGTGGGAAAAAACTGGGGAGAGCACTTAAAACCTATTGATCCCAAACTGAAAAATAATAAAAACAAAATGGGGGGGTTTATGATCGGCAGGCTACAACGTTCCACTTTTCATCCAGCTGAAAAAAACAGCTGGACCAGCCAACCCCCAGCACCATCTAGCATGGTAGCTGGGGCCCTCTCCTACAGTTCAGTATGATGGTTGTTGGCTGTGCCTGAAACACTAACCCAGTATAGCCGAACTAATATTAGAAGAGAAAAAAAATTCTAACAGAGTAACAAAGTTTTGGAATACTCTTCCTGCACATATTAAGCGAGCACAAAATCTAACACAATTCAAAAACCTTGATAAATACACCAACATCTCAAAACTGCAATATGAGCATGACTAAAAGGCAGATTTGCCAAAAACAAAATATAGAAACCTCTCAGCTGTGCAAAAGTTCAAACAAAAATGAAAGGACAGTGAAGAGGCTGCGAGGCCTAATGTCCTAACTACCTGACCTGACCTGATGACGGCAGCATGACGCATCTGCGCTCATAATTGACAGGAAACTGTCTGAGCGATCGAAGAAGAAGAAGAAGAAGAAGTATTGTATGGCATTGGTGTGATGCTGTTAAGTAACATGTAATTCTGGTGTGTGTGTGTATCTGTGTGATTTCAGAGCGTGTACGGCGTGCTGAACTCCATCGAGGGTTGCCAGGCGTTCCAGGAGGCCCAGGTCAACACCAACATCGGGGGGTGGTACAAGAACATGCAGTACGCCGTCAGAACTCACCAAGGCGCTGCTCACCCGCTCCACGCCGTCGCCAAAAATTGACTCAAGCTTTTGTGAATAGTGTGTGTTAATCATTGTGCTAACTCATTCAACACTGGCCGATTGCTTCCCTTTTACAACCGTTCAACACGAATGTACGCTATAGCGTACATAGTGTTTAGACATTCACACTTCACAACTCAGCGAAGCCATGCAACTCAAACTGGTATCAAAGTGTTCCTCTACGGTCCCTTAATAGTTTTCAACCAATGAAATGACTTCTAGTCTATTTTTAGGACGGCAATGAATAAAAACGAGTCACTACCCCTCTCTTCGTCTTCTTTGTCATGCTTTTTTTAAAAATCTGCTAAGAATAAAAAAAATGACTTTTATTCTATTTCTAGCGGTGTGTTGCGAAAAAGTTAAGACTTCTGACAAGAAAAAATGCAGAGTCTGAGTGTGGTCAGATCTTACCAAGGCACTCAGCATCCAATTCAGTGCCAAAAGTTGACCAGAACGTCTATGGATTTAAACATTTTTTTAAAAAGTCTTGTGTCCTTCAAATGTCAAAGATACATACATGCAGAATAATGTCATAACCCCTCAAGGGAGCTTATCCAGTAAACACTGTTAAAATGTGCGCCAAAAACTGGTTAGAATTTTGTGAAGGATATTTGTTGATAAGCTCCAAGTCCTGTGTTTTGTTTGTTCAAAGACCTCGGACAAAAAAACAACAACCCCAAAACATGCAAAGTGATCAAATCTTACCTTGGCACTTATCTCCTTGACAGCATCTTCTTCTTCTTCTTCTGCGTTCCCAGGCCAAAAGGCCATAATAGGTAAAGTATGTATGTGTACGTTTTTCAGTTTTCACTGGTCTCCCTGCTGCATACAGCCGACACATTCCATTTTTCGGAGGAGCTCAAAGGAGAAAAGTTATTTGGAAGATTTTTTTGGGGGAAAAGGCAGCAGAATGGGCCAATAACTTGAATAAGTCAAAGACAGTAAGCAAAGGAAACAGGCAGAGTCAAAAAGATTAGAGGAAGTTACAAACACAGAACCTTCTAGAAAGTGAGCCTCCCAAAACTGGCCAGAAGGGGAATGTTTTTTGTTAATAATTGACGAGTTTCAGGATTCTGTTTCAGTTTGTACTAGAGCAGTAAAAGAGGCTCTCAGACTACGGTTTGTTCTCACAAAATTATTTTAAAGAGAATAAAGTATTTTTGTGTATTGAAATGGGGTAAGGGAATGGTATGTCTTATCTTGCTCACGCACACACACGCACGCGCACGCACGCGCGCGCGTCGGCATATATCAAGTTGGGTGGCAGTGATAAGAAAAAAACCCCAACAGAATTGTCCATAGAAGTTTTGTTTTTATCACTGTTATTTGAAAATAATAAACCCTGAAAAATGTCCATAGACATTTAGTTTTTCTCAGCTGGCCTGCTTACGTGGATTCATACGGAAAACACATTTAAAACAGCAGCCAGGGTGCGCCTGTTTATTCTAGCGACGTCGTCAAACGTTCTGGGCCTGTATTCATGTTACTTGTTAGCATGATGCTAACTTAGAAGCTCTTCCAATGTCCTATAGAATTTAATATGACTTTTGGAAGAACTTCTAAGTCTCAACGTGAATACAGGCCCTGGTTGTTCAGGACGACAAGGGACATTTCTTCTGCTTGTCGGTCTTCACACGGACAGCATCGCCTGGCTGTAGTTTTGACAAATCATGCGCTCCGTGTCTTCGGTTGTAGGACTGTTCGTACGCTTTCTTCGCTTTGGAGTCAGCAAAGCGAATGGCTCTGTCGTTGTGCTTCACTGGTTGAAGGTTCTTCTCCAACTCTGGAATGTTGGTGCGGAGTTGTCTCCCCGTCAAAGCAACTGATGGACTGACCCCTGTAGCGGAGTGTGGAGTTTGTTCTGTGCATCAGCAATCCAATGCCACATCACAGATCAGTTTTTGGTAGGGTCGTAGGGAAGGTGGGATATTTACTGGCCATCCTTCTTTGGTGTACTTGATCATTAGTTGCAGATCACCATCTTCATCTGTGGCTTCTTGCAGGATTTTCTGTCTGCAGTCACTGACGGGCCACGATGACTGAATCATGTCAACATACGCTTCAACTTCGTCTGCTGCTTCCATCGTGTATCCTGTTTCTCGTTTGGCAGAGGGCTGCGGCTAAGGCACTAGTCTGCAACGACTAAGTTCTTTCCTGGAACATGTCGCGCCACATTGAAGCGAGCCATCCTCATAATAGTAATAATAACGGTTATTTATAGAGCGCTTAACTCCCATTGCAGTTGGCTCAAAGCGCTGAACAAAGGCCTGAGCACTAACATACAGATAAACATACACAATAAAGACAAGCCAAGAATAATCAACATGAAGACAAGTATCAATGAATATAAACATTATAAATAAGTGACTGTTAATACAAAATACATGTATTAATCTCTCTCGCCCTCCCTCCCCCCTCTCCCCCCACACATACGCACACACGCATGAACACACACACACATACTGCAGGTTCATATCAAGGACTACGTGGATTAGAGGTGAGAGTATGAGGTTTCAAAAAGACGAGTTTTCAGAGTTTTGAAAGACTGGACAGAGGAAGAGTGGCGAACACTGTGTGGTAGGCTATTCCAGACCGAGGGAGCAGAGTTCGAGAAAGAAGATTCACCGAAGGATTTAGTTTTAATACGGGGAGTGGAGAGCAGGCATGAGACGTTGACATCATGGAGGGGCTCTGTCCAGATCCTTGGTTGAAAGCAATGGAAATTTGACTCTTTTTTTTTGGGGGGGGGGGGGGGGGGGGGTCATAGTTATTTTATTACACACATCCACACACATTCCTTATTCTCGTCTGGATTGGATAATATTGTTTTCATGCTCTCTGAGCCAGCCGGCGTGCTGTGCTGTGCTGTGCTGTGCGATGTCATCATGTTCTATAGATCCGCCTGAACTGGTCACTCGTTGCAGCAGCTGTTTCTCAGTGTCGGTCAGACTGGTCCAGGGCAGGAAGACGATGACTGGGGTGATCTCCGCGTAGGGCAGCTGATGAAACCACGATTACTCACTCTGCTACGACATGTGTCATGACGAGAGCCTGAGCCATGATTTCCAAGACATCGCATGTTTCTTCAATGTCCAGCTGTTCAAACTGCTTGGTCTGCTCTTTCATTTGCTCTTGCTGGCGATCTATGGTGATAGCTTTCTCCAGAGTCAAATCATCACGAAGCTGCAACTTTTCTTTCAGAGCACGATCCCGAAGTCCAATGACAAGCCTGTCTCTGACTTGCTCTTCTGGGTCAGCGTAGTTACAGTACTTCACCAGAACATTCAGTGCCCTCACAAACTCCTCAATTGACTCTCTCTATTGTTGGGAACTTGAGTTGAACATCACTCTATCATGGATGACGTTTCTTTTCGGCAGAAAATAATCTGGATCTGGATACGGTACGTCAAAGGAGCCTATGAAGGCTGTGAACTCGACGGAAACTGGGAGAGCGCTTTGAGAATTAGTTGGGTTGGGTTTTTTTGGGGGGTAGATCTTTTTTTATACTGTCTGATAGAATTGACAGTCTATGGAAGTTGACCATAGGCCTTTTCGCAGTATCCAGGCTGGACCACTCCGGCTAGCGAAGCGCTCACCGGGGATGAACCCCAACCGGTACAGCTCCTGCCCTTCATTTACCACTACTTAACCACAATTACTCATAATGGTCAAATCTGAAGCCTGAAAAGTTAATTTGGGGGTGGTAGATCAAACCGTAATAGAGCTGCCATCATTTGTCACTATGTAAACAAACATTTAGATCTAGATCTAAAATGATTCAGCTTCAAAACTTTTCAGTAGAGCTACCAATCTTCAGTACAGCTACCAACCATCTCATGATACCATCTGAGGTGGCCTGCATACATGGATTCATACGGAAAGCACAATTAAAACGGCAGCCAGGGTGAGCCTGTTTATTCTAGTGGCATCATCAAACATTCTGGTTGTTAAGGACGACAAGGGACATTACTCTTGTAAACATGCAATAGACGATTTTCGGAGAGAAAAAACTAGGGGGGAGCACTTCATGAAAATTAGAGTTGATTACCTCGACTTACTCGGTCAAAACCATAGCATCAATGGCGTTGAAGCATTAAACCGCAGGATGCGAGTCAGCCACTTGCAAACATTTTTTTTAGAAAATGAGGGATGGCCTGTTAGCCACAAACTGATAGAACTTGCAAAATGTGACATAAAAATATAAATTACATCAATTTTCGAATGACGCACAGTGTTCTAAGTGCTACATGTCTACTCAAACACACGAGGCGAGATCTGGGGATCTACCTGATGGTAGAGTAGCTCCCCCTGTTTGACCGATTGAATTAGGCGAGATCACTCACACACACCATGAAATTACTCCCCTTATTTCCGAACATTTCCTGTTAAGACAATTTCAGACCGAACAGGGTCATAATTATTAGCAGTTTTCATCACTGTCGCTTAAAAAACTGAAAAATGTCCATAGATATTTCGTTTTTATCGCCGTTGCTTGATCGCTTCACATTTAGTAAAATTAATGTGAACTGGACATGATTGTGTATGTTTATTGTTGTCACTATACTGTGGCGGTACCATAGCCGATGAGGTTTAACCGAGGCATGGTTACCGCTACACCTATCTATATTGTTAATAACTCGGGACTTTACTGGTGTTGCACTGCCTCCGGGCATTGCCTCCAGTATTGTTACCACCATATTTGTATTTACTAATGTCCCATATGTGTCTGATTCAGACCAAGAGGACGTAAAACACCATTTTCGCTCGTATGTTTGTATGTCCTTGTCACATGTCTTCACACATTTGTGTATTATAGCATTTTGGGTATTACGTGAAGTCTATTATCAGACATCGGTCTGTACAATGTTTGCACATAACTTTTAAATATACATCTGTATTGTTAAAACTTCAGGACTTTCCTGGTGTTGCCCTGCCTCTGGGCATTGCCTCCAGGATCGTTCCCACCATCTTTACATCTACTAATGTCCCATATATCGTCGCTGTCTGACGCTAACCGTGTATCTACAAAATTTGACAAAAATAGATTTTATACTGAAACTCCTTCCAGTGACCTCCTCACGCAGGTCTTCTATAAATATCTTGTGTCTGCGACCAATGAAAATGCTCAAATTTGTCGCATGATACCACGGAAATAATCGTGTATGTGGCGGGTTGTTGCTGGTTTTGACGCGATAAGCGTGTAACTGGTCACGCTAATCGTGTAACTGCCGGCAGCTGTCGTATCTCCCATTGTGAGAACAATGCACTAACTTTGTGACTAACCGTGTAACTGAATTATCATGAACATTTTGGGTGTTAATGCAACTTTTATTGTGTCACATGTTTACTCATCGGTAAAGAAGAAGGGTCAAGCGTATATCAAATGGGGATTGACTTTGTAGCAGGCGACAATATGTTTTTTGATGCTCCTGTAAAATCACTGATTGTGTAAATACACGGTTAGCGTCGGACAGCGACAATATGTGTCTGTTCCAGACAGGAGGACGTTAAACAGAAAAGAAAAAAAAAGGAAAGAAAAAAATTCTTCTTCGTTGGTCTGTACATGAATGTAAAGATTACCTCATCCTTTGTTGGGAAAATAATGTTTAAAAAAAAAGTTGTTTGTTTCCTTGAGAATGTTTTTAAATAATATTTATATGTCGCCGCCCGCATGCAATACAGACGTAAGTCGAATGACGTCACTTCACATGAGGAATGGAAAACTCAATATTTTGGTCATTTCAGGCCACATAACGTCATTTTTTGTTCCTTTAGCGTCACCATCAGTGTTTTATCTTTGCA
Source organism: Phymorhynchus buccinoides (assembly GCA_017654935.2). NCBI lineage: Eukaryota > Metazoa > Mollusca > Gastropoda > Neogastropoda > Raphitomidae > Phymorhynchus > Phymorhynchus buccinoides. The sequence goes on from CM065707.1 coordinate 29,200,403, forward strand.
AATTGTTGTTTTACAGCTTTGTTAGATGATGCAGCTTGTCCAGATCAACTGGTAAGTCCAACACATCGAAGATGACCAATTTTGAGTTACGTCTCTTTTCCATGCGGACAGCGATGTATAAAATGAGCTCTAGAACAAGATTGATGTATTTGGTAAATTTGTATGTGTGTGTGTAAAAGAATTACTGCTGACGTTAAGCAATAACGATTCTTTAAATTAAGATAATGGATGGAAATGGTATTGGACATGATGCTTTTTTAAGAAACGAGTTGTTGTTGTCCTACCCTGGCTAAAAGACTCCAGGGATCATCTTCTTCTTCGATCATTCAGACAGTTTCCTGTCAATTTTGAGCGCAGATGCGTCATGCTGCCGTTATGCGCCTAAGTGAGAAATAGTTAGGCCCAACATGTTCGACTTCGGCTGGAAGAAATCTTTTTGAAAGTGTTTCTTGAAAAAAGGCAGGAGAATGGACCGGTAAGGCAGAAAGAAAGTAGTCGACAGTAAGCAAAGGGAAGAGACAGAGTCAAAGAGAGTGACAGATTAGAGGAAGCTATAAGCACAGAACTTCCAGAAGGTGGGGGAACTATTTATACAAAAGACCCCCCGGTATCCCCACGGGGGGCAGGGATTGTTTGAACACAGCCAAAACACTTGAACACTTTTATGGCGCAAATGCATCGGCTAGGGATGAGAACATTACGTGACCGTTTTCTTATTACCTCGCCATGTGGGCAGCCACACTCCGACTTCGGGGGAAAAGAAACGAGAGTGAAATAGAAGCGCGATTGCGTTGGGGTATGACAATCAAACAGCAGTGGATGGAGACAAATATTGTTCTTGAAAAAAATTAGCCTGAGATTTTGTTTTAAACAAGGAATTTCTTGCCCAGATAATATCCCCCTTTTTTCCAGCAGTTCTGAAGAATTATCAGATTTAAAATGTCAAATCTGGCCTCAGAACACATCTCTTTCAAAAGTTCTTTCTTTCTTCATAGTTCATGATCGAATGCGTGTTTCTCACGCACCCCTATTCCAACTGTATCTGTTGTAACTTGTATACGCTTTTTGACATCAGGTCATGTTTTGCATGTCTAATGCCTTTAAAAATTAAAAAGTTTAATCTTGTCATTTTTTCTACATTCTTGTTTGGCATGCTCTTTTTGACTTAGTTCATGCTTATTTATTTATCGTGTTGTACACGTGGTCATTATGCGTGTGTGGACTTGTGTGTGTACGCCTGTGTGTGTGTGTGTGTGTGTGTGTGTGTCATTTTTATTGTACTGTACTTGTTTTTATGTTAACTTTTGTAAAGCACTGTGAGGATGGCTTTGCCATCGAACAGCGCTATATAAGCTTCATTAATGATTATTAGTTATTTTATTATTTGGGTGAGGATCCCCCAAAGACTAACCAGTCTCCACAGCTGCAGCACAGAAAGCCAGTATGAATACCTCCTAGTTTGAGAGTCCTTTCCTTCTTCTTCTTCGATCGCTCAAACAGTTTCCTGTCAATTATGAGCGCAGATGCATCATGCTGCCGTTATGCGCCTAACTAAGAAATAGTTAGGCCAGCAAACAAACGAAACCTGTGATCTAAGAGCAAAATATTTAAACTCAGCAACAGGCTTTCACAGCACTGGATTTGAAAGCTTCAGCTATAGCCCTATCCCGAAACTCGATCAATTAGCGTTATCTGCCCCTGCTCTGGTGTGTCGGAGTCAGCCACAGTGATTTCCGGGGCAAAGTACTTGTTAAAGTGCACAAACTACCCACGGAAAACTCGCAAACCGTGACGGATTACGAGCTAGCGACTCGGACTTACCAACTGAGCTACAGCGGCTCCTCTTTCTCTTTACTGTCATAGTGTGTGTGTGTGTGACCGGAAATCACCCGGGCATGCAAGGGAAATCACTCGTCCAAACTTTCTTGGTTGTAGGATAGAGCTCTTAAAGTGGAACCTCCCTTTTAAGAACTCAAAAAATCGCCCAAAATAAGGTCTTAAGTGGGAAGGAGTTTCAGGAAAGAAAAGTCAGTTTATATTTGAACTTTTTTCCAAAAGCATCTTCCAATCTTTGAGCTCCTCCGAAATCGGAATGTGTCGGCTGTACACAGCGGGGAGACCAGTGAAAACTGAAAACCGGACACATACGTACCTTACCCATTATGGCATGGGCACGCAGAAGAAGAAGTTTGTTTGCTTGTTTATTTTCAATATTTTAGGATTATCAAGATGCGCATCAGTATTTTAATGAATTTGAAAAAATGTGTACATAATTATGTGGTTGATTGTTCTTTCTGCTGTGCCCTTACTTAGATCTGTCTTTATCTTCTAAGGTGTGTAAATAAAATGAATAAACTTTAACTAAAGTAATAAATGCTTGGTGGAATTTTTTTTTAAATAAAGAGAGGGAGAAAGAGAAAGAGATGAGAATCAATTTTATCGGTGTTTTCTTGTGTGTGTTTTTTTGTGTGTGCTTTTTTGTGTGCTTGTTTTCCTTTTTTTCTTTGTCGATCGCACCCGTGGGCAGTTTTTTGTCACGAGCGCAGATGCGTCATGCTCCCATCATGTGCCTAAGAAAATAGTTAGGCCCAGCATGTCCACACAACCACTTTCACTCACGCTCGCGCACACACGTGTATGCATATGCATACACAACAAACACACACACACACACACAACAACAACAACATACAGTATTTATACGGCGCTAAGTCTTCATAAAAATCAAATCGAAGCGCACACACGTTGAACATTCATAACGCATTTAAACAAAGACGAACAAGAAAATAACACACACGTTTGAGAAATGGTCCTAAAGGCAAAAAAGAGGAGGGAAAGAAAGAAAGAGCTTCAATGACGGGGAAACAGGTGGGTTTTGAGGTTTGATTTCAAAGCAGAGAGGGTCGGTCGCTGACGGAGGGAGAGAGGAAGTTTGTTCCAGGAGGTTGGTCCTGAAACAGCAAAAGAGCGCCGACCAACAGGTGAAAGCTAATACCTCCGGATCTGGAGAGATAAAGGGACACTGAACGTAATGTGCGAGCAGGCGTATAAATGGAAATATCGTCCCAGAGGTAAGCAGAGCCCTTAATTCCAAAAGTATGTTCAAGACGAGACAGGAGAATGGAGTGGTCTATGGTATCAAAGGCAGCAGAGATATCCAGAAGCGTCAGAAGAGAGATTTGACCAGCATCAGAGGCAAGTAGGAGGTCATTGACGATTCGTTCAGTTGTTTCAGTATGACAGTCTTCTCTGGGAGTTTGGAGACGAAGGGGAGTTTTGATACAGGTGTAGTTTTTCAGATTATTGGGATCCACACCGGCACACACAACGCACAAACACATGCACACCGTGACACACACACACATAGGGACGGAAACGGACAACCGTACCGGCATAGGTCTACCGTACCGTTTTTAACTCATACCGGTATTATCGGTACATGCAGGGTAAGACGGGGTAAAAAGCCCATGGGCGGGTAAGAAGCCCATGCCAATTATCTACTGAAATAAAGCAAATTTCTGTCAAATTTGCCCATGAGACGAATGCTAAACATTAAAACTCGTCTCATGGGCAAATGTGACTGAAATTTGCTTCATTTCAGTAGATAATTGGCATGGGCTTCTTACCCGCCCATGGGCTTTTTACCCCGTGTTCCCCTATTAACCGCTGAGTACTGCCAGCTCTACTGTTCAACAGTCAGCAGTGACCTGCACCAACCTGAAAGCCTCCAGAATTATGTGTGTGTGGGTGCGCGCGCGTGCGCGTGCATATCTGTTTGTTTAATTTAGATGTGTGGATGTGTAGGCCTACATAAATTATGCAGAATATACCTAGCCTAGTAGGCCTATCGATTAGTTGCGTGATTTAAAAAAAAAAAAAAAACTTTCATGTGAGTTTTTTTTAATAGACGATTTTCGGGGGGGGGGGGGGGGGGACTAGGGGAGAGCACTTCATGAAAATTAGAGTTGTTTACCTCCATTACTCGGTCAAACACCATAGCAACAATGGCGTCGAAGCTTGAAACCACAGGATGCGAGTCAGCGACTTGCAAACATTTTTTTAATAAAAATTAGGGGTGTCCAGTGGCCACAAACTGACATAAAAATATAAATGACATAATATTTTAGAATGACGCACGGTATTCTAAGTGCTGTACATCTGCTCAAACACACGAGTCGATAGGCTACGAGAGCTGACGGTAGAGTGACGTCCCCTGTTTGACCGATTGAATTAGGTAAGATCACTCCCACACACCATGAAATTATTCCCCTTAATTATGTCCGAACAATTCCTATTGGAAAGTTTCTTGATACTTAACTGTGTGTGTATGTGTGCGTGTGTGTGTGTGCGCGCACGCGCGTATGTGTATGTTGTTGTTGATCATTATTGCTGTACTTTTTTTTTTATACATAATGTCTTCGTCTTTTATTGTCTTAATGTTTTATATCCGTTGCATAAAAAAATATCATGTACCAAGAGAGAGCCGAGAGAGAGAGAGAGAGAGAGAGAGAGAGAGAGAGAGAGAGAGAGAGAGAGAGAGAGAGAGAGAGAGAGAGAGAGAGAGAGAGAGAGAGAGAGAGAGACAGACAGACAGACAGACAGACAGATTTATACATAATGTCTTCGTCTTTTATTGTCTTAATGTTTTATATCCGTTGCATAACAAAATATCCTGTACCAAGAGAGAGAAAGAGTGCAGCAGAACCTTCAGCGTGTTGAAGTTGGCTGCCTAAGGAGAAGAAGAAGAGAGAGAGAGAGAGAGAGAGAGAGAGAGAGAGAGAGAGAGAGAGAGAGAGAGAGAGAGAGAGAGAGAGAGAGAGAGAGAGAGAGAGAGAGAGAGAGAGAATGCATGCGCGCATATCAGAGAAACAGACAGACATACAGAAACATACAGAAAGAAAGAAAGAGAGCGAGAATACATGCGCGCATACCAAACATACATATGATATCGCATGTTCGTGCACCACGCACACACAAACACACACACACACACACACAACCACACACACACACACACACACACACACACACACACACACATACTCACGCGTGTGCGCCTAAAGTACGACTACACACGTGCTTTCTTCCCGTTTATTTGTCCTTTTTTAAGCATCACGACCAGTTTTTCTTTCCACTCTTGTGTCGTTTTTAAAAATCAATCAATTAAAAAAAAAGTTACATTATACACTTGTGTTTCTCTTTCATATCTTCAATCTTCAGTTGTTTTCGGTCACGCCGTCTAAACAGACTATAAGTGACTTGAGGTTGCGCAATGCTTCCTAATTCTTTTTTGTTGTTCTCCTTTTCTTGAAAAAAAAGAAGAAGAAAGAAAGTCTATTTAAACTCTGATCGTGTGTGTGTGTGTTTATGGACCATAGACCTTTATTTCGCAATATTCAGGCAAGACCAATCCGGCTACTGTAGCGGTCCCCGGGGGCAAGCCCCGACCGGCACAGCTCCTGCCCTTCATTTACGACTACTTTGAGTATGGCCCCCTAACCCTATTTTAAATTTTAAAATAACATGTTGTTGAGCTCCCTCTTGGATGATGCCAAAGAGGGAGCCTCAGCTGCTGCAGCCGGAAGATAATTATACACAGGAATGGTCCTAGGGGGAAAAACCCAGTGTAACCTTAAACATTAGGCTACTGGAAATGTGTCGATGTGCTTACCACCTTAAGTTTTATTGTGACGCTGTTGTGCTGTGCGAATTGTCTCCCTTCGACGCTGCAAGTAAGTCATGTGACCATCACTTTTATCAACGCCATCTTGTAGACAAAGAACGCAGGTGAGAAACCGGTATAGTAAATCGCTTGTAATCTTGGTATTATCTGCAGATATGATTATTGTGTTTTGACAGTTTATGAAGAAAGTGTTTATATGAAAGGATTCCTGAATATTTTGTCCTACAACACATAACAATATTAAACATTTTCAGGTTGTTCGTCGGATGCATTGGGTTTCAAAATCAAACATCGAGGATTCAACAGCGCATTGCATGTAGAATCACAAACTATTTTGACGATGAAGGCTATCCAAGTTTGATATCTTTGATTTGATTATTTTATTGAAATATTTCAAGTATCATATTCCAGTATTTTCACCAGAATTGTTTGGAAAGTAAGCTGTAAAAACGGAATGAACCGGCTACTTACTATCATTGCTTCCACCGGAAGTTATGACGTCAATCAGTCTTCTTCAGGGCGGCAATGTTACCATTGTCTTCATTGTAGAATATAATTATATTTGGCAAAGGTGTCCCATCCCTTCTACCGCCGCCACCACCACGACGAAATTTTGCCCTTGAAAATTTTCATTAAGAAGCAACTATTTTCTTTACTCAGGTAACTCCGGGATGAGATAGAATTGCAGGTTTTTCAAAATTTTGTGGAAGCACACACACTGTAGGAAGAACCAACAAAATTTAAACAAACAAAAAAACAAAACAAAATCTTTATAAAATACTTCTGTAAGGTGTTTAAATAACATTTCAATTGAAACTATTATGAAATATCAAGAAATCAATTTTTAAAAAAAACAAGTTAAGCAACACGAAACTGACGTTTTGGGTAACATTTTTAGAAAACGCGTCACTCCGTGGGCATGAGAAAACCAAAGACAATAATTCATTTATAATTATGGAACAATGTGTACTTTAATGTCCTCTTTGCATTCAACAACTTTCAGTTTGATCAAGCTGTCCATCCATAATTTTTTTTTTAATTTTTTACTCCAATTTAATTGTTAAAATGTCTCACTTTAAGTTTAACCTATAATTAAGCATAAACACGTTTCTTTCTTGGGGGCTCCACTGGATGGTCAGCATCTGCAGTAGAGACATCAGGGGTATATGAAATATTAAACTGAACATTTATATTTCACATATATATTAAAAACACCTCCACATGAAGTGGAATACTGATCTAGCCTTGATCAAGGGAGACAACTACACATAACCATCAACACAGAACTGGCACCTGTATGAAGAAAAACAAGGCATGTACATTAAACAATGGAATCTGTTGTATTGAATAACTATGACAATAATGATAAAGAAAAATACTAATGGGTTTATCTAAGGTTGTGTAAACCATTAACAATAATGAAAGAAAGATTGCTTTATTCTCCAACAATAAACGTTGAGTCATCAGTTAAAAAAAAATCCTACTGTCTGTAAAAGGTAACAAGAATAAGATTTTCAGACTGATTGTCCCAGATCCAACGTATGTGCTATACCTTAAAAGGCTTACGTCATGATTATAAATAAAAATTCTCCTGATTAGAGTAATTTTAAATGAGACTTTGCCACTTGTTCGACTTAGTAGCAATAGTACATTAACAATAACAAAATAAAAAATGTAAAATACTACACGTCATGACAGACACAGGGCTCCCAATCATCCCGCAAAACAAGGGGTCCCAGGGACTCCTTCACTTAGTGACTGTATAGAGGGTCCAAGAGGCGGGATAGAGGGTCCCACTCCCAGTGGCGTTACGAATGCCAAAAATAATTGTTCTAGTGCATCCCTGGGACCCCCAGCACATTCTTTTGGAGGGTCCTGTAGAATTTTAGTGCTTCATACAATCATAGACCCCAAAATAGGGGTCCCTGGGAGCCCTGAGACAGGAGTGCTAAAACTGAAACACTGATTCATCATATCAGTCATCAGAACAAAGAACAAAAGCCCGCAGAAAGTAGGTGCCAAGGAGAGCAGGGCCAGGGGTGGCCAATGGCAATGAAACGTCTCCTTTGACTCCCCTATGTTGGGGCTACATAACGTTTTTGGGGGTTTGTTCACACAAGGAGGAATTTAGGAAACACGTGGCGAGTTGGTGATCAACTCCACCAGCCAACCACCCAACAAGATCAACACGCTCCCTGCATGCTCAGTCTGCTTGGCGCGGCATCATGTTAGGGACCGATTAGCGGGACCTGGCTGGCTGGGCCAAACTTTCTATATTTCTTCTTTTTCTCCTATCCACTTCCTTCTTCTTGATAGTTTGTTGTCTTACGCATTCCCGTAGATCCTCCCAAATACAGCGACATAATAGTCTGCGGAAAAGAAAGAAAGGTTCAAAGCCTGAGAGTGAGAAGAAACTGAAAAGTTAGGCCTTAGAGTTAGACAGAAGAGGGACAGATAGACTCATAAAGAAATAAAGGCTTAATGCTTGTAGTTTTTTTAGTTGTACTGGGTTAAGAACTTAAGACCATTAAACCCCCAGTTCACCTGGAAAGTAACAGGCCCCACTTCCAGCAACAAGCAAATTATAAATTAATTTAAGCAGAAGAGTCTCTCCAGGAGAAAGGGAACAAAAAAAAACAACTCTGGAACTGCTCAGCTGCGAGTGACCTCCTCGTGACGAGAGCTCTCAGTCTCACAGACTCTGAGCTGTCAATAAAAGCTATAAAAAATGACTGAAATATCATCTGCTTATAATTATGTCCAGCTACATTATTACAAAGGCTAGAGATTAAATCAAACTATATCAACAACAAACATTGTCCATGTCCTGAATGATCGAGACAAAAACTGCTGACTTGCTGATCGAGGCAATGGCTCCACACCACAGGCACAAATCAGCAAAAACCGCTTTACCAAAATCCACCAAAATCGTTTTTTAGACATGCCCTGCTCACATTTCTCTTCTTTTTTTTACAGGATTTTCTTAAGCAATGTCTAAACTACCAGAAATATATTATCACGACCGGGTGAGTCGTGCCGTAGTAGGAAATAGCGATACAAAGACGTGTATTTATCAACTTTTCAACTCCTTCCCGCGATCTCAGCAGACTCTAATGTTGATTCACCGAAGCTTTCATGTCTTCTCGAATTTTATTGGTTGAGTTTTCAGCTCTTTGACCAATAGAAAAGCTGTTATCTGAGCCAGAAATAACCCATCAGAACACGTTTTCACAAAACCGGATTTGGGGATAACTCTTGGCAAAAACATGTTCGATAACTCTTGCAGTTGGGCCTTGCTACACACTGTCACTGTGTCAGGGTTTTTTAGCCAGTGGACATCGTTGTGGTTAAATCTTGGAGAATAGCATTTAAATTAATTCTTATTGGTGATTCCCCTGTTTGACAGGGTACTAATTTCAGGGGTGCATGTGGGTATGCCTGAAGCCTGAATTCAGGCAGTTTGTTGCCGCTTCAGGCAGTGGTCTGCCTGAAGAAAACCTACTCTCACAAGAAATTGCTCTTGAAATGAACATGTTTTGAGCTGGAAATAAAATTCAGGTAAAGGTTTCTGTCATCACATGCACCTGTGTAATTTAAATTGTCTTCCTATGTTTAAAATTAAGAAATTAGCCATTCGATGTGTAAGTTCTGTGGCTAGAAATACAGATTATATATTCTTTTTACAGAAAGAAAAAAAATGGCTGACGATACTGCAGAGGAAAACATCTTGGACTACGAAGACGAGGAAAATGAGACACCAGTGGACGGGGCTGGAGGTGACACACAACAGCAAGTAAAGAAAGACGTCAAAGGAACGTATGTGTCCATTCACAGTTCAGGCTTCAGAGACTTTTTGCTGAAACCAGAGCTGCTCCGTGCCATCATTGACTGCGGCTTTGAACATCCGTCAGAAGGTAAGCACAGGAAGGGGAAAAAAAGTATGATGAGTGTGTGCATGCGGTTGTGTGAATAACTTCAATAAGTGAGTGAATGAGTGTGTCACTTGCAAAGGGCAAAATTTGGGACTTTGCTGATATGTGGTTAAGACGCCTGGCTACTCGCAGACCGTCAACGTGAACATGATTCGCTGTGTGTAGGCTAAATAGGCCGACATCCGTGGGGTTTAAACTAAGGATTAAAATTTCATCATCTTTTTGTTTTTGCATACGTTTTGGCAGCCGCAGTGTGACTGTTTTTATTCTGTCTAACTCATATTTCTGGGCATCAATCGATTATGGTTTGCAACATTTGTTGATTTACTTCCTTTGATTTTGACTGTGACTATCGGTTGTTTTAGACAATTTTTAGCTATCCATCTCATGTTCTCGCCTTCCAATGTTCTTTACGTTTCATGAAATTAACCATAGCCTAATTCTAACCCCATCCCTTTCTCGAGCAAGGCAGAATGTGGCAGATTGCGTTCATGTTGACGGTCTGCGAGTAGCCAGGCGTGTGTTTAAGTCATTGTAATAATATACAGTGATAGCTTTTTGCTTGTTTTTGTGTTTTGTTTGTAGCTTCGAGAATCAGTTGCTCGTAAAAGTGCAATGCTGTTCTTGGAAAGGAATCAAGCAAGAGTAATGCCAATATCAATATTGATTTTTTTATCATATAGTAAAAAGCCAAGTGTCCGTTCGTGTGTGTGTGTCTGAAACACAAAACGGGCCTTATAACTCCGCCGTTTTTCGACCGAATCGCTTCAAATTTGCTGTGAGCCCTGACGGGGCGATGGCAACAGCAACCGAGGCGGCCGTGTCATTTGCGCGGTTTCGCAAATGCGCGAAACGCGTATCCGCCGGACTCTCGGCGCCCGTATATCCGGCGTTTCTGGACCGATTGCCTTCATGACCGGGGACAGGGACTATCGGTGTGCCAAACCGGAAGCGAATCGGTTCAGAAACGCGCGCGCTATACGCCGCTTTACCTTTTCACGAATAACTCTGCTGTTTCTTAACCGAATCGCCTCCAATTTGCTGTCAGGCTTGCTATGGTCCGGGCAAAGCCTAGCAGCAAATTGGAAGACAATCGGGAGAGCGCGTCACTCTCAGAGCAGCGCCAACGTGAAACGGGGCCTTGTAACTCCGCCGTTTCTTAACCGAATCGCTTCAAATTTGCTGTACTCAGCGTTACCAGTACTTGGCGTTACCGTTACTAGGCGTTACCAGTATGGTGCATTGCCAGTACTAGGCGTTGCGCTAGTATATATGAATATACGAGAGAGAGAGAAAGGAGGCGCCCGTGAACCTGTCTTTCCTTCGAAAAAAGATCAAGTTGGTAAAACAAGGTACAGCTGTTTTAATGGGTTTTTTTGTTTTTGTTTTTCCAGTACAGCACGAATGCATCCCCCAAGCCATCCTGTCTATGGACGTTCTATGCCAGGCCAAGTCCGGCATGGGAAAAACGGCCGTATTTGTGCTGGCCACCCTACAACAGCTGGAGCCTAAGGATGGAGAGGTACTTATTTGTTGGGTTTTGTACAGTTTATTTGTTGAAAATGTGTCAAGTTTGGCATGGCAGGGCTCCCAATCGTCGCCCAAAACAAGGGGTCCCAGGGACTCCTTCTCTTACAGTATAGAGGGTCCTAGACTAGAGGCGAGATAGAGGGTCCTAGTGGCATTATGAATGCTAAAAAGAATTTTTCTAGTGTATCCCTGGGACCCCCTGCACATTCTTTTAAAGGGTCCTCTAGAATTCTAGTACTTAATAGACCCCCAAATGGGGGTCCCTGGGAGCCCTGCATGGGAAAAGCAGCGGTCTTTGTACAGGCTATATTGCACAGTTGGAGCCAGTTTGATTGACAAGTAACGTTTGTTGTTTGTATATTATTTTACATACAATTGTTTTTCACCTGGCCAGAGGATGGATATTGTTCTTGGGTCTGTCAGTATATGAATTTTCTCAAAAACTACTGGAAGGATTTTAATCAAATTTGGCTGATTGATTTACTAATTTTTCAAGATTTTTTGTTGTGGTAAATCCAAATAGGTCCGATTATCTCCCAAACTACCAAGCAGATATTAATCAAATTTGGTAGAGGCGTTAGAATTTTTTTCTTTTTTCTGGCTTTTTGGAAATCTTAAAATAGACGTTTGACTGCATTTGTGTGTATTGATGTGTGCGTTTTGTTTTACCTGCAGGGCTCCCAATCGTTCCGCAAAACAAGGGGTCCCAGGGACTCCTTCACTTACAGTATAGAGGGTCCTAGAGGAGGGATAGAGGGTCCTAGTGGCATCGTGAATGCTAAAAAGAATTTTTCTAGTGCATACTTGGGGACCCCCTGCACATTCCTTTATAGGGTCCTTTAGAATTTTAGTACTTCATAGACCCCCCAAAATGGGGGTCCCTGGGAGCCCTGACCTCTGATACTCTAATTCTGATGACTTATTTCTCCTGTTCTCCGAAAATACCAGGTGTCGGTGCTGGTGATGGCCCACACGCGCGAGCTGGCCTTCCAGATCAGCAAGGAGTACGAGCGCTTCTCCAAGTACATGAGCAACGTGAAGATCGCCGTGTTCTTCGGGGGCATGCCCGTCAAGAACGACGAGGAGGTGCTGGCCAAGAACTGCCCCCACATCGTGGTGGGCACCCCAGGGAGGCTGTACGCCCTGGCCAAGGCCAAGACCATGAACCTGAAGAACATCAAGCACTTCATTCTGGACGAGTGCGACAAGATGCTCGCAGACCTGGGTGAGTAAGCCGAGGGGAAACGTTAATTAAAAAAGCTTTGTATTAGACCTTCACACATTTTCTATTGCCAGAATTTTACTGGAAATTGCTGTATCTTTCGGACTATAACTTGAGGCGATACATTTTTCTCAGACTGAGACCCCTGTGCCTTGTAATGTGACTGAGGAACTTAACCCTTTCACCGCCAGCCATTTTTCGGCCAAAAAATACCCTTAAACCTAACTGGGTAGAGAAAAAAAATTCTCTGCAATATTGAGAATTCCTCTGTGACATATGTAACATCAGGCCCATCCCCACCTCCCCAAATCAAGAAAACAGGGTCTCCAGACAACTGGCTCTGACCTGATGTAAAACCATGCCAGAGCGGGCATGACATGACATGGGTGTAAAACCAATGTGGTGACAAAAGTCGACATTGGCGCTGAAAGGGTTAAATTGTGTGTACTCGATGAACTAAGACAACTTTTGATTGTTTATCTTTATGCATACCCATTTTTTGATCTCTACAATAGCCGAGGAATTTTTGTTTTGGTTACTTTTAAAATTGTGATTGCCAAATTTTTTGTTTTGAAAAATATTAAGCCTTCTAAGGTAATGCTCGGGGGTGAAAATGTTGTTTTCAGGAGAATATTGTTTGAGCTTGATGGGGGCAAGAACTGCTTACAACTGTTTCAAAACTGATCTCTTTCTATAGTAAACGTTTCAAATTTGAGAAAGATTTTTCTGCTCCTTGATTTAATAATAAAAAGTTCATCAGCACGTTTGCGCTTTTGGTTCGTGTTTTTCCAGACATGCGTCGCGATGTCCAGGAGATCTTCCGCATGACGCCCCACGAGAAGCAGGTGATGATGTTCAGCGCCACCCTCAGCAAGGAGATCCGCCCCATCTGCAAGAAGTTCATGCAAGATGTAATTCATTTCACCCACCTCTCCCCCCCTCCTCCTCCACCGCTCCAACACCGGTCGCCGCCTCCTGCCTGTGCGTTCTCTCCCAACGCCGGTGGTGGTGGCTGACCCATCGAGTCGAGGTCCGACAGATTCGATCGACCGCTGGCAGCTTTTCTTTACCCCCCCCCCCCCCCCCGCCCGCTCTGGCATGGCCTCAGAAGCTGGATACCCTCGCTTTTAGCTATCGTCTCGCATCCACCCGTCGCAACCCACTTGTCCGGGCTGGCGTAAACTACGGCAATTGTCTCGAGATATGGCTTCGGTGTTGGATATCCACTTTAGCTATCCTCTCGCAAGAATATGGCTACCTGTCGCATCCCTCTGTCTGCGCTGGCTTAAATTACGGGAATAAAATTTTTGGGCTGGACACTGAATCCTGTTTTTTGGGGACAATTTTTCTCAATGGCTGCTCCTTCAAAGTGGTCTTTTCAAAGATTTAAAGAATATTCTTTTGCAATTCAAGAAAAGAAAAATTACGTAAAATAAGATCACTACATGCAATAACAAAAGTTAGAATTCAAAACGCATACTAAGCTTAACCATGAAATGCACAGAAGCATCTGATAAAGGGGTGGAAGTGCATTTCATTTGTACGATTGTTGTGAGGGATAAACATACACAGACACTTATCTTAAAGTTAAACATGAAAGCACAGTGAATTCAAAAATAACACAAGGGTCTGTTTTGTATTTTGAATAAAAAATATAAAAGCTAATGGGATGCATGGAAGCTTCTGAATAACAGGGGTGGAAGTGCATTTCAATCTTAAAATCTTCAAATTCCACTGAGAAACCCCCCTAACTATTCCAACGCTATACATCATAAAAAATAAACTAAATCATACAATATTGTGAATTATTATAAAATTCCAAAATAGTAATGGAAATAAACGAAGTGCATGGAAGCTTCTGAATAGCAGGGGTGGAAGTGTATTTCAATCTTAAAATCTTCAAATTCCACTGGAGAAAAAACCCAACGATCCCAACGCTATAAATGCACAAAAAGATCATAAAAAATAAACTAAATCATACTATGTTGTGAATTATTATAAAATTATAAACTAGTAATGGAAATAAACGAAGTGCATGGAAGGTTCTGAATAGCAGGGGTGGAAGTGCATTTCAATCTTAAATTATAATCTTCAAATTCCACTGGACCCTCCCAACTATTATAATACACAAAAATAATAAAAACTAAACTAAACTGAATGATAAAATTTCAAAATAGTAATGGAAATAAATGAAGTGCATGGAAGTTTCTGAATAGCAGGGGCGGAACTGCACTTCAGTTTTAAAATCTATTAGTGCCGATTGCTTAAATAAATACACAATAGTGCATGGAAGTTTCTGAATAGCAGGGGCGGAACTGCACTTCAACTTAAATCACCAAAAGCTGATGCATAATTTTTTTTTGTGGATCAATCTAGAATCGACAATGGCTGTGAAAAGCAGGGTAGAAGTGTATTTCAGTGTTAACAAAACCAGTTGTGTGACCAAAATATAAACAAACGTATGAAGTGCATGGAAGTTTCTGACTTTGCAGGGGTGAAAATGCACTTCAACTTGATTTTTATCAAATGGAAGTTTGCATGAGAATGTATTGGGGCTGACACAAAATGCAATCCAAAACTGCAAGAAGAAAAATTGAGATGCATGGAAGCTTCTGAATAGCAGGGGTGGAAATGCATGCAAAAATTAATATATTAAAACTTTTTTTTAAAGAGGGGGTCATAAATTAGAAATGTTTCCAGTGGAAATGAACGATTAATTAATATTAAAAGTAAGATTACATTAGACAAAATTGATCTGTGATTTGCATTTGATTATTAACAGCATTTTAAAGGGTGTGCGAAAGCTTCTCGTTCGCAGGGGTGGAAGTGCATTTTCAGTAACCAAGTCAATTTGTACGAGTTAGGCTGGTCATCACATTGTTTGGAGTTGAAGGAAATAAAAATTAAAAGGAGATGCATGGAAGCTTCTGAATAGCAGGGGTGGAAGTGCATTTCCAATCTTACCACTATCGCTTCAAAGTCAGGGCATGGCGTCAGCTTGCTTGGATTAGAAGGAAATAATGTATAAAAGTTACCTAAAAATCAACCAGAGAATAATCATGCAAAAGGAGATGCATGGAAGCTTCTGAATAGCAGGGGTGAAAGTGCATAATTTCTGAAATGCACGGCGTTAAGAAGCGTATGGAATCAAATTAGCTCGAGATACAATAATTAAAAGTTGACCAAAGAATAATAGGTTGGGAGAGTTTAAAAGGAGATGGGTAAAAGCTGCTGACTAGCAGGGGCAGAAGCGTGTTTCCGATCTAGCTAAACCATGTAGCCTTAGGAAGCATGTGCATTAGGTAGAAGAAAAATTATGTTAAAATATCATGAAATTCAACCAGAAGATAATACTTGAGGAGAGTTAGAAGGAGATGCATGGAAGCTACTGACTAGCAGGGGTGGAATTGCATTTCCAATCTAATCTAAACCACGTAGCGTTTCAAAGCCCAAGGAAGCACATTTACTTGGCGTATTGATAAAACTTACCACAAATTAATGCTTCAGGAGAATCTAAAAGGAGGTGTACGGAAGCTTCTGAATAGCAGGGGTGGAAGTGCATTTCCATTCTAACCAATATCGCTTCAAAGTTTGTATCATGATCAGTTTGTATCATGATCAGCTTGCTGGGGTTAGAAGGAAATAATGTATAAAAATTCAATGAAACAAACCAGAGAATACTACACGAGGGAATTTAAAAGGAGATGTACGGAAGCTTCTGACTAGCAGGGGTGGAAGTTCATTTCCGATCCAACTAAACCTTGAAACATTAGGAAGCCTGTGTATTTGGTAGCAGAAAAATATTTTAATTGGATAAAAATTACGACCAGAAAATAGTACTAGGAGAGGTTAAAAGGAGATGCATGGAAGTTTCTGAATAGCAGGGGTGGAAGTGCATTTCCGAACTAATCTAAACCGCATAGCGATAGAAAGCCCGGGGCACACCAACTCCTCGTGCGCTGAACGCTGGGGAAAGAGTGTGTCTCTCTACGGCTTTGTAAACCAAAAGAGCTTTAGAATTGTGCAGAGACTGTGAGAGAGACTGATTCCTGAAATGTGATCATCGTCACATAGCTTATCCACTGCGTATCAACTAATAAAATGAAATTCAAAAGAAGCGTTGGAAAAATGTCTTGTTAAACTACAACTAATTTAGGCAGATTGCTACCAGTCTCTGAAGTTTTATTTCTGGGCGAAAGTCAACGCGTGGAGGAGAGAGAGAAAGAATGACGAGCAGGAGTGAACGAAGGACTGGAAGAGAGCGAGCATCATGAAACGCCAGGGACACGTAGAGAGGAATGTTGCGAGCACCCTATCCCTCTGCTGCCTCACGCGCGGCGGGCTTTTTGTCTGGGCCTGGGTAAAGAAAGCTGTGGGGGAGCCAGTCACGTCTGTCTACGTGTGGTGGTGGTGGTGGTCTCTCCACTACGCTGTGTCACCTGGTCTGAAGATAGCACGTCTTCACCCAGACAACATCGCACGTACTCGCAATCAAGCATCCAACCGCCTCCTCTGTCTCTGCTTTCTTCTGTCTTTTCTTTGCCTGTTCTTTTGTGTGTGTGTGGTTGGAACAGGCAGGGAAACTTTGGAGATAACAAAAAAATGAAAATAATCATGTCAGTACATTCTTCGATTGAAACAATTTTGCTTTTTGGTAAGATGAAGTGAATTACTTGAGTTGAGAGGAGGTAGTGTGTGTGTGCGGATGTCCTACATGCTCTGCAACTGTGCTGCTGCTCTTTATAGCTTTTGGCCTTGTACACACATAAGTGGATATTCCATGCGAAATTTTTTTTAAAATGCTTTCCCTGCCTGTTTGAACACGCATCTCCAGAAGTTTGTTTTGACCTGTTTATTGTTCAACTAGGAAAATGACTATCATGATGTCTAGTGTTGCTTCTGGGTTGTACTTTGTAGCACTAAAATCAAAGAAACTTGAAACTCGAAGCAAGTTTTTTTGAGACAAGCAGTCTTGCCTGTCTGGAAATCATAGCGGCACAAGTTTCACTGCCCCAAGGGTAGCAATAGTCGTGACCTAGAATTCAGCCAATTGCTCTAGGCTGTTTGGCCAGTCCATGAGTCGGTGGCAGTTTTTCTATGTTTGGCGGTGGTCTGTAGTTGTTTTTTTTAATAATGTTTTGACAGAGTTCTGGGATATGTATATCCTTCACATCTGCTATGACAAAGTTGAATGCAAAAAAAGTTTAGAAGCACTGAACACTTGGCAAAAAGTCAACAGAAAATTTCTGTTTTAAAAAAAACAAACAAAAAACTTCAACGCCTCCCCTCCACTCCCCTAGGCCCTCCCCCTTTAAAAAACAACCCAATCTTGTATCCTCGAATTTAACCTGCTGTTGGGATACTTCACAGGGACTCCCATTTGGGGGTTTATGAAGTACTAATATTCTAAAGGACCGTCTAAAAGAATGTGCAAGGGGTCCCAGGGATGCACAAGAACAATTCTTTTTAGCATTCGCAATGCCACTGGGACCCTCTATCCAGCCTCTAGGACCATCTATACTATAAGTTAAGGAGTCCCTGGAACCCCTTGTTTTGCAGGGCGATTGGGAGCCCTGCTTCACTTTTAAAAAAAACCATGACCAGGGCTATTAAATCCTAAGCTGCGGACAAATCCTCGAAGCAACACTGACATCCTTGTTTGTTTTAATTATAGTCTCTGCAAAAGAGGATTTGTCGATATTTGTACCCTCTTAACCCCTTCACTGCCTTTCCCCTGCCTAGGTTGTATGATGTCTGCCATAACTTTTGATCCCATAGTCCTAGACAGAGCTTCAGTTTGTCAGCGGGCCCGGGTCATTGACCCCTATTGATGGTGATTTGACCCCTCATTTCTGTGCTTGTAACTTCCTCTAATCTGTCACTCTCTTTGACTCTGCCTTTTCCCTTTGTTTACTGTCATCTATTATCTTTCTGCCTTACCGGTCCATTCTTCTGCCTTTTTTTTTACGAAACACTTTCAAAAACATTTCCTCCAGCCGAAGTCTGACATGCTGGGCCTAACTATTTCTTAGTTAGGCGCATGGCGCATCTGCGCTCATGTGACAGGAAACTGAGCGAACGAAGAAGAAGAAGACCCCTCATGTTGTGCAGCAAGGGGTCATCTGACCCATGACGTTTGCAATAAAATTTAACTCTAGTACTACAGTGACACATTGGATCATTGTTTTGGAGACTGACCCATCATTTCCTGTGATCAGGGATCATTCTTTTTCGATCGCTCAGTTTCCTGTCAATTAGTGCAGATGCATCATGCTGCCGTTATGTGCCTAATTAACAGTTAGGCCCAGCAAGTCTGACTTCGGCTGGAGGAAATATTTTTGAACGTTTCTTTTTTTATGAAAGGGCAGGAGAATGGACCGGTAAGGCAGAAATATATTAGATGACAGTAAGCAAAGGGAACAGGCAGTCAAAGAGAGTGACTGATTAGAGGAAGTTACAAGCACAGAACTTCCAGAAGGTGGGGGAACTATTTATGCAAAAGACAATCTGAAGCTCTGCCTAGAATGTTGGTTTTTGGTTTAGACAAGTAAAAAAAGGTGGACCTCTAGATGATTTTCCCAGATTGAGCAGTGAAGGGGTTAAAATGCTTCACGAAAGCAGTTAAGATAATCGTTTTCCTATGATGAAGATGTAGATGTTAAGCATAGACAAAGACAAATAATTGTCCAACTATACTCTCGTAGATTCAAAAATAGAATTTTATGTGGAGGTGCCAACCCCATGCATTTTCAGCTTTGTTTTTTTCTGTTTGCTGTTGAAATTTTCATTTTAGCTTTCGGTCTGGGATGTAATTTGCGAATGATACTCTACACAAAATTTGCTTTTGATGTATCTTTTTTTTGGCTTAAGAAGAATAGCTTCAATGGTCAAACTAGGACGCTCATTTCAATGCCAGGTGGCAATCAAACCAGTAGGGGCTTAGCGTGTGATATTCTTATCTTAGTTGGTGGTAGTGAGAGAGGGATGGACTCATCTCCCTCTCTCACTACCCCCAACTAAGAATATCACGCGCCAAGCCCCTACTGGTTTGATTGCCACCTGGCGGTGAAATGTGCACCCTAAGCTGCTCATTAGCTACACTAATAGAAACTGGTTAATAAAAAATCCACACAATGATTAGTGCGTTTTAATTTACTTCACAATCAGTTGTATAAAAATGGTAACAAAAATACTGATCATTTGTTTCACAATCACTGGGTCTGTGTAGCAATGGTTGGCGTGTACACATCAAAACTTCTTTATTCAAACTATATGGAATATGAAGTGATAAGAGATAATGTTGTGGGGTGCGTTTTCCACTGGTGAAGGCAGGTTTGAAATTCTTCTGGTTTGGCACCTCTACATAACCCATAAGCTTTGTGGAGGGAGATAATTTTCTTGGTATGGTAAGGGGAAAGCACTGTTGTGGGATTAAGCATAATAATATACAGTGGAACCTCCCTTATAATACATTCAAAAATCATCCAAAATGAGTTCTTATAAGGGAGGTAATTTTAATACTTAAAAGAAGGGCAATGTCTCGGATAAGTAGGTCTTATGTGGGAGGGAGTCTTATAATGGGAGGCCTTATAAGGGAGGTTCCACAGTTATGTTATATTTTTCTCTAGTGGGGAGGGAGAGGGAAAGTGCTGTTACGAGAGATTAAGCTTCTAAAAGATTACATTTTTTCTTCTTTTTGTGTAAGTTTAAGAAAACAGCAATGGCAAATTGAATCACATTCGGGGGATGAGTAGGAAAGGGGTTTTAACTTTTTTTTTAACCCTTTCACCGCCAGCCATCTTTGAGCCAAAAATTTCCATTAAGCTTACTTGCCTGCAGAAAAGATTTTGTCTGCAATATTTTCTGTTTTTTTGGTGACACATTTAGAATGGGGTCAATCCTTCACTACCCAAATTTAGGAACACAATATTATTGAATAACAGATCCTGATTTTGAGGGTTTTAATTACATGGGTGTTAAATCATTGTGGCGCAAAAATGCGACATTGGCGGTGAAAGGGTTAAAGCTGATGATAAAGATTATTTATTGTTTTGGTATTTGTTTAAAAAAAATTCTAGTGAAGATCCAGTCTTTTTCAATCGCGGAAAGAGCCATGGTCAACCAGTGGTGCCGAAGTGTTGTGTGGTGTAGTGTGTTGTGCATGGCTAACTTGGCTTTCAGCCCATGGAGGTTTACGTTGACGACGACTCCAAGCTGACATTGCACGGCCTGCAGCAGCACTACTGCAAGCTGAAGGACAACGAGAAGAACAGGAAGCTGTTTGAACTGCTCGATGTGCTCGAGTTTAACCAGGTAATATTGTTGTGTGTGTGTGCAGGGCTCCCAGGTGCCCCGATTTGGGGGTCTATGAAGCACTAAAATTCTAAAGGACCCTCTAAAATAATGTGCAGGGATGCACTAGAAAAAATCTTTTTAGCATTTGCAATGCCACTGGGACCCTCTATCCCGCCTCTAGGATCCTCTATACTGTATGTGAAGGAGTCCGTGGGACCCCTTGTTTTGTGGGACGATTGGGAGCCCTGGTGTGTGTGTCACTGCGTCAATAATGTTAATATCAGGCATCAGAATTTGTCAGATCATTTGCAAATTTCAGAGGCAGGACTCCCAGAGACCCCCATTTGGGGGTCTATGAAGTAAAATTGTAAAGTCCCCTCTAAAAGAATGCAGGGGGTCCCAGGGATGCACTATAAAATTGTGTTTTTAGCATTCGCAATGCCACTGGGACCCTCTATCCCGCCTCTAGGACCCTCTATGCTGTAAGTGGAGTCCCTGGGACCCCTTGTTTTGTGGGACAATTGGGAGCCCTGAGAGGATTAAGAATTTCTGACGGGATTTGTTTTTCTGGTGGCAGTGAGTAATTTTTTCTGTCAAATAGCATACTGCTTCATGCCTTTTCAGTCATTGGGAACTGATTTCAGTGTTGTCCCTCTTCAGTCTGGGGCCCAGTTTTCAGAGTGCTGGACTTCAGGGTATTCTGATGCCTGTAGTATTAATAATGTTGGTAATACAGCAGCACTACTGCAAGCTGAAGGACAACGAGAAAAACAGGAAGCTGTTTGAACTGCTCAATATGCTCGAGTTTATCCTGGTAAGGTTATTGGTATAATATATTCTTGTCACAGAGACTCGTCTCTTGGAAAACCTACTACCTAGCTATCAGTTTGGTTCGTACCTACCAGGCAGCAGGATTTCTCCCTGCTATTGTTGACTTAACTGCCATGTTTTTTTGGCTCACTCGTGTTAAAGTATGTTCTCATCATTGTTCGGTTGTGTGTGTGTGTATTATAATTATGGTGTATTTTTTATATATATAAAAACTGCAGCCCATTGTGCATTTTTGTTCTGTGCTTGTAGCTTCATCTAATCTGACGTGTCACTCTCTGTGACTGCCTTTTCCATTTGCTTACTGTCGTCTACTTTCTTTTGGCCTTATTGGTCCATTCTGCCTTTCTTCAAGCTTCTCCAGCCGAAGATCGACATGCTGGGCCTATTTCTTAGGTGCTTAACGGCAGCATGACCCATCTGCACTCGTGTGACAGGAAACAAGCAGAAATTACTGTAAAACATCTTTGTCAGAGACCAAGTTTATGTACCATTCTTTTCGGACTATAAGGCGATACTTTTTCCCCCATGCGCCTTGTAACATTTCTAATGAAATAGTAAGAATATGTGATAACAAAATCTGAATTTTGTGTAAAATTTGGGGGATACGCCTTGACTTATTCCTGTAGACTCCATGAGGAGCATAGGGCCGCTACAACACCGCGCCAACGGACTCTGTACTGGGCAATCGCCCTAAAACGTTGGGCCCACGCCCGTCCGGCATCCCTCGCTTCTTTCTCCACGGATCTTCTCCAGGTCTACTATGACCTTCCCACTTTCTTCTTGCCCTGCGGGTTCCAGTCCAGTGCCTGCCTGGCGATGGTGTCCGCTGGTTTACGTAGGGTGTGCCCTATCCAGCCCCACGTGCGCTTCTTCACGTCTTGGCTGATGGAGTTCTGGCTGGTTTTCTCCCAAAGGCTGGTGTTGTGAGATTGTATCGGGCCAAGGTGCGCCTTATACCGTATTTTACGGACTATAAGGCAATACTTGTTTCCCAGTCACCCCTGCGCCTTATAATGTGACTGATAATATAGTAAGAAAATAGAGAAACAAAATCAGAATTTTTAGTCAAATTTGGGGGTGCACCTTATAGTCCGAAAAATAGAGTAGAGTGGCTCAACCTTTCCAGCACTGTGTGGACTTGTGTGCTATAGGGTGCAATGATGGAGGTGTCATGTTATGAATTGTACTGTCCCCCGAAGACGGAGTGTGGCTGCCCACGTGGTGGGGAAATCAAAAACAGTCACACACGTAACGTTCTCATCCGTAGCTGACGCACTTGTACCATAGTGTTCAAGTGCTTCTGCTGTTGGGATGATCCCTGGAGTCTTTTAGCCAGGGTAAGCCAAGAAGAATTATTGTACTGTATGTTTTGTTGTTTACAGGTTATTGAACGTTGGTAAGATACATTGATGAGTGTTTTGTAATAAGGGGTCAAACTTTATGCGGTGACAGTCCTGAGACGACCATGGCTGTTGACGGGACTATACTGGAAAAAATAAAAATTCAAAATTGTCTGAAAAGTACGGTAAACGATGTTCGTTTCATTGGTAAGGTGAAAATCGTAAAGCCTTATAAATCATACCTGCCAACCCTCCCGTGTCACCTCTCCCGGAATTCACGTGAAACTCCCGGATTTCGAAATTTACAGCTTAGATGACCTCAGAAACGAGTTATGAAAACCGAAACTGGGTTTCAGGAAGCTTCGCGGAGCAGAGTTTGTGCTGCGCATGTCGGAAGCGGGGGCTACTTCCTCCTGCAATCCTTTGTTTGGCGGTCTTTAGGCCCGTCTCACGCTGCCATTGAAGTAACCTTGCCACGATGCTGCGCCCCCTGACCCCCGCTCTGGGAGGGGGCCCAAACCCACCCCCCTCCAGGATTTTGTTTGGGAAAAGTTGGCAGCTATGCTTGTTTGTTGCCAGGTGATCATCTTTGTGAAGAGCGTGCCTCGCTGCATCGCCCTGGCTGCCCTGCTGCTGGAGCAGAACTTCCCCGCCATCGCCATCCACAGACAGATGACTCAGGAGGAGAGGTGAGACCCCCCCCCATACACACACACACATAAATCCTCCGAAGTCGGAGTGTGGCTGCCCATGTGGCGGGGTAATCAAAAACGGTCACACACGTAATGTTCTCATCCCTAGCTGCTTGCATTTGTACCATAGTGTTCGAGTGCTTCGGCTGTTGGGATGATCCCTGGAGTCTTTAAGCCAGGGTAAGACAAGAAGAAGACACATAAAAACTATGGCTTGTGTGTGTGTGTGAATGCTTTGCTTTGACTTTTAACCCTTTCACCACCAAAGTCGCATTTTAGCACCACAGTGATTTAACACCTATGTCACCAAAAGGCATCAACTTGGGGTCTTATCTAAAGACCCTATTGTCTTAGTTTTGGGAAGTAAGGATAGACCTCATTTTAGATATAACACAGAAGAATCCCTAATACTGCAGATGGATTTTGTTCTCTACCCAGGTACATTTAATGGAACATTTTGGCTGAAATATGGCTGGCGGTGAAAGGGTTAACATGTCGGAAGATAGTGTTGTTTGCTTTGACACCAACTCTTTCACTTTCAAGTTGTTGCTTATTTTGTCAGCTAGGATTATGACAAAAAGTTGATTGCAGCGAACTAATTTTTGCCTCCATATTCCAGTTTTCGGCGGGTTTTTCCCTTAAAAACCGGTAGAGAGGTCGGTGTTGCAGTCATTTTGCATAATTATTGTGAACAAGAACACTTAACATCTTAATGCCTCTTATATTTTAACAACTCTGTGTGTCCTATTTGTTCGCCCTGTAACTCACGAACCAGTATACAGAATCGCTTCAAATTGTGTGTAGTGGTGTATTAGGGTGCACAGAGGGTCCCATAGAACATTCGTAACCGTGGTGACCTTGACCTTCGAGTTTTGACCGTGAAAACCAGTACGAAGTAAGTAGTAACCAAAGGGTAGTAATTAGGGAATAACTGGCTGGACTGGATAGAGGTGAAAGAGAGTGCGCACATGCGAAGCGTAGCGAGCAGGACTGCTAGTTATATATAAAATAGATCGATAAAAGATACCAGATATTTATGGTGATTTAGATGGATAATCCCTGTCAGCTGCTGCTGCCCATCAGTCTCCCCCCCCCCCCCCCCCCCCCCCCCCCAAACGACCACAGAAGTCGAGAAACTAAAGAAGAAAAACAAGATCGTTAAAAGGGGTGTGTGGAGGGGTGGTGGTGTTGCTCTTTTTTCAGTTTGGAGGACTGAGTTATGCAGTGTGTTGATGGCTGATGATATGTCATGTGTTGTGGTTCACAGGTTATCTCGCTACCAGCAGTTCAAGGACTTCCAGAAGCGGATCCTGGTGGCCACCAACCTGTTTGGTCGTGGCATGGACATCGAGAGGGTTAACATCGTGTTCAACTACGACATGCCAGAGGACTCTGACACCTACCTCCACAGGGTCAGTACTTTGTGTTTAAGTTTAAACCTGTTTGGTCGTGGCATGGACATCGAGAGGGTTAACATCATGTTCAGCTATGACATGCCAGAGGACTCCGACACCTACCTCCACAGGGTCAATACTATGTGTTGTTATTTTTAAAGTTTGTTGGCTTCGCTCCATAAAGGCGGCGACAGACTATGTGGCTGCCTCATGTGACTCGATCAGGTCGTGACGTTTCACCTCATTTGCATACCATCTAACTCTATCAGTCGGGCCCAGTCAGGTGACAGGGCCGAATAGGGCGGGTTCTAAATTTCACTGATCGAGTCGGATGGCTTGTGACGTCGTCTGTGTGGGAAACAAAATTTTATCTACGTCACGACGTGATTGCATCATATGAGGCAGTCACATAGTCTGTCGCCGGCATAAGACATTGTGTACCTTGCGTCTACAGTCTTCAAGAAGGTATGTGCATGAGTGCTCCTCTTGAGGATAATTATGTCTCAATTCAGGTTTTTAACTGTGACTTCTGTTGGCAGATCAGGTGGGGGTTTTATTTTTATTTTAATCGAGAAGCAATTTCCCCTTTCTCACCTACCATCACTTATCACTGCCCGTGTCGTACCTTAGCTTTGTATTTCGATTCAAGGAGAGCCTGTTGATTGTGTGTGTGTTCAGAGAAATACTTTTTAATCAGCTACTGCGAGGCTGGAATGATACTTTTGCCTTTGAATTTCTGACTGAAAGATTCCGTGTGTTGCTGTTGTTCTCCAGGTGGCGCGTGCGGGCCGTTTCGGCACCAAGGGTCTGGCCATCACCTTCGTGTCGGACGAGACAGACGCCAAGATCCTCAACGACGTCCAGGAACGGTTCGAGGTCAACATCACGGAGCTGCCCGACGAGATCGACATCTCCTCCTACAGTGAGTTTTCCCACGTAGTTGTGTAGGAGCTGTATTCTTTGACTTCTCTCTGTCTAGTCTCCTCCCCCCCTCGACATCTCCTCCTACAGTGAGTTTTCCACATGGTTGTTAGATGTATTATTTGACTTCTCTGTTTAGTCTCCTCCCCCTCTCTCTCTAAGACCAATGGGTGTGTGTGATGTTTCAGGTCGGGCACTGTTCCTTTGTGAATTGTCAGGCGATCCCTGGACCCCTGCCTTTCATTTTTTTCCATTTTGGGAAGTTGCACTCTCCCCTTGCACTTATTCAGTAATAATGTTTTACTTCTGATTCATTAACGTTTCTAATTCAACATTTATGAATATAAACGTGGAATGACTTGTTCAAATAATAACATGGAGAGTGCTTGTGTGTGCAGTTGATGGACGCTAAGATGGCAGCTGCTCAGTCGACCCATCATTCATTTCCATGGAGAGTTGAAGACCAGAGATCTGCGGAGACCTGACTTCATCATCACCCACCCTTGGAAAAGATCACCTTCATTTCCATCGCATTTTCCTCCACAAGACCAAGGATTCGTTGCATCATTTTTACGTTACCATCAACATCATCATTGTCCATCGTTTTTAAATCATCAATCAGCTTTTAGTTGTCATTTTTGTGGGCGTAGAAACTTTGCTTCTGCTGTTTCTTGTGTTTTTATTCGATTTGACGAAGAGAGGGGAAAAACAGTTTTGTCGTTTCGAATCCTGTGTTTAACTACGTGCAAGATTGGCTGTGTGAAGATCCGTTCACACAAAGAGGTGTGAATGGATTGTCGGAACAATAAAGAACAAACATTGTGAATAAAAGATTTGAAATGTTCTTGGGGATGTGAATGGCAATGAACGCATGCAATGGATTTTGTTTATTTCATTCATATGAATTTCAACAATTCTGGCAGATTCAATTTTCATGGGTGCAACTTCTTCTTTTTCACAAGGATTTTGGGCTTTTTTGTTTTCTGTTCTTTTGTGCAATTTTCTTTAACCTGAAACGGAACTTTTTTTTAAAAATCGTCACACAAAAAGGCAATGGCACATCGACCACAAACGATTTGGGGCGTTTTGAACATGGTCACTCTAGCCTGGAAATGCTCTCTCCCTCAAGTAACGCGGTATTATTCTCAAACACAACTAAGCAAGGCTTTTTATCGGATTCAAACATGAATAATAAAACAAGACAAGAGGGCAACAGTGTCTCACAACTATTTCTGTGGTGGTACCATAGCCGATAAGGTTTAACCGAGGCGTGGTTACTGCTACACATATCTATTAATTTAAAAAATCGGGACTTTACTGGTTTAGCACTGCCTCCAGGCATTGCCTCAAGTATTGTTCCCACCATCTTTGTTTTTACAAATGGCCGAAGAGGGCGTAAAACCCTATTTCCGCTTTTCACAACTGTCTTTATGGATGTTGGCCCCCTGAACCTCCTAACAGGGCTCTGACCCTGTACCACTGGGACCTTTCAGGGTTTTTGTTCATTTTGGGGAGTTGCACCCATGAATTTTCATTATCTGTCTCCATGAATCATCGTGTATGTATGTGTGTGTGGAAAATGAAACAAGTTTCTGTGTGTGTGTGTGCGCGCAACTATGGAATGAAAAACATTGAATGTTTGTGTCTTTCTGCCAATTGTCCTCTATGTGTGTGTGCATTTAAATGGAGAAAATACAATACTTGAATTTACATGCAAGAGAGCAAAAAACCCAAGATATCAATTATTGAATGTACTGCCAGTACAACACAGAACAAAACAAACCCCACTAAAACTCCGTTGAAGTATGTTTGTATGGCTTGCTATTGGGTTGAAATAACATTAAATGCATTGTCAGGACGTGGGAGATGATTCTGTGGAAACAATTCTGCCAGTTATGAAATCTGTTTAAGAATGCGTCTGAAACAAATCGGGCAATTACTGGCAATAGTCGTGACAGAACTAGGACGTATGTACCTACAGAAAATTGGAGAAAGACCTACAGCTTGCACTGGGTTAAGACCATTAAACCCCCCAGTTCAGTCAGGAACAGGCCCCACTTCCAACAACAAAATCTAATTTTAGTGATTAGTAGAGGCAGGTTCAGATGGAGATCCAAAAAGTACTAAATTTCACATGGTTTGCCATTAGAGTAATTAAACATGGGTCTCATCCTTCGTTATTTTCAACAATTCTGCAAAGTTTCATTTTGATTGGTTGTCTTTTGGGGGACCGCTTACTTTATTAATACTATTGTCAAAAAAGTTCCAACAGCATTGAGTACCGTATGTTATGGACTATAACTTGTATAAGGCGCACCTCCCAAAACAATTATCGGTCGCATTATAAGGCAGGGACGGTATTCATGTCGAGATAGCATGAGACTTAGCATGATGCTAACTTAGAAGCTCTTCCAAACACAAAGTTCAGATTTTGTTACTCTATTTTCTTACTAAATTATCGGTCGCATTATAAGGCAGGGGTCTCAGTCTGTGGGGGAAAGTATCGTCTTAGTCCGTATAAGACGCACCCCCAAATTTAACACAAAATTCAGATTTTGTTACTCTATTTTCTTACTATATTATCAGTCACATTATAAGGCGCAGGGGTCTCAATCTGGGGGGGGGGGAAGTATCGCCTTAGCAGGGATGGGAATTGTCCGCCAAACAGCAAATTTCCGCCGAAATGACATTGTTTTTCCGCCCAAAAAAGTATCCGCCCAAAAAACAACCATTAACTGAATGTATCCATTTTAATGCTGTTTTAGGGCTTTAATTACCAAACACTCTTCAGCATTACCCCCTGGACCTCTACTAGGGGCCTTCTGCGGGCCCTAGACCCCCGCTTTTCAGCTTTGTTTTACTTATCCAATTCCCATGCCTGTTTAGTCCGTAAAATGCGGTGACGGTCCTTTATCTTATTTATAAATTGAAAAATAATTTACTATCTGGAAGCATGTTATCATAATGGCTTGCTCTTTGTGAAACTGACATACCGAGCATTTCCTTCAGGACACTGACCATTTTACCCAATATTTGTCATTAAGATCAGTTCAGTACTTTAGGTTTGTGAAATGGAATATAAATTTTGTTCACATACATATTTACAGCGGGACATAAATACACAGGCTCTCGTTGCAGTTTGAGTTGCAATGTACATTTATGTTCTATGGAACTAGAAAGTGCAAATGGAACGGCAAACTGATTAACCCCTTTTATGCTCTGGCTATTTGACCTGCAGGTTTTGATACATATCTGTCAAAAAACAAAACTAAACTGCTTGGAATTAAAAATGCTTTTAAATTGCGCAACTTCTGCAAGTCATTCCAAAAGGAAATGGCTGCAAATGATTAAAAAAAAGCTCCCTTTGCTGAATCGTGAGTTTGATGGCGAAAGAAAGTTTAGGTCTGTTCTCGACAATTTGTCAAGTGCAGGCGCTGGTGGTTATAATAGAGTGCCAGACAATTTGTAGGCCAGAATGAGATGGAACTGAAAGCGATGATGAAATTCATGTGAAAGTAATTGAATACCCCAGCGCTCTCTCTCTCTCTCTCTCTCTCTCTCTCTCCCTCGCTCTCTCTCTCTCTCTCTCTCTCTCTCTCTCTCTCTCTCTCTCTCTCTCTCTCTCTCTCTCTCTCTCTCTCTCTCTCTCTCTCTCTCTCTCTACATGGGTGCAACTACCCAAAATGCATGGATGCTCCTTTCAGGATGTCCTGAATTGCACTGCAGGAATTTTAAATTGCCTAGAGCCGGATTATGAGAATTTGAGAAGCAACGATTTTCTTACACACTCGCACACTTGTACTATAAAAAGGCCTATTTAAACATTTGCTATATTCAAAGGAATGTAGCACTTGTACTAGTCTAGAGGGGTGAAAAAGGAGCAGTAAATGTGTGTGTGTACGCTGCTCCTGCACTCTGCCGGGGCCGCCCCCTTACATGATTTTTGAAATGTCCCAGGAGCACCCATGAGAAAAAAACACCCCACACTGAAAGGCAGGGTACAAGGGTAGAGAGACATAATCAGACAGACAGTTATAAATGATGGACTGAGACAGTTTAAGTCCGATAAGGCTTGTAAAATGATTACATTGCCTTTGAAAACAAGGCTAATGTTAAGATCAGCTCCCTCCGCTGTTCCAGGGTGAAGTTGGCCAATCAGCTCCCTCCGATTTACCTTTTCCGTTAAGCTGATTGGCCAACTTCACCCTGGAACAGCGGAGGGAGCTGATCTTAACATTTGCCCAAAACAATATGGCATCACCATGCTGCTTTTTAAGATTTCCCGAGGGAGACTTCTGGATAGAACAACCAAGTTCAAAACACCCTAAATCGATTGTCAATTTTTGTTATGAATTATTAAAAAAAAGTTTATGGGAAAATTAAAAAAACACGAATCGGTGTGAAAGGAAGGGTTCATGGGAATGTATGCAAATGCACAGAAACGCATACATATTCATCATCATCACTTTTAGATAGGTGTCATTTAAATATTGATTGAAGGAGCATGCAAATGTTAAGAACAACTAAGTCAACGATTGTTATTGACCAAAAATCAAGTTGGCCAACTGGAATTTACAATAATTATACACACAAGGTATGTGTATGTGCTTGAGGCCAAGTTTTAATTAGACCTAATAAGTATGATTAGCTGATGTGTAAAAATAATTATAGCATAGGGGAAGACGGGGTAAAAAGCGCATGGGCGGGTAAGAAGCCCACCCCAATTATCTCATGAAATGAAGCAAATTTCAGTCTCATTTTGCCCATGAGACGAGCGTTAATGTCTAGCATTCGTCTCATGGGCAAATTTGACTGAAATTTTCTTTATTTCATGAGATAATTGGGGTGGGCTTCTTACCCGCCCATGCGCTTTTTACCCCGTCTTCCCCTAGTTTCAAAGAATTCTGTAAAAACAACACACACGCACACAAACGTGAAGCATTGGTAAATGTCAAATTTATGCCCCTGTTTGCATTCCTACGCAGATCAGCGGATTGAAAGGGCGGAGCTACACCAAGGCTTTGATGAACGAGCATGAAATGGGACTGCACTTTTTCTACTTTAAACGAAATTTTCTCATTGAAAAAATTCACTCAGAAGCAACATTTTGGTTAGGTCAGACAAGGGATAAGTTTAGTATTGTTATTAGGGTTATTTTTTTAATTGGAAAAATATCTTATTTAAAACCAAAAACATCTAAACTACACTTGCTCCAACATTTTCCCAAAGGAAACTAATGAGGCTTTAATACTGAAAATTATCTGCCCCTGTGTTGTGCACTGAGATGCGTGCACGGCCATATCTACGTAAGATATTGTCCTTGCCTGTCGTGAAGTAGTAGTTTATAGCCACAGGAAATTCTCTGCCCCTGACTCGTCACTAGGTAGCATGGTCAAGCCGGTCATAAAGTTGTTGCCCTTTCGTGTTGTCAAGAAGTATAAAGTCTCATTGACATTCATTGAGAAAAGGGAAAAAAAGACTTGCCCTCTTTCCGCCAATAAACCATCTCTTTTTTATACAAAAAAGAAGGGAGTTATCATGAGCCCGTTTAACCTAACTTCATGTTAATCATTTTTGAGCGAAAACACTTTTCGATGTTAAGCAGACGGGAGACACTGGTTGATAGGCGGTGTCTGCCGCTACACTCAGCTCGTTCCAGTCTATGTCTAACCATTGTAAATACCCTCTTTAAAAAAAAAAAGCTTAGGGGTTCCAGTTCCTGCCGATTCAGCATCATGCCGAGCTTCCGCTGAACGGGTCTTGGTTGGCTGGGTCACAGTAGATTAGGGTTGTTTTTGTTCTGTGTGCGACCTTCGGACCTCGACCAAACAGTATCAAAAAATCAAATTGTTGATACTAAATGGAAGAAGAAGATAGAACAGCCAGGATGAATGAAAAGGGCGGAGCTTCGCAAGGCTCTACTGAATGAAAGAGAATTATCCGGTGTGCGTGAAAGAACAGGGGCTTAAATTTGACATTTGCCAAAGCATCTTATGACCGCTAATCTATAACCCGGAAGTACTTATCCGGCGTTATAGCGGAAGTTCCGGTAGCCTCGTTATGAGAGTTGTCTCACGCAACATGGACACACAAGCGTGAACAATTGACAGCACTCAGCAGACGATGATAGAAGTCTAGTGTAATCGTGACTTATTTTTGACAATAAAAACCCGTTTCATCATCCGATTTTCCAAACAAACTGTCACCAAGATGGCTGATGCGTCTCAGAACGGCCCAGCTGACGGACATTCTCCAGCAGCTGCTGCCGGTGATTCGGCTCAAGCTGAAGTACCCAAACAGAAGAGTGCGAAAGAACTTGCGAAAGAAGCCAAGAGGTTGGAGAAACTGAAAAAGTTTGAAGCGAAGCAAGAAAAGCAGGCGGCTCAGCAGCCAAAGAAAGCTGAAGGAGAGGTAAGATGTTGGCGTGTTTTAATTTGCTTTTAAATGCGGGGATTTACTCGTATAGAAATTGAAGCCACTGACTTACTCAGTGAGTATGACTCGGTCTCAAGCAACTCTCGTGACCATAGGCATAGGCATAGGACACATTTGATTGTTGACTAGATCGGTACCCTTGACTAAATCCAAATGACTAGATTGACATCAAGAATGTTAGTCCTGGCGTGTGTGTGTGTGTGTGTGTGTGCTCAATGAAAGAACTGTGCGCGTGCTTGTGTGTGAAAATGAATTCACTTATTTAGTTAACTCATGTGATCAACACGCTCTAGTCTGATGCATCTTGCACATTTTCTAAGTACCAGAACCCCAATAATAAAGCACACAGTGGGGCTTGTTAATGCACATGTTTATTTGAAGCACAGTAAAAAAAAATTTGGAGGGGGGGGGGGGTAAAGAGGGGAGTCGTACTCGTAGCATATTTTATGGACTATAGGGCGATACTTTTCCCCCAGACTGAGACCTCTGTGCCTTACACTACAGTTATATTATTTTATAATATGACTAAAAGTATAGTATTATCATATCATATCATATCATGGCACTATAGGCTTTTCAGCCTTTTGCCCTCTAGATTGGTTCTATTTGTTATTTATGTTGTATCGGCATTGCCGATCGACTACTTAGGCAGTCGTGTTTTATTTATCTAATTTATTTAAATTTACTGAATACACAATATTTTGAAAATAGTAGTATTAGTAACTAAGTCAGACAGGTAAAATAATCGATGATTTTGGGGGGGGGGGGGGGGGGGGGGGGGGGGGGGGGGGGGGGGGGGGGGGGGGGGGGCTCTCAAAGTGATCTGCAGAATTTTGAGGAAGTTTAGATATGGTTCTAACTTGCTGCTGTATTTAAGGACATTTTACATACATGTAGCTGGTTAAGTTTTGAACCCCTTTTGACAATACTGATTTGCATGTGAAGGTTCATGGTGAGATTGAGAATGCCAAATACATAATATTTGTTCCATAAAAAAAAATTAAAATTATTCATGATCAAGTTCTAAGTTTTATTATTTTGAACCCCCAGGTGTTTGGGCAAGGTTATTGTGAATGTGACCCTCAGAATCAAATACAAGAAGCTCTGAAGTACTGCCTTTATTATTAGTTTGTGCAAAGTGATAACTCATGCTCATAAACTACTTAGCCTTTCCTTACCCTGTATAATAATGTCAGTTCTATTCATTTTAGTGTTAGAGTTAGACATGTATTGATGTAAACAAGTGAATTGAGTGGGGAATCATGATGTGCACACACACACATACACACACACATCCAACAACTAAAACAACAAGAACTTCTGAAGGCTAGCAATGTAGCATATGATATAATAAATTCTCCATTGACAAGACTAAATTTGACAACAACAAAAAAAGCAACAGATTTATTGTGACTCTTCATCAAAGTAATGATTGATATATAACTGAAATCGTGTAGACATGATGGCAGTGACCAAGAGCTGGAGAAAATGGGACTATTTGTATCAAGAGCCGGTGTGGCGTTCTGTATTTGCCTTGTTCTGAATTTACCTGCACATACATGTGCAAATCCATCACCTGACTTCCGCAGGGCTCCTAATCGTCCCGCAAAACGAGGGGTCCCAGGGACTCCTTCACTTACAGTATAGAGGGTCCTAGACGCGGGATAGAGGGTCCCAGTGGTATTGTGAATGCTAAAATTACTAAAAAGAATTTTTTTAGTGCATCCCTGGGACCCCCTGCACATTCTTTTAGAGGGTCCTTTAGAATTTTAGTACTTCATAGACTCCCAAATGGGGAACCTTGGGAGCCCTGCTTCCGCCATCCTCAGTTTCAGGTTGTGTGTGTTTGTGTGTTACTGTTGGGGTTGGTTTGGGTTAGGGTTGGGTTACACACACACACACACACACACACACACACACACATGCACACACAGAGGGGTGGGGTGGTAAACTCAGAACGTGACTATGTTTGGTCGTGTAGGCCTGGTGAATGATAAGAAGAAAAAACCCTGAAATAGTTCTTTCTTTCAGAAAAAGAATGCGACTGAGGTGAAGCAGCGAAGTGCCATCACGTACGACGTGCCTACAGAGAAAGGGCAGAAGAAAGGTATTTGTTTTTTATGGGCGTTTTTTTAGCGTAAAGCTTGTAAGGATAAGTGCTTGTACACATTAGATCCGCAATCTGCAAGTTCCGTACAGTAACCCCATATCGTCGGTGAAATTCAGAAACCTCGTAACTTGATTTTTTTTTATTTTTTTTAGTTAGATACATAGTCTAGCTCTCTAATTTTTACCGCCACATTCCACCAAAAGCTCATATCTCCAACGACTTTCTATCTGCTGTAAATGAGGTTGTGTAAATTGAAGAAAAATTCGTAAGTCCCAAATTCAGATTTACTTAGCCCTTTTCCACCTGAGCTTTCAGTACTTTGGAAAGCGTTGATGCTCCAAGGGTCAAGGAGTTTGGAAGGCTTTGAATCAAGACTTAAAAAAAGATGGTTAGAAACAGATACTTCTATGTGGAGAATGATTCAGTCCTTCAAAGCCTCGCTTTTACTAGCTGCCCATTCGCCAGTTCTAAACCATCCTTACAAAAAACCCACAAGGAACGCATGAAAGTGTATTCCGTCGAAAAAGAGTTAAGGACGAAAACCGTGTATCTTCGTTCTTTTCATGTATTTGTTTTAAAAGAAGTAATTTTAACAAAATGCAGGACTGAACTCGCAATGTTTTGAACAACATATTCATCATAGTTAATAACTTGTAAAAAAAATGTAAATGTGGTTAATTTTTATATTTTTTTATTTCATTTTTATCATAACTACCAAAATTGAGTTACGAGGTTTCTGAATTTCAGTGACAATACGCTTATTTAGGAAATCTCGCCTTTGCATGAAGCTGTGTCAGACCAGTTGACATAAGCTAGAACACTAAGGCTACATCAAAATGTTGTTATGTTCTGCATGGTTTTGCGGGGATTGTCTTAAGCCATGACAATCTCCTAGCATGAACATCATCAGTCTAAAAATGTAAAATCCTCCGAAGTTGGAGTGTGGCTGCCCATGTGGCGGGAGTAATCAAAAACGGTCACACACGTAATGTTCTCATCCCTAGCTGGTGCATTTGTGCCGTAGTGTTCAATTGCTTCGGCTGTTGGGATGATCCCTGGAGTCTTTAAGCCAGGGTACGACAACAACAACAACAACAACAGAGGCTTTGATATTGTGTGTCTGGTTTTCTGCACATGGATTCAGTTTCCCTGGGACTGGTTTTGGTACTGGTTGTTGGGGGGAACAGTTGCTGATGGGACTGGTTTTCAAAGTTCCTAGTGCGATCCCTGACCAGATACACATTGTGAAATTCTCAGTGCCTACAGTCCTCAGTACGTAAAGGCAGATTGATACGACTGTAAAAAAAGATTGATTTGTTGACTGATTAATCAACTGATTGATCAATGGTTGATGCTGACAATCACTCTGTATTGTACCACTACAGACACAATGTGAAATGCTCAACGTCTACAGTCCCTAGTATGTGAAGCATGGTACGACTATAAAAAAGAATTAATCAACTGATTGATTGATTGATTGACAGTGAGTGACAATCATTCTGTGTTGTACCTCTACAGACACAATGCGAAATGCTCAACGCCTACAGTCCCTAGTATGTGAAGCATGGTACGACTATAAAAAAGAATTAATCAACTGATTGATTGATTGATTGAGAGTGACAATCATTCTGTGTTGTACCTCTACAGACACGCAGTGTGAAATGCCCAACGCCTACAGTCCCCAGTACGTGGAGGCAGCGTGGTACGACTGGTGGGTCCAGAAGGAGTTCTTCAAACCAGAATATGGCGTAAGTTTGTTTGTGCGCAATTTTTATTTTTAGCAATTATAGTCTTCTTCTTCGTTCGCTCAGACAGTTTCCTGTCATATGAGCGTAGATGCAGCGTGCTGCCGTTATGCGCCTAACTAAGAAATAGTTAGGCCATGCATTCCGACTTCGGCTCAATAGATCTTTTAAAAAAAGAATTTATAGAAAAAAGGCAGGAGAATGGACCAGTAAGATAGAAAGATAGCAGATCACAGTAAGCAAAGGAAAAGGCAGATTCAAAGAGAGTGACAGATTAGAGGAAGTTACAAGCACAGAACTTCCAGAAGGTGGGGGAACTATTTGTACGAAAGACCCCCAAGGATCCCCATGGGGGAGTAACTGTTGTGATTTATTTTCTTTTTGCAACAAACTCATGTAATAATGAAATGCGAAAATAACAGAACACACACAAAACAGAAGAACTGACCAAATCAGATATCGAGAAAACAAAGTAAGCAGACAAACAATCAGGACAAGAATACATAATCAAGCATAATTGCACGTATGCTAGCATGGAATAATCTGATCTTCCAAATATTTTTTTGATATATATATAATTACATGAATGCCTGGGGTGTTGTAAATTATGGAAGAGAGTCGATGGAGCTGCGAGTTTTGGTTGTATCGAGTATCGCAAAAAAATTGGATAATTTAGTGATACACAATAATTTGTTAGTCCCAATTTAACTTAGTTTAGACCTCCAAACCATTTTCTCAGATTGAGTCTAACAGGTCTCTTTTAAATTTTATGATAAGAAAATCTATCATTTCTTAATTTTTCTCTGGCAGTGAAGGGGTTAATCCTTCCTATCAAAGCATCATATGGCCCATCGCAGAATGAAATTTTAATCCTTTCAATTTTGGCTTTCTTCTGTAGCTTAGTAGGAAGTGATTAAATTGTTAAATTTGTAGGCTTTGTAAGTGCCGTAAGAATGAAATCAATCATGAATCAATCATTAACTTTACTACATTGCAGAAAAAGTATTAAATCATGTGCTGGGGCAGTGGGTGGAAAGCCTTGAGCCTCCATACGGGGAGTTGGATGACCCCGCCCCCTCCTCAAGTCTCTCCCCATGGGGATACCGGGGTGTGGGGGGGGGAGGTCTTTTGTCTAAATAGTTCCCCCACCTTCTGGAAGTTCTGTGCTACCAACTTTCTCTAATCTGTCACTTTCTTTGTCTGTACTTTTTTCTTTTCTTACTATCATCTACTATTTTTTTTCCCCTGCCTTTTTGGCCCATTCTCCTGCCTTAAAAAAAAAATCTTACAAATAATTTTCTCCTTGGAGTTCCTCCCAAATCGGAAAGTGTCGGCTGAATGCAGCGGGGAGATCAATGAAAACTAAAAACTGGACACATACATACCTTACCCATAATTACATACCTTACCCATTATGGCCATTGGCTTGGTAACGCAGAAGAAGAAAAATAAATCATCTGTATTGTAGTCTCAAATCAAATCAAATCAAATCATCTTTATTATCTCATAACTGAGAAATTGCAGCCAGGTGCACATAAGAAAAACAACAACAATAAACACATTTATCCACAACAACAACAAAAAAACACAACAACAATAAACACATTTATCAACAATTAAAGAATATAAACTAATAACTAATAACACTGCAATATTGTAGTTAACAAACGGCACAAATACGAATACGAAGTCTGTGTTTGTATGTGTGCACATGCATACTGTACGCAAGCATAAGTCATAAGTCATAAGTTTCTTTATTGTCCATTGGCATTGTACAACACACAGGGAAACTTGTCTTCCACCGTGTAAAAATAAAAATATTAAATAAAAATATGAAACATAAATTTACATTAACAAAATATGTAACTCTCACACCACACCCAATCATTCATCCGCTCTCTTGCTCACTCATCATGCAACCCATACATTGATACGTAGACGTTTGTTCTTATATATGTGTGTGTTTTGTTTTTCCCAGGGGAAAGACTTTTCCCAGGCGAACTACGAGGACAAGTTCATGATCTGTATTCCTCCGCCCAACGTGACCGGGACCCTACATCTGGGTCACGCCTTGACCAGTGCTGTGCAGGACACCTTGACGAGATGGTCAGTCTGTGTGTGTGTTTGTTGTACATAATAATACTAATAATGAGGAAAATTTATATGGCGCCCATCCTACTATGTAGGCTACAGGGCGCTTTACATATAATAGAAATGGAATAAAAACATCAAAAAAAATCCAATAACATGAGCAGAAAATACACATAGCAATCAGCAACAACAACTGCTGTGACTACTACCACTGCTACATACTGCCACTACCACCACCACTACTACTACTACTACTACTACTACTACTGACTACTACTACTACTTATATAGGCCTAATACAAGTGTGCATTGTCACACAATTCGCAAGCATGAAATAAAGGTATCTATTCACGACAACATACACACAAGGAACACACACACACACAATTCGCAAGCACACATACACACACACAGGTATCATTCACACACAACATACACACACACGATTCACACACACGCACGTACCACACACATACAGTCATATACATAAGCGCACACACACACACACACACACACACACATGATTCACACACATTCACACACACGCACGTACCATGCATACATACAGTCATATACATAAGCGCATCACACACACAACACAAACACGCGCATGCACACATACACTACACATGAACCCTTCATCTGGGCCGCGCCTTGACCAGTGCTGTGCAGGACACCTTGACTAGATGGTCAGTCTGTGTGTGTGTGTGTGAATGTGGATGTGCCTGCGCTTTGAGTCTTGTGTGTCAGTATGTGGTAGGTGGGTGGATGGGTGTTGACCTTGTGAATATCTCTATAACTATAAGTGATCGGTAATGGTACCTAACTGTCTTCATCGCTCTACCCATTTGGTGACGATTTGCCCCTCCCCAATTTAGTTTACCAAATTACATAGCATGACTGCAGAGCTGATTCTAGAGCGCGGGATTGGTACAATCCCCCGAAAATCTGTTCCTTCCCGCGATAATCGAGTCTTAATGCGGGCCGACTCCCGCACATTTGCAGAACTGCCCGCTATTTTCACCGATCGCTGCAGGCGTTCGTCGTCTGCAAAACCTGTTGTCTAGGCTACACAAACTGATCAACCAATCAATCGCGTTCATCTCATTCATCTTGAATACCGACGAGAACTTGCGAGAGTTTAAGCCGCCATATTGGATTTCTTCTAAAATGAAGCGCGTAGCCACGCTCCTTGATTTTGACTTTCGCGGAGGCAATGTGAAAAAAAAGCAGTCTGTGCCACATGATGAGTCAGAGTGTGGAGA
This sequence comes from Phymorhynchus buccinoides, assembly GCA_017654935.2. Taxonomy (NCBI): domain Eukaryota; kingdom Metazoa; phylum Mollusca; class Gastropoda; order Neogastropoda; family Raphitomidae; genus Phymorhynchus; species Phymorhynchus buccinoides. The sequence goes on from CM065707.1 coordinate 29,239,889, forward strand.
AGAGCTTGAAGAAACGGCGACTACATCCAAAAACTCGGAGAAGCAGCCTGATAACAGCGCCAGTGCAAGGGAACACCGGTTCCAAGACGACTGGCTGAAGAAGTGGCCATTGCTGTCCAAGATGGAGAGTGGCGGAATGCAGTGCAAAGTGTCCCCCCTTTTTTCATTCTTAGGGGGGGACCTGCCCTCCTTTTTTCAATCATAGGGGGGGGAATGCCCCCCCTTTTTCAAAATCCTAGAATCAGCTCTGTGACTGTTGTCTTTTCTGTCGTCTCGAGCTTAGAAAGGAGGAGTGAATCCCGCTATGGAACCCTGGGTGTGATGATGCGAGCATTGCTACATAGCAATTTAAAACAAAGTCGAAATTGAAACCCAAAACAAAAGATTTAATCACAGAAACAAAACAAGTCACTATTTTTCTGACTATAAGGCGATACTTTTTTCTTCAAATTGCTACATAATTTAAATAATAACTTTGGAGAGAGCAAGAAAAAAACTTGATTATCATTAATCATTATAATATAGATATGATTTTTGTGTGTGTGTATTTGTCATTTCAGGCATAGAATGAAGGGGCAAATCGCGCTTTGGAACCCTGGGTGCGATCACGCGGGTATCGCCACTGTGGAGAAAAAACTGTGGAGAGAGCAGAAACAGAACTTGATTATCATTAATCATTTGAATATTCAAGTTCATTTTTTGGTGTTGTTTCAGGCATAGAATGAAGGGGCGAATCGCGCTGTGGAACCCTGGGTGCGATCACGCGGGTATCGCCACGCAAGTCGTTGTGGAGAAGAAACTGTGGAGAGAGCAGAAAAAGACGCGCCACGATCTGGGCAGAGAGAAATTTGTCGAAGAGATCTGGAAATGGAAGGAAGAGTAAGTGGATATTTGTCTGTCGATTTTTCTGTCTGTTTATCTCTGTCTGTCTCTCTGTCTCTCTGTCTGTCTCTCTCTCTGTCTCTCTCTCTCTCTCTCTCTCTCTCTCTCTCTCTCTCTCTCTCTCTCTCTCTCTCTCTCTCTCTCTCTCTCTCTCTCTCTCTCTCTCTCTCTCTCTCTCTCTCTCTCTCTGTCTCTCTCTGACAGATTGTAAGAATAGGCCTGGCCTAAAATCTCAATCCTTGCGTAATAAAGTTTTCAAGTGTCAAGTGTCTCTCTCTCTCTGTATCTCTGTATCTCTGTATCTCTCTCTGGTCTTGGAAATTGAACAAATGGCTTGTGTGTACGATCTGTGAAATCCAGCCAACTCAAAACGGCTACCTCACAACAATTTGTTTGGGTCTCAATTTAATCCTTTTTGTGGGAATGGTTTTTTTGTCTCAAAATATCTATCTCAAGATAAGATTTCAGTTCTTTCAATTTCGACCTACCAGATTTTCTACTCGTTAAGGTTAGGGTCTTACAATTTTCAACAATTGTAACATTGTGATTTTTAGGGGGTACAATTTTCTAGTTTTCAACGATTGCTATTAAAAAAAATGTAGAAACGGAATACAGGGGAACTAACTCTCTGCGTGCAGGAAGGGGGACAGGATCTACAACCAGCTGAAAAGACTGGGGGGTTCCTTCGACTGGGACAGAGTCTGCTTCACCATGGATCCCGTGAGTCTGTGTGTGTGTGAGAGAGAGAGAGAGAGAGAGAGTGTGTGTGTATGTGTAAGAGAGAGAGAGCGGAGAGAAGAGAGGTCAGGGGTAGGGTGGGGGAAGCTGGCAACTTCTCTGACTGACTGAGACGAGGGTCTGTTTCACCATGGATCCTATGGGGGGGGGGGCGGGGAAGGGGTCAGGGGTAGGGTGGCGTGCTGAGACGTGTGTGGGTGTGTGTGCGTGTGTTTGTGTGTGTGAGAGAGAGAGAGAGTGTGTGTGTGTGTGTAAGAGAGAGAGCGGAGGAAGAGAGGTCAGGGGTAGGGTGGGGGAAGCTGGCAACTTCTCTGACTGAGACAAGGGTCTGTTTCACCATGGATCCTATGTGTGTGTATGTGTATGTTACAACTGTTTGAGAGAGGGGGGGGGGGGGAGGATTGGGGAGAAGAGAAAGACAGAAAAAGAGAAAGAGGAAAAACTTTTTAAAAATTGAAAAACCTCGTTCAATCAGTCATATGATCTTCTTTCTCTTTCACCAAACAACCACCAACATCGTTCTGATGGTTCTGTTGTAACAGACCGATGCAAGACATACAGTACTTTTTTCTTTAAAAAAAAAATTCTGTTGGGGGTGGGATTTGATGTTGTAAAACTACAAGTGACGGTTGTCAGTGTGTGTGATGCTGCGCAGAAACTGTCGCGGGCGGTTGCGGAGGCCTTTGTTCAGCTTCACGACCGCAAGCTGATCTACCGCAGCGTTCGTCTCGTCAACTGGTCCTGTACCCTCAACTCTGCAATCTCTGACATTGAGGTAAGAGAGAGAACAGAACAAGAACAACGTTTTAATGAACCGGGCCATCTGCCCATGTTAAAGGGAACAGTGGGAAGGGGACATTGTTAAATCAAAAACAAAAAAAGGGAAAATCCATAACACAAAATATTAAGCAAGATATATTCATACATAATTACACCAAGCCTCGCTTATCTGCGCAGATCATAAAGCGTGTGTGTGAGAGAGAGAGAGATATGACAAGAAGCATTTAACACATACCATAATGGTTACATAGAAATCAATGTGCGAAGAAAATAAATGGCACAATTTAAACAATTTGTTTTATCCACAAAGATGCAAAAATCTACATCAAACGTGGGTACATGCACACACACACACACACACACACACACACACACACACACACACACACACACACACACACACACACACACAACCACAGACAGAGAGAGAGAGAGAGAGAGATGGGTCAAAAACGCGCATACACTGGGGTAAGAGAGAGAGAGAGGTCGGAAGTTGGAAAATTTAACGGATTTGGGCCCACAGCCCCTTCCGTAGGGTGAACACAATAAACTTTAAAGATCCAGCACGTCACGTGTCAAAGTCACGGTTTTCACGTGTTTCCCTCTTATAGCTGGTAAGAAATCTTATTTTGACCAAGTGTGGCTCCCATACAAATTTCCTCATGCACGAAAACGAGACATCACGTTAAAGAGCAGCCTTGACCGTATATGAGGAAAGTCTGTATGTGGGTCACACCGACCCAGAAAAAAACAGGACTTAATCCAGCCGGGTCAGTGGGTCTTTAAGAACACGCAAAAAAAGGAGAGCATGTACACAGGAATTGACTATAGAATACATGACATACACTATTGGAATATCATGGTACAGCTTAGTCTTTCATGGAAGGCTATGACTCTCTAACTAGGGGGTCCTTTGCACCGGCTCTAGTGCTGCAGCCAAAGGGATTGGTTGGCCCTTGGGGACCTTCCACAACTGCCAACTCTCGTCCTCAAATCCCTTTGGCCGAGTGAGTGGGGATGTACCCTGGGCAAGGCATCTGCACTATAAAGAAATTGTAGCCCAGCCTGCCGGAATAGCATCTGCCCTCTCTGCTATCTGGCAGTCATTGTCGGAAACGACAGACAGGCAACAACAACAATTCTAATTTAAATTGTCGAAGACCTGAGAGAGGGGGGGGGGGGAGAGACACAGAAAGAAAGAGAGGGAGGGGGGGGGGGGGAGAGACACAGAAAGAAAGAGAGAGAGCGGGAGGGAGAAAGAAAAAAAAGAAAAACCCCACTAATAACAATTCATGCAAATAGCCAAACAAGGAACTCTCTCTCTCTCTCTCTCTCTCTCTCTCTCTCTCTCTCTCTCTCTCTCTCTCTCTCTCTCTCTCTCTCTCTCTCTCTCTCTCTCTCTCAAGATACACACATGCGCACAGACACGCATACACACGCGCGCGCGTACCCCATATATACACACGCAGACACACTCGCACACATCTACACACACAGAAGACGAAGAAGATGATTGTCTGTGGCACAGGTGGACAAGAAGGAGATCGAGGGGCGCACCCTTCTCCCGGTTCCAGGCTACAAGGACAAGGTGGAGTTTGGCGTCCTCGTCTCCTTCGCCTACAAAGTCTGCGACTCAGGTAAAAGGACCCAGGGCGATTTTGTTCATACGCTGGAACCTTATTAAGACTTTAAAAAATCAGCCCCCCCAAAAAAGGGTCTTAACTCTTCTACTGCCAAGTATTACTTAGACTGTTTACCGTTGCGCACCAAATAATTTTTGCCGCTGCACTGATTTTCACACACACTCACTTTAAAAATTCATTAAAAAAATACTCGCTCGAATCATCACGAAAATTACCTGTGTCGATCTGCTGCGGCAAACCCAAGATCGTTTCAACACTTTCGATGCTCTTTTTTTATTCGCCTAAGTTCAGATTCTGCCACTTCTTCCACAGTAAATGCTTCATCGTCACTGTCGCCATCTTGTAGAGGTTCACGCCAAAAGTCGTCAGTTTCCATCGTCGAAAACGCGACGAAAATCGATTGAAAATTACAAAATTTAGCCTACAAATGAAGATGGCGGAAGATTGTGCTTTCCCTGAGCGAACTGCGCATGTCACTGAAGTAAAGGATGTGACGTCACTTCATATAAATAGCGCAAAGGGGGACACCGGGGTTTCCCTAGTATCTGACGGTTAAACCCACCCGTGGCTAGCAACGGTATACGATAAACCGGGCGGTTCAACCCGCCGACGGCAGTAGAAGAGTTAATAGCAGACCTGTTTACTCTACCGTGGAACCTCCCTTATAAGACCTTCAAAAATAATCCCCCCAAAAGAGGTCTTATAAGGGAGGGGTCTTATAAGGGAGGTACTTTTAACCCCTTGACTGCCAGAGAAAATTAAAGAAAAAAACATTTGGCAAATCATGCCACGAAAAAGACAACTGATAGAGCCAATCTGGCAAAATGGTCTGGGGATATTACTCTCTTGACTGTGTTAGAGCAAAAGCCAACATATCAGGGTTATTCCTCTTCATCTGATGACATCATCAGTGATGGCATCAGGTCAGTACGTAATACGTTGGTGGCAGTCAAGGGGTTAATACTTACAAAGAAGGGCAATGTCTCAGAGAAGCAGGTCTTATGTTGGAGGGAGTCTTATAATGGGAGGTCTTAAAAGGGAGGTTCCACTGTACTAATTTGTCTTTCCATGCAAAAATCTGCTTCTCAGGTAAAAGAACCCAAGGTGCTTCCCTTCAGCACCCCCTCCGACACCCCCCCCCCCCCCCACCCCCCGCCCCCGCCCTTCCCCAGTAAGCTGTTGGAATCCAGTGTTTTGCCTAATCCTTCCACATCTTTAGATCTTGACGGTTATTTCATATATGGTTGTCTAATCTCGAGGTGTGCATTGTAGGGTTAACATTGCTAGCTCGTTAAAATTCCTAGCTCGCTGCTATGAGAGTGACTATTTGCGACAGCCACAAATTTCACTTTTTTGTTACTTGAACCATTTACCTAACCCTCTCTCTCTCTCTCTCTCTCTCAAGATACACACATGCGCACAGACACGCATACACACGCACGCGCGTACCCCCATATATACACACGCAGACACGCTCGCACACATCTACACACACAGAAGAAGAAGAAGACGAAGAAGATGATTGTCTGTGACACAGACCCTAGAAAAAAGTGAAATTTGTCGTTCATGCTCAATGTCGCAAAATGCCGCAAATAGTCAGTCTTATAGTATAGCGAGCTAGGAATTTGACCACGCTGGGAATTTTAACCCGACATGCATCTTGTGCTTATGCACATGCCTGTTTTTGTTATGCAATTTGGTTTGTGTGTGCGTGTGTGTGAATGAGAGCAAATGTGTGCACGCCTGCGCATGTGCGTTGAACAATGCTTTTGAGTGAAAACGCTCATGAAAAGTCTTTCGTAGGTTTGTAAATCATCTGTAAAAGGGTGTGTAAACCCTACATGATGACCTATATGAATAAACGTTATAAATTTAAAAACAACAACAAAACAACAACAACAAGAAAACAAAACAAAAAACCCTCAGAATTTGAATCTTAAAGGAGGATCACCCCCTACCCCCATTCGGATGCCAAAACGCTTTGAAAAATGTCTCTGCATTGTTTTACAACATAGATAGGCTCAGTCTGCAAACTCTGTCACTGTTACCTACCTTTAGTGGCACATTCTTCAAAATAAATTGAGCCGATAAGTCATAATTGCACTGTGGAGTTATTAGAACGTCGTCTGTTCTCCTTTAAATCACGTTCGCCAGAACTATGAAGCAATGACGTCATCCAAAGCATTCCTCAAGATCACTTTGCTTGACATCACACCTAGGATGTATGATCTCGAAGAAATGACGTCGGGGGGTGAGACAGAATGGCTGGGTGATTCCGGCTGGTAGATAGATCTCAGATCTGATCTGCGATATTTTTGGAAATAAATGTATGAGTGCTCAGTTTATTTTGAAGAATGTAACACAAAAGGTAGGTTATAGCAGACCTGTTCACTCTACTCTTTTCGAGTAGTATTCTACTCAATTTGGACCTCTAACTACTCATTTTCAGTGAACATTGTTTGATGGTTTGATGAATAAAGCTACACATATGGCACCAAAACTACTCATTTCAGCTATCCAGACTACTCAAGACTTGTGTAGGGGATAAACAGGTCTGTTGGGATAGAGTTTGCAGTCTGTGCTTATTGATATTCTAAAACCATGCTGTGGCGTTTTTCAGAGCGTTTTTGCATCCGAATAGAGCGTGACCCGTTGTGAAGATCCTTTAACACAGCACTAAACTCTTAGGCCGTGTACACACATAAGCGGATATTTCATGCGGAAACCTGTGCACAATCCATAGATAAGTGAAACAAAGAAGGGAAAAGATTTGCGCATGTGTCCGAATTTTCCCTATGTGCGTAAACTTTTATCCTTCTTTCTTCCACTTATTTAGGGTTTTCCGTACAGAACTTACGCGTCTAATGTGAATCCGGCCTTACGCTTCTAATTCTCTCTCTGTGCTCTCTTGTGCTCAGAGGAGGAGATAGTGGTGGCCACGACGCGCATAGAGACGATGCTTGGCGACACGGCCGTGGCTGTTCACCCCGACGACGTGCGTTACAAGCATCTGCACGGGAAGCACGTCCAGCACCCCTTCTTCGAGAGGAAGCTGCCCATCGTCTGCGACAGCTTTGTCGACATGTCCTTTGGAACAGGTGATATTTTTATTTCATACATTATCATCGTTATGTTGTTATCATTATCGATATCATCATCGTTATTATTATGGGGGGAAATTCAGTGGTCTTTCTTCGAGAGAAAGCTACTGATTGTCTGTAACAGTTTTGTCGATAAGTCCTTTGGAACTGGGGATTAGTTTTGAAATATAGATTAATTACAGAGCTGATTCTAGGGCGCGGGATTGGTACAATCCCCCCAAATCTGTTCCTTCCCGCAATAATCGGGTATAAACACGGGCCGATGCCCGCTTATTTGCAGAACTACCCTCACTTTTTACCGATCGCTGCTGGAATTCCTTCGTCGTCTGCACAAACCGAAAGCATCGAGCAGGAATGAATGATTTATCGACATTTCATTGGTTCCTTTACAATGTTAGTGTAAATCAACCAATCGCGTTCATCTCGTTTTACTGACAAGATGTTGCGAGAGTCCTAGCCGCCATGTTGAATTTTCCTTCAAAATGAAGCGGACAACGACGCTCTTCGACTTTGATTTTTGTGGCGGCAAAGTAAAAAAAGAAATCCTCTGCCAAACGAGTGTGCAGAAGATGTTGCAGAAACAGCTACTGCATCAACAGTCTCGGAGAAGCAGGCCGAAGATAACGGCACTGTCATGCTGTAGAAACACGCTCCCGCACACGCATTTCACTCAACAATCTCTCCGTGCACACTTGCAATCTTTCCCTTCAATCGGTGCAGAAATTGAACACGGGACAATAAGATTTCGCTTAGTTCCCCTCTTCTTACTAAAGAAGATTATTTATTACAACAAATAATAGGAACTGATATCAATTCTGTATAAAGTAACTTTCACAATCAATATCAAATATGTACGAAATCTTTCTCTCAAACAAAAGAGAATATAATACTATTCACAATTAAGCCTCCCACTTAATTACGCAATATTTAAATACTATAAATGTCAATGGCCAATACTGTAATTCCGTTAACTACAATTATATCACTATGAGCTCAATAATAAATACCGTTCCACTAGTTGATCCCGTTCACGATCCCGTCCTTGACACGTACACACTTCTTGTGTTCCCTCCAAAGTTAATTCTTCTCCTGAAGAATATAACTGCCGTTCTCCTGAAGAATCTACTGCTCCGTCCCGCAGTTTCCACCGTTCCAGACTAATTGTTTCCTAGTCCTAGGTGATCCTTTGTAGGCTAACTCCTACATACAATATACATACTCTTCCCGAGTAATAGACGGTACAATACCCATCACCATGACAGGCCTTGTATGACTAGACAGTCAAACAAACACATCTCCGTAGACCTCATCTGTCCTCCCGACAGAGAGCATAGTGGCCAAACCGCCTATCAGTGGAATCCTCCACTCTCTCCACATTTCTTCAGCATACGCTGCTGGTACTGGCTCAGGGACATCTGTCCTGGGTGTCTCCAACACCTCCCAGCACCCCACTATACATTGGAGTCCACCAATGCTTTGGACCATTCCTCTCAATGGTTCCTAAGATACTGCCCTTTACTTATTGACAAAGCTTTCCAAAGTCAACTACTGAACTCTGTTCAGAATCACTACCAACCCTTATCCAAATCCAATATCACACAAGTTAGAGGTTAAAAACGCTCACTTCAGCTAAGAGATTAGAAAAACTCACTACAGCTCAAGCTGTCAATGCAAGCCCAAAAATCCTCTATACATTTCACAAGAAGATAACAACCTCTCACACAGTGATCATAATACACTACTATATATACTATACACCAACCCCGCGCAATCCAAAAACATGATGAACACTATATGTTACCATTTTAGGTTCATTCGTCATACCATACAATTGCAAATGAAACCATATAACCATAAAGTACGCCTGTAATACTAAATCTGACACACATGACAGGCACTAGTGCGAGGGAACACCGGTTCCAAGAGGAGTGGCTGAAGAAGATTGAATCGGCCACCCCCCCCTTCCCCTCATATCCATTGGACCTGCCCCCCTTTTTTCATTCTTAGTGGGGAACGCCCCCCCAAAATCCTAGAATTGATGTTGAAAGTTCTGCCATTATCCTAGTCGTCGTATGCAATGGAAACACGTCCAGCACCCCTTCTTTGAGAGAGAGAAACCTACCCATCTGTGACAGTTTTGTCGACATGTCCTTTGGAACAGGTGGTTATTTTATGGTCATTACTACTATGTATGCATGGCTGAGTGTAGTTCAGGCATGCTTCTGAAAATAGGATTGGAAAAGCTGCTGGGCGTAACTATTTCTTAGGCGTATAACAGCAGCATTACACATCTGCGCTCTACGATCCATATGTGGCATTGTTGATGCACATAACAACTCCACACTCCGCTACAGGGGTCAGTCCGTCAGTTGCTCTGATGGGGAGACAACTCTGCACAAAAATTCTAGTGTTGGAGTAGAACCCTCAACCAGTGAAGGAAAATTGTCTGAGTGATCAAAGAAGAAAAAGAAAGAATTGTGACATTGTTATTATCATGGTTTAGGTTCTGTGAAGATAACACCGGCCTACGATCCCAACGACTATGACGTTGGCCTACTCCACAAACTGACGTTCATCATCATCGACAACGACATCATCATCATTATTATTTTCATTGTAATGTTATTATTCAGGTGCTGTGAAGATCACTCCAGCCCACGATCCCAATGACTACGACGTCGGCCTGCGTCACAAACTGCCGTTCGTCACCATCATCGACAACAACGGGAACATCACCGCGGACTGCGGACAGTTCGCCGTAAGGCTTTCTTCTTCTTCTTCTTTTTCTTTTTCTTTTTTTCTTGCTAAAACTTTTTGGGTTTTTTGGTGTGTTTTTTGCTGTCCCATCTGCACAGTGGCGTTGCTCCCACGCCGCTCATTCCGAATCCCAATTCGCAGCCACGCCCCGGCTTGTTCAGGTTGCAGAATCCGAGACCAGCAGTCCAAGGAGAGCGAATCTATGTTGGGGCGTCAGGAGGCAACCAGCTGATGAGACACTGCACTGCTGCTGAGTCACTTCGGTGGAGTTCAGCGGAGCCTGTTCAGGACACTATTCTCTTAGTCGCGGAGCCAGCGTGAGTGAGGTCCTCCTCCGAGGGCGCCACCACAACCGTCCACCGACAGCTCCCCAGAACACACTGATCCCCATGACTTTGACCCGACCGCACCAAGGCATAGATTGGATTGGAAACCGAAACTGAGGTCACCATGAAAGCAGGGCTTGGAAAGCCACAGAATTTGAGACATTTAAAAAAATAAATGTTAATGATTGATGGAAATGAGGCGGATGATAAAGCTTAGTGGAAAGGTTTGTTCTACATTCATGGGGTGCAACTTTTTCAATTTCACAGGGATTTCAGTTTTTTTAATATTTTACCTGAAACTGAGCGTACTTTTTAAACCACAAAAATTGTCCCCCCAAAAAATGGGCAAGGGCACATCGACTACAATCGATTGGAGGCATTTTGGCCTCCTTCTGTCTTACAGTCTGTATGATGGTCACGTGTGGCGCCTTGTTCTGCTGGGTTTTTTAATGTCTGTGAAGGCTGACTGTTGGCCGATAGCTTCTTGTTGACTGTGAATTGTGACCCAGCACCACGAAAGGGACATTAAGTCGCTGGGCTAGTTTCTCACAACAAGAGGCTTGGAAAGTCGAAAATGTCTTTCTTTTTTTCAATTTTGAGTTATGGGTATTTTCGTGTTCTCTAGCATCTTATCTTTCAAGGCTAATCTTAAATATGGTCTCTAAATGATCTTCTAAGTGCTTTGAAACAAGTACATCAATGCATTTTCTTCAGCTAGGATAGACTTTAGACTTTTCTCAAAATGGCCGACGCTCACCCTACTAATTTAAAATGCTCATAACTCTGGAACAGAAAAAAGATACAAGAATGGTTCTCTTTTCATTAGAAGAAAATTGTCTGAAGTTTTCAAATGTATAATTCTCTCAGAATGGTCAGTTTGACACTTAATGTCCCTTTCGTGGTGCTGGGTCACAATTGGTTTTTGATTGTTAAACAACCTTTTTGTTTAAAGTATCACAAACATGACACGAAATAGTACAGAGAAGTTATTTTTAAAACGATCAGTTACTAACATTTCGCAAGTTTTACTTTTCTAACCGAGTTGTTCAATACTGGAATAATTTCTCAACTAACATCAAGGCTGCACCTAACATAAATATATACAAAAATCTTCTGGACAAAGACACGATGATGTCAATTTTGTATACTACTTTCGATGAATAAAAAAGAAGAAAGCGTCCATTCCATATTTTTGTTAAATTTTATAGTTGTAGAAAGCAAGCTACCCTGAAACAAATCAAAGTCACAAATGAGAAAGGGCGTAAAAGGGCCGTGAGGGCCATTTCTAGCCCTAATTACTACTACTATTACTTGATGGTGATTTGGGTTTTTTGGATGTCGTGTCAACCCAGAACATGAAGCGGTTTGATGCCCGAAAGGCTGTGCTGAAAGCGCTTCAAGAGAAGGGGCTGTACCAGGAGACCAAAGACAACCCCATGGTGGTGCCTATGTGCAGGTGAGAGAGAGAGAGAAGGTTCAAGGTGACGGGGGTAGAGGGTTGAGAGAGAGAGGGAGACCAAAGACAACCCCATGGTGGTGCCTATGTGCAGGTGAGAGAGAGAGAGAAGGTGACGGGGGTAGAGGGTTGAGAAAGAGGGGGGGGGGGGAGAGAGAGAAAGAGAATGGGAGAGAGAGAGAGACCAAAGACATCCCCATGGTGGTGCCTATGTGCAGGTGAGAAAAAGAAGGTGACGTTCTAAGCTGTAACTGTAAGACCAGAAGCAACCACGCACACACATACAGACACACACACACACACACAACACCAGGGCTCCCAGGGACCCCCATTTGGGGGTCTATGAAGCACTAAAATTCTACAGGACCCTCTAAAAGAATGTGCAGGGGGTCCCAGGGATGCACTAGAAAAATTCTTTGTAGTATTCGCTATGCCACTGGGACCCTCTATCCCGCCTCTAGGACCCTCTATAATGTAAGTGAAGGAGTCCCTGGGACCCCTTGTTTTGTGGGACGATTGGGAGCCCTGCAACACACATGCACACACAGTGTACATTAACCAATATCTCATTATGTTGTTCATGTTGCAGTCGTTCGAAGGACGTCATTGAACCCTGTTGAAGCCACAGTGGAACACACACACACACACACACACACACACACACACACACACACACACACACACACACACAGAGTGTACACACAGAGTGTACATTAACCAATATATCTCATTATGTTGTTCACATTGCAGTCGTTCGAAGGACGTCATTGAACCCTGTTGAAGCCACAGTGGAACACACACACACACACACACACACATACACACACACACACACACAGAGTGTACATTAACCAATATATCTCATAATGTTGTTCATGTTGCAGTCGTTCGAAGGACGTCATTGAACCCTGTTGAAGCCACAGTGGAACACACACACACACACACACACACACACACAGTGTATATTAACCAATATCTCATTATGTTGTTCATGTTGCAGTCGTTCGAAGGACGTCATTGAACCCTGTTGAAGCCACAGTAGAACACACACACACACACAGTGTACATTAACCAATATCTCATTATGTTGTTCATGTTGCAGTCGTTCGAAGGACATCATTGAACCCCTGTTGAAGCCACAGTGGTACGTCAGCTGCAAGGAGATGGCTGCCGACGCTGTCAAAGTGAGCCCCCTTTCTTACTTCTTATCTCCCCTTAAGCCGACGCGCCACACATGCGTAAAATCGTATGGGGATGCGATGCGATTGGGTCATGATTCACGTGAAGTACTTCCGTCTAAAAAATAATTCTGCCATTTTCGCTCGCTGTGCTCAAGTAGACCCAACACATGAATTTCACGTGAATCGTGACTCGCATAGTCAAAGTCGCATCGCTTTCAGATCCGAATCATATGTGTGTAGTAGGCCGTTTAGTTGTACTGTGTCCTAGATGCTTGACGTAGCGTTGTTCTTTTAAAATTAGGACTTTAATTGCTTGGCTTGATTACCAGATTGATTGATTGGTTGAATGATTGACTGACTGACTTGGTTGAATGATTGACTGACTTGGTTGATTGATTGACTTGATTGATTGTTTGAATGATTGACTGACTTGATTGATTGGTTGAATGATTGATTGACTGACTTGATTGGTTGTTTGAATGATTGATTGGTTGACTTGATTGACTGACTTGATTGATTGGTCGAATGATTGATTGACTGAATTGATTGGTTGACTGAGTTGACTGACTGAGTTGGTTGGTTGAATGATTGATTGACTGACTTGGTTGGTTTATTGAATGATTGACTGACTTGATTGGTTGAATGATTGACTGACTTGATTGATTGACAGACTTGGTTGGTTGAATGATTGGTTGTCTGATTTGATTGATTGACAGACTTGGTTGGTTGAATGATCGGTTGACTGACTTGATTGATTGACTGACTTGATTAGTTGAATGATTGACTGACTGACTGACTTGGTTGAATGATTGACTTGGTTGGTTGAATGACTGACTGACTGACTTGATTGGTTTGTTGAATGATTGACTGACTGACTTGGTTGATTGAATGATTGACTGACTTGATTTGGTCGAATGACTGACTGACTTGGTTGATTGATTGGTTGAATGATTGAGTGACTGACTTCATTGAGTGACTGACTTCATTGATTGATGGATTGCAGGCTGTGAAGGAAGGAGAGCTGAAGATTCTCCCAGAGATGTACCACAAGACCTGGTACCAGTGGCTGGACAACTGCAGGTGAATTTGGTGTTCCCCGTGCAAATAGTTGCCCCACCTTCTGGAAGTTCTGTGCTTGTAACTTCCTCTAATCTGTCACTCTTCCTTGACTCTGCCTTTTCCTTTTTGCTTACTGCATACTTGTTTACTCTTTTCGAGTAGTATTCTACTCAAGTCAGTCAATGAAGTCAGTCAGTCAATGAATCATTCAACCAGTCAATGAAGTCAGTCAATGAATCATTCAACCAGTCAATGAAGTCAGTTAGTCAATGAAGTCAGTCAGTCAATGAATCATTCAACCAATCACTGAAGTCAGTTGGTCAATGAAGTCAGTCAGTCAATGAATCATTCAATCAATTAAGTCAGTTAGTCAATGAAGTCAGTCAGTCAGTCAATGAATCATTCAACCAGTCAGTGAAGTCAGTTAGTCAATGAAGTCAAGTCAGTCAATGAATCATTCAACCAATCAATGAAGTCAGTCAGTCAATGAATCATTCAACCAGTCAATGAAATCAGTTAGTCAATGAAGTCAGTCAGTCAATGAATCATTCAACCAGTCAATGAAGTCAGTCAATGAAGTCAGTCAGTCAATGAATCATTCAACCAATCAATGAAGTCAGTCAGTCAATGAATCATTCAACCAATCAATGAAGTCAGTTAGTCAATGAAGTCAGTCAGTCAATTAATCATTCAACCAATCAATGAAGTCAGTTAGTCAATGAAGTCAGTCAGTCAATTACTCTTTTCGAGTAGTATTCTACTCAAGTCAGTCAATGAAGTCAGTCAGTCAATGAATCATTCAACCAATCAATGAAGTCAGTCAGTCAATGAATCATTCAACCAGTCAATGAAGTCAGTCAATCAATGAAGTCAGTCAGTCAATGAATCATTCAACCAGTCAATGAAGTCAGTTAGTCAATGAAGTCAGTCAGTCAATGAATCATTCAACCAGTCAATGAACTCTTCAAAATTGGAAAAAAAATGCTCTAATTACTCGTTTTCAGTGAACATTGTTTGATGAAGAGGACTACTCATTTCACACCAACACTACTCATTTCAGCTATCCAGACTACTCAAGACTTGTGTAGGGGGTGAACAGGTCTGCAATACTGTCATCTACTATCTTTCTGTCTTACCGGTTCGTTCTCCTGCCTTTTTTTGTTCTCCCCGGAAATCCTTACAGAGATTTTCTCCAGCCGAAGACAGGGTCACGCTGAGCCCAGCTATTTCTTAGTTATGTGCATAACGGCAGCATGACGCATCTGCGCTCGCATGGACAGGAAACTGTCTGAGCGATCGATTAAAGAAGAAAAGAACAGGAGTACAATGGAATGGGAACGAGGGTCTGTGCAGTTTTCTGTCAGTCTGTGCGTGTGTGTGTACGTGCGTGTGTGTGTGTGCATGCGCATGTTTGCATACAGTTTTGCGCTTTTGTTGCTATGCCAAGGCTGATATGAGCATTACCGTATTTTTCGTACTATAAGGCGCACCTTTATATAATGCGCACCCCCTAAATTTTACACCAAATTCAGATTTTATTACTATATTTTCTTACGCGCCTGGGAAAAAAAGTATCGCCTTATACTTATAGTCTCATAAATACGGTATGGGTTTTTTCACCAAACTTTAGACTGGTATTGGTTTGTACATGTAATGATTAATTTCATATTTTTCTTACTCTGAAAAATACGGTACGGTTTTTTTCACCAAACTTTAGACTGGTATTGGTTTGTACATGTTTTGATTAATTTCATAATTTTCTTACTCTGAAAAATACGGTACTTTTATTTTCACCAAACTTTAGACTGATATTGGTTTGTACATGTAATGATTAATTTCATATTTTTCTTACTCTCTTTTACTTATTTGCGGATAAGCGTATGAATGTTCCGCTCGTAATCTGCGCAAAGCCTTATTCTAATTGTGTATTACGTTGAGATAAGGTCAAAGATGATTATGGTTGTTGTCAGGGATTGGTGTATTTCGCGCCAGCTGTGGTGGGGCCATCGGATCCCCGCTTATTTCGTCACCGTCAATGACCCCAGCGTCCCTGCAGGAGATGTGAGTAGCAGCTGTGTGCACGCTTTATCAAATGAAGAGAAGATTCAAAGTCGCGTTCCAATCTAACCTCAAAACCTACCTGTTCCCCCATCATTTATGCTCCACAATGGTTTCGTTACTCTGTTTTCTTACTATATTATTATCCGTATTATAAGGCGCAGGGGTCTCAGTCTAGGAAAAAAGTATTGCCTTCTTTTCTGTAAAATATCGTCAGTGAAATTCAAAAACCTTGTATCTCAATTTTGGTAGTTTTGAGAAAAATAGAAAAAACTTTTAAAAATTAACCGCATTTACCACAATTGATTAACTATGATGAATATGTTGTTCAAGACATTTCGAGTTTAGTCCTGCATTTTAATTTAAAAAATACTTGAAAAGAACGAAGATACAAGGTTTTTGTCCTTAACTAGATCTGAATTTGGGACTTACTAGTTTTTCTTCTATTTTCACAACCTCATTTACCCCAGATAGAAAGTCGTTAGAGATACGAGCTTTTGGTGGAAGGTGGCCGAAAAAATGAGAGATCTGACTATGTATCTAACTCAAAACCCCCAAAATTCGAGATACAAGGTTTTTGACGATATGATAGTTGTTTTTCACAAAAAGAAATATGTTGATTTTTGTTGTGTTCTTGTTGTTTGTTTGTGTGGGTGTGTATAATTTTGTTGTTCCTTTTATTTTGCTGTCACTCAGGACACAAACGGTGAATACTGGGTGACGGGGAGAACGGAGGAGGAGGCGAAGAAAAAAGCCGCAGAGAAATTCAACGTGTCGGAGGAAAAGATCTCCCTCAGGCAAGGTACAGCTCGGCAAACAAAACAAAATTTAAAAAATAATAATGTGATTACGAACAATCTGGGCCCCTGTGTGGGGATACTGGGTGGTGGTGGTGGTGGTGGGGGGTGTCTTTCATACAAATAGTTCCCCCACCTTCTGGAAGTTCTGCTTCAGGGACCCCAATTTTGGGGTCTATGAAGTACTAGAATTCTAGAGGACCCTCTAAAAGACTGTGCAGGGGGTCCCAGGGATGCACTAGAAACATTCTGTTTAGCATTCACCATGCCACTGGAACCCTCTATCCTGCCTATAGGACCCTCTGTACTGTAAGTGAAGGAGTCCCTGGGACCCCTTGTTTTGCGGGACGATTGGGAGCCCTGGTGCTTGTAACTTCCTTTAGCAGACATGCCTACCATCACGGGTTATCCGTATTTGTTACGGAAATGCATTGATTTTGGCAGTGTGTTCCGAAAACAGGCGCATGTTACGGGGAAAATTAAAACATCAACAACAAAAAATTACGATGCCGGCTGATGGTTTAGCGTCTGCGAGCAATACCGAAAGCTTATGAAAGTCAGCCCCGAAGTTTTCCGAGAGAGCTTTTCAACCGATCGTCTTTCACCAAGGTCGAGCCAAAATTTGACCGGCTACGCGCTTGGCAGCTTCAAGCGTCGGAGTGCACGAATTCCATGAAGATGGATGCTGGACGGAAGCTATGTTCCTGAAAATCATGCTCTGTTACGGATTTTGAGTGGGTGTTCCTGAAAAGCAAATTTGGGGGTAGGCATGTCTGCTCTAGCCTATCACTCTCTTTTGACTACTTTTTTTTCACTTTGCTTACTCTCATCTACTACTATCTTTCTGCCTGACTGGTCCATTCTTCTGCCTTTAAAAAAAATAAAAAAATTCTTGGCAAGCTTTTTTTTCCAGCCGAAGACAGACAACATGCTGGGCCTATTTCTCAGTTAGGCGCAGTACGGCAGCATGACGCATCTGCGCTCATAATTGACAGGAACCTGTCCGAGCGATTGAGGAAGAAGAAGAAGAAGAACAATGTAACAGGCATATGCAATATGAAGTATTTCTTGCAAAGTAGAGTTTGGTTTCAAAAATTAAAATTATTGTGAAAAGAATTAAAAAAAGCCTGAAAAAATCGCTTTGATTGTTGCCGTGCTGGTCGTTGGGTATTTCGTTCCCTGAACATGAAACAATGTGATGTTAAGCATGCTGTTAATTGATTGTGCAAATGTATCTCCACTCTGCGGATGGATTAACCCTTTGGCCGCGAGCCATTTTTTAGCCCAAATTTTCAATGAAATTTACATGGGTAGGAAAAAATATTTTGTCAGCAATATTGAGGATCCGTCTGTGACATGTTTTAAATAAGGCCTATTGATCCTTATCTCCCAAAATGAAGAACACAAGGTCATTGGATAACAAACAGACCATGATTCAAGGCTTTTTATGACATGTGTGTTTTAATCATTGTGGTGCAAAAATGCGACATTGGCGGTGAAAGGGTTAATAATAATAGTAATAAATGAGCACTTATAGTCCGTATTATTTCTTACTTCTTTGATTGATTTTATTTTATTTTATTTTTCTTTTACAGACGAAGACGTTTTGGACACTTGGTTCTCTTCTGGCTTGTTTCCCTTCTCCATCTTCGGATGGCCTGACAAGGTATGTCTGGGGGGGTGGAGGGGGGGGGATAGGGAGTGGAAGGGGTTGAGGGATGGGAGGGAGTGTTGCGGATTGGTCGGGTTTTGTACCAGTAGTTTAGCATCATGCATTCTATTTGTGTAAAAAATGTTTGTATCCCACAATGCACTGGTGTACTACTCACTCACACAGACCTGTTTTCCCTACGGATTTGTCCGTAATTATTGTTTTGAGACCTCCGATTACGCTATTACGGTCAGCAACAAAAAAATCCGCATTTCTGCTGAACGAGTGCGGAAAAAAAAAGAGAAAAAATTCAAAAGAAGGCATGGTGTTTGAGCTGTACTCGCTACTGTGTCATCTGCTATCAAAGGTATTACTTCGAGTGATGTCCCTTGAATGAATACTTCCGGTTTATTTCTCCATGCTGCCATTTTTCTAGGTACGAAGTGCAAAATTTCGGCAGTTGTCGAAGTTGGGTTTGGATGGGAAGTTGCAGCAACAAAAGGTTTGACGGCAGCGAAAAATTCTGGTGAAAGGATTTCTTGGACAGCAAAATTACGGACAGATGCCTGAAATTACTGTTTTCAGAGCTTGGGATTACTGACAGTGAAGATTTGGGGTAAACAGGTCTGCTCACACATGGCGATTAAACTCAAGTGTTGAACTGAACCTTATGTGTTTGGCGTGTCCTTTATTGTGAAAGAGTCCATTACAGGTGGGGGTGGGGTGGGGGCTTGAAGATTCATAGGGAAAGAAAGAGGATATAATGCATTAACATCGGAACTTGAATAACAATAGAACTGATTCAGATTTCGACAAAAGATGAGGATGTCACTAGTGGTTAGAAATCCAGTGTGTTTGAGACGACCATTTTAGACAGGAGTCGACACTCTCTCGATCTCAGGGTCTTCTCTTTTGGCTAGCCAAGTATAAAGAATGTCCAACACCCACATTTATCCCTGTAGTCATATGTAATCAGTTGAATTGTGTGGTGAACATTGTTTGATCACGTCAAAGATATTCTAAGGGGAAGATAAACATCCGGTCTCTTTTCCCTATATGAGTAGTGAGGACAGAAACACTGGTTATGTCCCTTTGAAATGTGACACATTTTACACATCGATAGGCCAGTTGAATTCTCCGTTCAAGTTCCAGTCCGAGTTTTTGGATAGCCTCCACTGTGAATAGTGTACACGTCCGCACTAACGATAACTCTATCAGCCCGGTTCGCCGAGCTTTTAAGTAATCCATCTTACCCTTTTAGAATATCTTTGATCACGTTACCTAATCGTGAAGCAACCAGCAGAACATGTAAAAAGCCTGTCCTCATCTGGGGATAAGTGTTCATACAATTGTTTCATGATGCTGCCGCGGTGTGTGTGTGTGTGTGTGTCCTCAGACCCCAGACCTCTCCGCCTTCTACCCGGGCCACCTGCTGGAGACGGGCCACGACATCCTCTTCTTCTGGGTCGCCCGCATGGTCATGCTGGGTCAGACCCTCCTTGGGCAGCTGCCCTTCACTGAGGTCAGTTCAAGGTCGCATGGGAAGTGAAGGTCATATTGATGTCAGGTCAAGGTAGCAGTGAGGTCAAGCCAAGGTTAGATTGAGCTCAACATGTCAAGGTCATAAAGTTGTGGTCATGCTGGCGACAGCTGCCCTTCACAGAGGTCAGTTCAATGTCGTATTATGAAGTAAAGGTCATCGATGTCAGGTCAAGGTAAGAGTGAGGTCCAGCCAAGGTTAGATTGAGCTCATGTCATGGTCATAAAGTTCGTGGTCATGCTGGGACAGCTGCCCTTCACAGAGGTCAGTTCAAGGTCGTATGAAAGTAAAGGTCATATTGATGCCAGGTCAAGGTAACAGTGAGGTCCAGCCAATGTTAGATTGAGCTCATGTCAAGGTCATAAAGTTTGTGGTTATGCTGGGACAGCTGCCCTTCACAGAGGTCAGTTCAAGGTTGTACATTGAGTTCAAGGTCAGGGTCGTTCCATAATAAGACCTTTTTTTTTTTTTTTTTTTTTGGGGGGGGGGGCTGGGGGGGGGGGGGGGGCTGATTTTCAAGGTCTTAATAGGGAGGTTCCGATATATCATCTGTGTGTTGTGTGTATAATGCGACTGGATCTGAGAAAGAAAGTTGATGTTGTTGATGTACCCTGGCTAAAAGACTCCAGGGATCATCCCATGCTGGTGCGTTTGTACCGTAGTGTTCAGGTGCTTCCGGCTGTTGAGAACATTACGTGTGCGTGTGACCGGTTTTTTTATTACCCCGCCACGTGGGCAGCCACACTCCATCTTCGGGGTGGGGGGAGAGGAAAGTTGATGAAAACATAGATTTGATTGGCTGCTTGTTGTTTTGCGGACAGGTGTACCTCGATTTGATTGGCTGTTTGTTGTTTTGCATACAGGTGTACCTCCATGCCATGGTTCGCGATTCGCACGGCCGCAAGATGAGCAAGTCTCTGGGCAACATCATCGACCCCATCAACGTCATCTGTGGCATCACTCTCACGGTCAGTGTCCTTTTGGTTTTCTTCTTCTTCTTCCTTTAACCCTTTCACTGCCCAGCCATTTATTCAGATAAACATTTTCTATTAAAGACCCACCAGATCACGTGTCAAAATCACGTAGTTTCACGTGTTTTCCCTCTTATGGCTGGTAAGAAATCGTGTTTTGACCAGGTTTGATTCCCATACAAATGCCCCCAAATTCAAAACGAAACATCATTTTAAAGAGCAGCCTCAAGTTGAAGGTGGGGGCATTTGTATGTGGGTCACAGCTACCCAGAAAAAGCCCTTTATTCAGATAAACATTTTCTATTAAATTTACCTGGGAAGAGAGCAACCCTTTTTGTTTTCATTAACCCTTTCAGTGCCAGCCATTTGTTCAGTTAAAAGAATTTCCATTCACTCATTCAACAATGGCCGATTGCTTCCTTTCACAACCGTTTAACGCGAGAGTACGCAATAGCGATAGTCAAGGGGTTAGTGTCATAGTGCAGATTTGGTATTAACACTTGTAA
>CM065707.1:29266334-29293834 GCA_017654935.2 Phymorhynchus buccinoides
GGACAAAAATACATGGGACAAAAATATGGTACAAAAATATGGTACATGGGACAAAAATATGGTACATGGGACAAAAATATGGTACATATGGGACATGGGACAAAAATGGTGACATGGGACAAAAATATGGTGACATTTTGTTATCATTTAGAAACTATATAATTTACTGATTTAGAATTTGCCTGATTCAGGAAACGGATGCGCTCTGTGTGTGTGTGTTCTCTTGTTCTTGTAGATTAAAATGGATGATACTTTTGACACAGTATTTCAACAAGTTATGCAAATGTATGCATGTTTACACATCCAAAAATATGGTGTGGAAACTTTCCTGTTGGAGTACTCCTATTTTGTGAAAAATACACTTATTTTGGATTTTGAAGACCTGAAGCCCAATTTCAGGGTGAACAGGTCTGAATTATGAGCGTAGATGCGTCATGCTGCCGTTATGCGCCTAACTAATAAACAGTTAGGCCCAGCATGTCCTGCTTTTTTTTGGCAGGAGAAAATCTTGAGAATTTCTTAAAAAAAGGCAGAAGAATGGACCGGTAAGGCAGAAAGATAGATGACAGTAAGCAAAGGGAAAAGGCAAAAATAGTCAAAGAGAGTGATAGATTGGATGAAGTTGCAAGCACAGAACTTCCAGAAAAAATGTGGGGGAACTATTTGTAATAAAAAGATCCCCGGTATCCCCACGGGAGGGGGGGGGGGGGGATTGTTACTTGTTACAACTCGGCAGTTATCCCAGAAGAAAATAGCCAGACATGACCGAAAGCTTTGAAGTGAATTTACATTGTTTCCTTGACTTGAGTGATAGCCTACTGTTTAAATTCTTCTTCTGACATCATCGAGACTTAATTGCTATAATTATTACTTTCAATGTTTATATTCATTGGTACTTGTCTTCATGTTGATTATTCTTTTTTCTTGTCTTGTTTTTAATGTGTACGTTTGTCTGTATGTTAGTGTTTGGGCCTTTGTTCAGCGCTTTGAGCTCCCTGCAAAGGGAGTTAAGCGCTCTATAAATAACCATTATTATTATTATGATTATTATGAGTTTGCAATGAATGTTGTGTGCAGGTCGTGACATCAACTTGGATGTGCTTCGTGTGCAAGGCTATCGCTTCTTCTGCAACAAGCTGTGGAACGCCACCAAGTTTGCCCTGAATGGGCTGGGAGCTGGTTTTAAACCTGAGCCAACGATGAAGGTATGAGAGGGAGGGAAGGAGAGAGAGGGAGGGAGAGAGAGAGAGTTTTGTGTGCAAGGCTATCGTTTCTTCAGCAACAAGCTGTGGAATGCCACCAAGTTTTCTTCTGCAACTAGCTGTGGAATGGCACTAATTTCGCTCTGAATGGGCTGGGAGCTGGTTTTAAACCTGAGCCAACAATGAAGGTATGAGAGAGAGAGGGAGAGGAAGGGAGGGAGAGAGTTTTGTGTGCAAGGCTATCGCTTCTTCTGCAACAAGCTGTGGAACGCCACCAAGTTTGCTCTGAATGGGATGGGAGCTGGTTTTAAACCTGAGCTAACTATGAAGGTATGAGAGAGAGGGGGGGGGGGGGAGAGAGAGAGAGAGAGAGATTTGTAAGCAAGGTTTCATTTCTTCTGCAACAAGCTGGAAATCCCTTTTCTTCTGCAACTAGCTGTGGAATGGCACTTTTGCTTGAATGGGCTGGGAGCTGGTTTTAAACCTGAGCCAACGATGAAGGTATGAGAGAGAGAGGGAGAGGAAGGGAGGGAGAGAGAGTTTTGTGTGCAAGGCTATCGCTTCTTCTGCAACAAGCTGTGGAATGCCAAAGTTTGTGGCTTCCTGGGTTTTTGGCTAACTATGAAGGTATGAAGAGAGGGGGGGGGGGGGCGGGAGAGAGAGAGGCTTCCATGGTAATTTGGAACATGCCCGAAAACTGCTGTGTGGCTTCCTGTTTTTGGAACAGCAAAACTTGTGGCTTCCTGTTTTTGGAACAGCAAAACTTGTGGCTTCCTGTTTTTGGAACAGCAAAACTTGTGGCTTCCAGTTTTTGGAACAGCAAAACTTGTGGCTTCCTGTTTTTGGAACAGCAAAACTTGTGGCTTCCTGTTTTTGGAACAGCAAAACTTGTGGCTTCCTGTTTTTGGAACAGCAAAACTTGTGGCTTCCAGTTTTTGGAACAGCAAAACTTGTGGCTTCCTGTTTTTGGAACAGCAAAACTTGTGGCTTCCAGTTTTTGGAACAGCAAAACTTGTGGCTTCCAGTTTTTGGAACAGCAAAACTTGTGGCTTCCAGTTTTTGGAACAGCAAAACTTGTGGCTTCCAGTTTTTGGAACAGCAAAACTTGTGGCTTCCAGTTTTTGGAACAGCAAAACTTGTGGCTTCCAGTTTTTGGAACGGCAAAACTTGTGGCTTCCTGTTTTTGGAACAGCAAAACTTGTGGCTTCCTGTTTTTGGAACAGCAAAACTTGTGGCTTCCTGTTTTTTAAATTTAATGGTAAAACAATTTTTGCCGTGGTGAGAATCTACTCTTCAAGAAAACGTCATTGAAACTTTTGTAAGCAGTGACTTAATTCAGTGCTGTAGCAATGATGTAATTTTGTGCAAACTGAAAGTTAGACATAACACCCCCCCAGGTTTCAGGTTTAAGCAAAAAATATGAGCATCCTCCTCCCTTTATCGCCTTTTAAAATTGTGTCCATACCACTACTCGCCCACATCATGCCTTAGCTTCATATTTTGTTTCAAGAAGAGCCTGCCAGGTCCCTTTAACTCACTCTGTACTGGCCGATTGCTTCCCTTTACAACCGTTCAATACTACTGTACGCTATAGCGTACACAGCGTTTAGCCATTCACAATTCACAACTCTGCGAAGCCTGGCAACCCAAACTGGTATAGAAGTGTTCCTCTACGGTCCCTTGATAGTTTTAACCAATGAAATCACTTCCCGTCTATTTTTAGTACCGCAATGAATGAAAACGAGTCACTACCCCTCTCTTCGTCTTCTTTGTCATGCTTTTTTCAAAATCTGCTAATAATAAAAATTTTAGTTTGGAATTATAACATATGCTACCTTTTATTATTATAAACAATACCGCAAATTTTCAAAACTGTGCGGTTAAGCATTATTTTTTAAAATAATTTTTATGTAATGATGCAAACCCGCCTAGTATGGAATGTTTGTGCGCGTCATGTACGCTATAGCGTACAATAGTATAGAGAGAGTTAAGGTGACACTATGTCCCATATGGCTTAGGCCGGGAGGACGTAAAACAAACTTTACGGTAAGGTGACGCACTACACTTTTGGGGGGCACTTTTTGTTCATTTTGTTTCTCGGGATGTAATAAAAATATCTACATGAAATTTTGCACACTGATACAGAACATGACCCTGACCATACATGCCAAATTTGAAGACTGTGTGAAGGCACTTTGAAAGTATGGCGTCCACCTAAAACCCATTAACAGGAAATCTTAGCCCCTCAACAGCGCTGGATTCAAGCACTGCATGGTGATGCTGATCATTTGTCCACTTTCCTAAGACATCAAAGAGTGCAATAGTCATAAATTAGCATGTCTGAGTTGTTAATTCGCGTTCTTTGTCTCAAACGAGATCCTGTGAATTTTTTACTATTGTTTGGTGAGACAAAGAATGCTGAGTGAGTTAATGTCTCCTTGGTTTTTTAGACGGCGGTTCTGAGTGAGTTAACGTCTCCTTGGTTGGTGTTTTTTCCCAGCTGAGCGGCAAGGAGACGGAGATGGACCGGTGGATCGTGAGCAGGCTGAGCGAGGCGGTGGTGACGTCCAACAAAGGTCTGGAGACCTATGACTTCCCCTCCGCCACCACCGCCATGTACAACTTCTGGCTCTACGAGCTCTGCGACTGGTACCTGGTGAGGAAATGTTCCTATCTATTCTAACCATACTGACCAACACTCAAAACAGTAGCATAAACACTTCAATTTGGAAACCAATGCCCCAGCATCATAAAAAACGAAAGTAGCAAAGGACCGCAACTCTCCCTTACCGGAAGCACGCATGCTCTCCCCTTGCTTCCAGTTACGCGGTCAATTTGACCATGTGGAGTCACTTTTAATTTTCAGCTATCTTCGAAGCTGTAAGAAGAATTTAAACTGTTTTACTCAAAGCAAAAATGTTCAGCTTACCTCAAAGCTATAAGAAGAATTTAAACTGTTTTACTCAAAGCAAAAATGTTCAGCTTACCTCGAAGCTATAAGAAGAATTTAAACTGTTTTACTCAAAGCAAAAATGTTCAGCTTACCTCGAAGCTGTAAGAAGAATTTAAACTGTTTTACTCAAAGCAAAAATGTTCAGCTTACCTCGAAGCTATAAGAAGAATTTAAACTGTTTTACTCAAAGCAAAAATGTTCAGCTTACCTCGAAGCTATAAGAAGAATTTAAACTGTTTTACTCAAAGCAAAAATGTTCAGCTTACCTCGAAGCTGTAAGAAGAATTTAAACTGTTTTACTCGAAGCAAAAATTGCCTAGAGCCGGCGTCGCCGGATTATGAGAATTTGAGAAGCAACAATTTTCTTACACACACACACACACTTGTACAATAAAAAGGGCCTATATAAGCATTTGCTATATTCAAAGGAATGTAGCACTTGTACTAGTCTAGAGGGGTGGAAAAAGAGCAGTAAATGTGTGTGTGTGTGCTATGCCCCTGCACTCCGCCGGGGCCGCCCCCTTGCAGGATTTTTTTAATTTCCCAGGAGCGCCCATGTATTAATAATAATAATAATAATAATAGTGAATCATTTATATAGCGCACTCCTCCACCAAATGTGGAGCTCTATGCGCTTAACAACAACAAAAATTAAAAGCACGAAATTCAACAACAAAAAAAAATCGCTCACACACATGCAAATAGGCATACACATCCACACACACACCCACCCGCACATACACGCACACATACACGCAGGCACGCACACATACACACACACACGCACGCACACACACGCACGCACACACATTCCCACTGTTTCACATCGCAAACGATTCCCATCCACAGGAGGCGATCAAACCTGTGCTGTACGGGGAAGACGAGGACGCCAAGGCGACGTGCCGCAACGTGTTGTACACATGTCTGGACGCGGGCCTTCGGCTGCTGCATCCCGTCATGCCGTTCGTCACCGAGGAGCTCTTCCAGCGGTTGCCGAGGAGATCGGAATCGGACCCGCCGTCGATTTGTGTCACGCCTTATCCCGAGACTGCTGATGTAGGTTTTGTGTGTGAGGTGTGTGTGTGTGGTGTGTGTGTGTTGAGGTGTGTGTGTTGAGGTGTGTGTGTTGAGTGTGTGTGTGTGTGTGTGTGTGTTGAGGTGTGTGTGTGAGGTGTGTGTGTGTGTGTGTGTGTGTGAGTGTGTGGGTGTGAGGTGTGTGTGTGTTAAGGTGTGTGTGTGTGTTGAGGTGTGTGTGTGTGTGTGTGTGTGTGTGTTGTGGTGTGTGTGTTGAGGTGTGTGTGTGTGTGTGTGTTGTGGTGTGTGTGTGTGTGTGTGTTGAGGTGTGTGTGTGTGTGTGTGTTGAGGTGTGTGTGTGTGTCTGTGTATGCATGTGCATGTGTCTATGTGTGTGTGTTTGTGCTTGAGTGTGTGAAGTCATCAAGATAATGATGATGGTAACGAAGACACTGTTATCTGTTATCAGTTTCAGTGTCGCGACACGAAACTGGAGGCAGACGTGGAGTTTGCGCAACAAGCCATCAAAACCATCCGCTCCATCCGGGCTGACTACATGCTGATGCCCAAGATGAAAATTGAAGGTAATGTACTTCCGTATATAATTTTTTTCTATAAGGCAATACTTTTTCCCCACACTCAGACCCCTGCCCCTTAAAAAAATATGACTCATAAAATAGTAAGAAAATATATTATTCTTTGATTAACCTAACTTCCTTTCGAGGCTTACCAGTTTGTTCTGTGTTGTGTGTTGTTTATGTGTAACATATTCAAGGTTAGAAGGCTTTGCCGCTCTTGGATAGATGTTGATTTGTTTGTATGTTGTCCTCTCCACCATTGTTGATGTGGACTGTGCGGGTGGAGGGTCATAAAGGCGAACTTGGCACATTATTTTTTGAGAATGATGCTTTGTTTGTCTCACTTTGGTTCTGACCCACGCATTGCTAGATGATTGGTATCGTAATCAACTTTGGTGGAGGGGAGTTAATTAGAAAGAGAGTATTCACCCTTTCTTCAGTTAAGAAAATATAGTAACATTTTAATTTTGCATAAAATTTTGGCCTTCCCTGAAGATGTACCAAGCACTGATAACCACAAAACATCATATTACAAAATGTAAACCACATGATAAACTGTCCATGCTTTCACTGTTTCAGTGCACCTGCGACGTTCTTAAAACGGAACCCAAACCCTAAATACCACCCCGTGTAGGTCCAGAAGACGTCATGTCTGGCTTCATACGCTATTAAACAAGTCGAGTTTGTGCAAACTGCAGCTCGTAGTTTTGCTCTTTTCGACTAAGACCAGGTTCACATTAGACGCGTAAGTTCCGTACTGAAAAACCCTTAATAAGTGGAAGAAAGAAGAATAAAAGTTTACGCATTTAGGAGAAATTCGGACACGAGCGCAAATCTTTTCCCTTCTTTGTTTCACTTATTTATGGATTGCGCATGGGTTTCCTGCATGGAATATCCGCTTATGTGTGTACACAGCCTAAATGTTGCAACTACTGCAGTATTTTAGAAGCTCAATTTGTATTACTAAAGTAAAGTATTAACCCTTTTACTGCCACAGTGCCAGCCATCTTTGAGCCAAACTTTTCCATTAAACTTACTTGGCTACAGAAAAGATTTTGTCTGCAATATTATGGGATTTCTCTGTGACACATTTTGAACAGGGTCAATCCTTACAGACCAAATTTAGGAACACAATATAATTGAATAATAGACCCTGATTTGAAGAGTTTTAATGACATGGGTGATAAATCATTATGGTGCTAAGATGCGACATTGTCGGTGAAAGGGTTAAATCACCGACAATGTCGCATTTTAGCACCACAATGGTGTAACACCCATGTCACTGAAAGGCATCAAATCAGGGCCTGTTATCTGAAGACCCTATTTTCTCAATTTTGGGAGGTAAGGATAGGCCTAATGCTATGCATGTCACAGAAGAATTCCCAATATTGCTGACAATTTTTTCCCTCTACCCAGTCAAGTTTAATGGTATTTTTGGGCTGAAAAATGGCTGGCGGTGAAAGGGTTAAACAGTAGCGATTTAACATTTTCCTCATATGCTTTCAGTGTACCTGCGTTGTTCGGACGACGGAGTGCTGAGCTCTCTGAAGACGTACCAAGGGCTGATAACCACGCTGGCCAACACCAGCGACATCCACTTCCTGCGCGAAGAGTTGCCTCCCTCGGGCTGCGCCATGTTGACCGTCTCCTCTCGCTGCGAGGCCCACGTCATGTTGAAGGTGTGCAGATTGTTGTGTGTTTATTATTTAGCTAAACCTTTCATTTCCCCCGTAGGGATACCCGGGGGTCTTGTCTAAATCTGTCACTTGTCTTCGATTCTGCCTTTTCCCTTTGCTTACCGTATTTTCCGGGCTATAAACCGCTACTTTTTTCTTCAACTTTGACCCCTGCGGCTAAAAGCGGGTTAATGTTTTACGTCCTCTCGCTCTATAAAAGACCATATGGGACATTTCTTATTTATAAAGTTATAGGAAATGCGGCTAAGACAATGATTGTGGCTAAATTGTGAATATTTCCCCTTCGCCAAGGAGGAATCGCCGTATTGACGGTTTGATTTATAGGAAACCAGAGCAAAGTGAGTGTTCCGATCTTTGAAAAGGCTGTCTTTCTGGTGATCTCGACGTGTTCCTTGCAAAAACTCATCCGTCAGAGTCCACCTTGATAGTCTCAGTCTGATTTCAATGTTAGTATGCAGTGTATTAGTATTATAGTTATCGCTAGATGTATGCATAATTTGTTTTTTGCTTCTTCCCAGGGCGTGATCAACCTGGAGAAGGAGATGTCCAAGCTGGACGGGAAGAAGGACACGCTCAACAAACAGCTGAAGAAACTGCAAGATGCCGCCGCCGTTCCTACCTACCACACCAAGGTGCCTGAAGATGTCAGACAGCAGAACATTGAAAAGGTGCGTACAACAATTATTATGGCCATAGTGGAGGGGTAAAACATAAGGACACATTAAAGAAACAGCTGAAAAAACTGCAAAACGCCGCCCGCCGTTCCTACCTACCACACCAAGGTTCCTGAAGACGTCAGACAGCAGAACACGGAAAAGGTACGTTAAACTGTTTGAGGAAGGAGTGGATGGGTGTGGAGGGGAAAGGGTAGCCTGGGGGAAGAAGGGATGTGAAGGGGAGTGGAAAGTACTAAAGACACGTTGAACTAACAGCTGAAAACTGCAAGACACCGCCGCCTTTCTCTTCCTACCACACCAAGGTGCCTGACAATGCCGGACAACAGGACACGGCAAAGGTACGTGGAGCCATTGAAAAGACACGGAAAATGGGGGGAGGGGGAGGGGGAGGGAAGGGGAAAGTTATGAAGACTCGCTGGAAAAAAAACCTGCCAGACCTGAACAAGCCGGGGTGTGGCTGCGAATTGGGATTCGGAATGAGCGGCGTGGAAGCAACGCCACTGTACGACCCAGAAGATGGGACAGCAAAAAACCCAAAAAAAAAAAAAACCTGCCAGACCTGAACAAGCCGGGGTGTGGCTGCGAATTGGGATTCAGAATGAGCGGCGTGGAAGCAACGCCACTGTACGACCCAGAAGATGGGACAGCAAAAAAAAAAAAAAAAAAAGCCTGTCCTACCAAACCAAGGCGCCTGAAGACATCAAACAGCACGGAAAAGGTACGTAAAACAATTATTATGGGCATAGTTGAGGGGGAAGAGATAAGGACACATTGAACAAACATCGGGAAAAACTGCACCTACCAAACCAAGGCGCCTGAAGACATCAAACAGCAGAACACGGAAAAGGTACGTAAAACAATTATTATGGGCATAGTTGAGGGGGAAGAGATAAGGACACATTGAACAAACATCGGGAAAAACTGCAAGACGCTGCCGCCATTGCTACCTACCACACCAAGGTGCCTGAAGACGTCAGACAGCAGAACACTGAAAAGGTATATAAACCCATTGGGCGGCGAGTCGTGGGGGTGGTGGGTAGGGATGATGGGGATAAAAAGCGTGAACACATTAACATGGCTTAAACTGCTTCCTTCTCAGGAAGGAAATTCTTTTTTGTGAAAAATTGGTACAGACAGAATTGTTGTTTTTTAATTTTCAACAACAAAATAATAAAAACTGAAAAAAACAGCTTTGCTGTAAGCGGAAACCTGATTGCCGTTGTATATGCATCCACATTGCTTTAAATTGATTAAAAGCGCTCAGCTTCATGGGGACGTTGCCCCACCTCCTTTTTTTGAAAATTGTCAGGTTTAACCCTTGCATTAAACTGAAAATTGCTAAATGCAGCCTGAATCTATCGAAGCATGTTGTTGTTATCAGGAATTATGTAAGGTGTGTATCATGTGTGTCTGCATGCATCAAGAATCGCACCTCAGGCTTTTGGAAGGAAAGGTTTTACGTCAGAATGTGGGTGTGCCTGTGTTGTCACAGATGGAGCAGCTCAGCACGGAGATAGAGCGCCTGGAAAAGGCCCTGTCCACCCTCTCCACCATGGAGTGAAGGCGCCAAGCCAAGTCCTGCCGTCTGTCTGTCCGTCTGTCTGTCGTGTGCGGCGTTCATTGTGTAAGCCTGCTCTTCTCTGGAACATTTTGGGGAAATAACTTTGCTTCATGCGCGTGTTTCGTCGTCTGTCTGTTTTTTTATTTTTAATTTAGCTGAACTTTGTGCATGTGCTTTTCATTAATGATAATGGGAATTTATATAGCGCTCTTTCTCAGATGAGCTCAGTGCGCTTTACATTGATGGCAAGAACATTAAATGCAAACAAATAATGAATCATTAGAAAGTAAACACGATGATTGGACGCAACGTTCTCTTTCTTCCTCACACACACACACGCACGATCGTGCACGCACAATGTGTCAGCTGCTTAGTGTTTTGGTGTTTTTTTGTACATCAGAATCGTCACTATGCTGAATGAAGATGTTTAAAAAAGAAAAAGATGACAAAATACAGGGGGGGGGGGGGGGGGGGGGGGGGGGGGGGGGGGGAATGTCTGTCTGTTTCATCAGCTGTCTTCAGAAATCTGTAAGAGAAACTGAAACTCAACTTGGCTATCTTGTACCTCAGTTACCCCAAATCAAACTTTCGCATTGAAACTTTTTCACTGAGAAGAAACATTCTGCCCTTCTGGAGAAAGGGATAGGATTAGGATCAGCCTACAACTGTGCGATACGATTCGATCACATGGTCTCCGAGAACAAACGTGACTCACGCTTCGAGACCACGTGATCGAATCGTATCATACAGTTCTGCGATTTTAGTGGTAAGGGTCCATAATATTTCTATATTCTGTGAACATTTCTAGGTCTATAGGCCCCTGCAACTAGGGTTATTAACGCCCTTGACAGTGAGAGTGATGCCCTTGCTGGTCAGTACTGACAAGGGCATTCACTCTTGCGAAAGGCAGCCATTTAGTGGCATCAAATAGGGTTATTGGCGAGAGTTATCCCCCTGTTTGGTCAGTACTGAACCATCTTCCCCCACCCACCAACAGCATTCGCTCTTACAAAAGGTGTTCGTTGCAGACCCCAATAGATTGTTTGATCGGCATGCTTTCTTCAAGGAATGGTATGGATTGTTTTACTAGCATAGTGTACTTTTGGTGGGGGGAAGGAGGATTCATTTTGACGGTCAGAGGTCTCAATTTTTACTCTTTATTTTTTCATTTTATTTGTATGATGTTCTCTAATATTCACCTTTTTTCTAAGGTGTCTATTTTTAATGAGCTCTTAGGTCGATTCTTGGTGTGAAGTTGTTTGTTTTTTTAATCATAGATTGTTATTGGGTTTTATTGTATGTGTTCATTATCTTTCAGTTTGTGTGTGGGTGTTTGTTTTTGTTTTTCTCATGAAAAGATTTGATGTGGTGGTAATTTTTGTGTGTGTGGTTCACAATCAGGGTGCTGATAGATAATCTTCTTCTTCTTCTTCTGCATTCCCAGGCCATATGGCCATAATGGGTAAGGTACATATGTGTCCGGTTTTCAGTTTTCACTGGTCTCCCCGCTGCGTACAGCCGACACATTCCGATTTCGGAGGAGCTCAAAGGAGAAAAATTATTTGGAAGATTTTTTTTGAAAAAAGGCAGGAGAATGGGCCAATAAGTCAGAAAGATAGTAGATGATAGAAAGCAAAGGGAAAAGGCAGAGTCAAAGAGAGTGGCAGATTAGATTAAGTTACTAGCATCAGAGATGAGATTTTTCCTCCAATTGGAGGATTTCCTCCTTTTTGATGGCCCCAGGGGTCATTTTTGAGATCAGTGTAAATCCGTTGAGAAAATCAGGGGGTGGGGGTAGGGGTGTTAGGTTTTGTGTTGAATCGTAAATGCGGCAAGAAGTTTGATTGATATTTTGTTCTCGATTGGTTCATTCTCAAATGGGCATTTCCGGTTACTGCTTGGGGCAGCCAAGACTGCTCTATTTATCATTACTCTGCAGTTTGCAAAGCTGAAAACGGAAGTTGTTATCCATTTGCTGATGTAGCCGACACTAGGCCCCGAACCCCCGGCTTTTTTGTTCCTCCTTTTTGGTTTTCTGAGAATCTCATCTCTGAGCACAGAACTTCAAGAAGGTGGGGGAACTATTTTTACGAACGTCCCCCCGGTATCCCCGCGGGGAGGATAGATATTCTAAAAGCTGGTGATCTTTTTTTTATGTGTTCTTTCCACATGCAAGCATTTTTTTAAAAAGATTTATTGAGCATTATCTCCTCAAGATCAACTCTTTAACCCTTTTAGCCCGCCAGACATTTTTCAGCCAAAAAATACTACTTAACTGGGTAGAGAAAAATTTTGTATCTGCAATATTGAGAATTCCTCTCTGACATGTATAACATTAGGCCTATCCTTACCTCCCAAAATTCAGAAAATAGGTTCTTTGGATAACAGGGTCTGATTTGATGCCTTTTAGTGACATGGGTGTTAAACCATTGTGGTGCATGAATGCGACATTGGCGGTGAAAGGGCTAAAGACTCCTAGTGTAATCGTTTCCATTTCATTTTTGTGTGTGTCTGGTTTGAATCAAGTTGTTTATCTGCAAAGAGTGAGCAGGAAAGATTGACGAGTCTGTAGCAGACCTTCAGTAAGTGAGAAGTTGGCAATCATATAGGCAGTATTTTGCTGTGGTTTCTTTATTAACTCATTCAAGTCATATATGTCCAGAATTATTAATAGGTAGCTGTCAATTTGATGCATTTGCTTCAAGGGAAGTAAATCTGTGTGCACACCATGCCTTGGTCACTTCTAAACTCGCTTCACTCCCTTAGACCACAATTTTGCCCCTAGACTTTGCTTTTGTAGTGGTTCGTTGTGGGGGAACCATTCGGTGTAGAGTTTTTGTTTGTGGCACAAGCCACAAACCTATAACTCTTTTTGTCTGTCTGTCTGTCGGTCGGTCCAAAATTGTCGCACTTCAAAGTGAGGCTGCAAAATTGTCGCACTACTTCAAAGTGAGGCTGCTCTTTAAAATGATGTTTCGTTTTCAATTGTTGCACGCCACAAACGACCACTTCCCTATGTCTAAACCTGAAGTAAAAACCTGTAATCTTCATTTCTCCGTTTATGTCTGTTTTGTTTGTGTGTATGGCTGGAGTGATTATATGAAAGTCTTTTTTGAATAATTCAAAATCGTCTGATCTACCAAGTCTGATCTACCACTTCCCTATGTCTAAACCTGAAGTAAAAACCTGTAATCTTCTTTCATTTCTCCTTTTGTTTATGTCTGTTTTGTTTGTGTGTATGGCTGGAGTGATTTGTGAGTTTTTTTGAATAATTCAAAATCGTCGCGATGCGAACGAGTTAATGTGCACGCCTGTTTATGTATTCTAATGCACTCATTCATGTATACAATGAATGAAGTGGCTGGACATTTTGTCTTTGAATTATGCGTGGATGTTAAAAGTTTGAAAGAATGGCCAGTACATGTGTTTATTTTTTCATTGATGATTTGAATAATTGTATGCCTTCATGTGTGTGTGCATATGGATTTGTCTTTCCAGGGAAATGCTTCACAAAGCAGATATGCTGAGAGACTTACATTTGCCTTTTTTCAAACACTTTCATATGTGTTAGCTTTGTGAATCCATTTTAACTAAGCTTAGTCAGCATTGGTTGATAGATGATCTAGATACTTCTTCTTCGTTCGCTTAGACAGTTTCCTGTCATATGAGCATAGATGCGTCATGCTGCCGTTATGCGCCTAACTAAGAAACAGGTCCAGCATGTCCGACTTAGGCTGAAGAAATGTTTGTAAGAATTTATAGAAAAAGGGCAGGAGAATGGACCAGTAAGATAGAAAGATAGCAGATGACAGTAAGCAAAAGGGAAAAGGCAGAGTCAAAGAGAGAGACGGATTAGAGGAAGTTACAAGCACAAACTTCCAGAAGGTGGGGGAACTATTTGTACGAAAGACTCCCCCGGTATCTCACGGGGGGCGGATCCAGATACAAAATGCATGGATACTCCTTTAGGATGTCCTGAATTGCAGGATTTTTAAATTGCCTAGAGCCGGCGTCACCAGATTTTGAGAAGTAACGATTTTCTTACACACACACACACACACTTGTACAATAAAAAGGGCCTATATAAGCATTTGCTATATTCAAAGGAATGTAGCACTTGTACTAGTCTAGAGGGGTGAAAAAAGACAGTAAATGTGTGTGTGTGTGCTGCTCCTGCACTCCGCCGGGGCCGCTCCCTTGCAGGATTTTTGAAATTTCCCAGGAGCACCCATGGAAATGAATGGTTAGTTCATGATAATCATTTTTTAATTTTGTTTCAGATGATTTTCTTCACAAATGATTTTACTCTTTTTGATATTGATGCAAACGTTTCTTTTCTTCATTTGATGTCTTAGATGCTTTTTTTCTTCTGAATGATTTTACTTGATTTTTGTGTCAACCTATTATTTATCAAATGTTCTGTGTGAATGGTTTCAGGCATGTTAATGTGATGCTGTACACAATAAACAGCAGTTGCTTTGAAAACATTGCCAAGTGGTTCGGCTGTCGGGATGATCCCAAATAAATTGCTAAATTTAGGTACTACTACTACTAGGTACTTTATAGTCACAGAGGCGTCTATGAAATTCGGGTTGCTCCCACCTGGAGAGCGCGTCGCAGCCAGAGGCGCGCCACCCTTTTTTTTTCTTCTTTTTTTTTGTGCATGTGATTTTTGTCACTGATGAGGGGGGGGGAGTAAATATTTACCAAATGACAGCTTTTTCGTTGCCACTGGTTTATCGTCTCATCCGAAAGACTCCACATTCAGACCGTTAAAGCCTAGTGCAGAATGAGAGGAAAAAATCCCCTGTACCCAGGTTCGAACTCGGGTTTACTTGACACGAAGCGAACGCGATACCACTGTGCCACTCTACACCAATCCCTGGAGTCTTTAAGCCAGGGTACGAAAACAAAACAAAAAACCAAACAACTCGCCCCACAAAACCAAGGCAGCAGACACAGGGAATGGAGACATGATAGATACAGGTTTTATTCTTTTATTCTTCGGAAAGAAAATTTGTCTACTTAAATTTTATTTATTTTCTTTCTCAAGTTCCGGTCACTTTCACTTAAACACAAGATGTTGGCAGTGTCATAGCATTCTTAATGGAAGATAGAAAAACAACTGGAGACCTTTTTTTTTTTTAAGGAAAAAAAAAAGAAAGAAAAAATGATTACTGGTTATTTTACAGGCAACAAAATAAGGCATGATTGTAAGGTGCACATTTTCTGGGAAGTAGAAAAGTAGAGAAATCAACGAAAGAGAAGGGGAAATAAAGGACTATTCATAACAGAAGAATGGGAAGAAGTTTAATGGCAAGTTAGCACAAAGAATAATACAGTTTCTCAATTTCTTCGATTTCGTTGAAACACCAGAATGTTCATAGAAAAGTTGTAAGGCACACAGGTCTGAACAAAAATGTAAAGTTTTAACATTAAATTGCATAACAATATTCTAAAAACTTCTAAAATTACAAAAAAAAGTAAAAATGGTTAAGCTTTGATATTAAATTGTATAACAATGGTTAAAACTAAATTCTAACAATTAGTAAAAGAGTACTTGTAAAGTTTTTGACACTAAATTATATAACAATATTCTAAAAATGTCTAAAATTAGAAAAAGAGTAAGTTTTGTATACCAATATTCTAAAATCAATCTAAAATTGTATAACAATATTCTAAAAACTTATAAAATTAGAAAAATGAGTTAAAATGGTAAAAGTTTTGTATACCAATATTCTAAAATCTTGTGAAAAATTAGAAAAGAAATTTCAAAACAATCGATGGCAGGTAAAATGGACGGTTGATTCTGAACATTGTGTAATACTGGACGGTAAAGATGAAGAAGAACAAATGCATCAAGATCACATGCCCTAAGTTTAAAAAAAGATTGAGTGATAATAGTAGAAGAATACACTCGGTGATTCAAAAAGCACACAGCACGTCGCTCGGACTGCCCTCTAGTGCTATGGACGGAAACCACTGATAAAGTAAGATAACTCAGCTCACTCATTCATTCAATAAAAATGTGACCCGTCACCACAAAATGAATCGTGATGTCCCAGATGTCACTTTTGAGTTATTAACAAATTGTTATTTTGCATTAAAAAAGCTTCTTTCCAACAAACCAAAAAGTGTGTCAATCGGACTATTTGTTGCAAAGTTATGAAGATTTGAAATTGCATACTCAGGGAATCGGCGAAATGAAAAAATGCAACCGGAAAATTTCTAAATGTGTACGAAACAACCAGATGTTTCTGATATAAACACACTTTTAAGGCAGAAAGGATTGTTTTTACACTTCAATACTTCTGTACATGGTAGATAAAGACCCGTTGTTCAATAATAGGTCAAAATCTGAGAATTGATGATTTGACCCCTTCCACATAAAATTGTCCCTAGGGGACAAGTGAACTAGGGACAATGCGACTCATTTTGTGGTGACTATGATGAAGAACAGAAAAGAAAATGGAAGACAAACAAGCGAAGAAAAAAAATTAAAAACATTAAAGCAATGAAAATGAACAATTGTAAAATTCAACACAAAAACACTGTGTCTGACTAGTTCTCGATATAACTTGCATCATGATCAAGTTGACTAACGAAAAAAGTTTAAACGCACAACCGGCATATATAAAGCTTTCACGCGAGGCGCGCATCATCATTTCAATCGCTGCTCGCGACAAAGACGGTTCAACCGTTCTTTTTGCCCTGTTGCCTGAGCCACTGCGAGGCAGAACTTCGCAGCGACTAGCCTAGCAGTGTAGACCCGATCCCTGGGATTGGTTGTTATGCCTTTAACCTAACAAGGTAACTGTAGCATGAAAAAATCATTAATGATTTTTTTTTAATATAACAATATAGTTTTTAACTGCTAAGCATCATTGAATATAGATAATGACTCGCCTACATGCAGGCTTTTGCATGCACTGAACTTTCTAATATAAGACTGATATAGCACCATTGTATGCAAACGCAAACGTCATAAAATATAAGAAATAAATGATGAAAATACCAATCACATTTTAGCAAATTGTATGCTTAATTCTCAGTTGACTTTTTTAAAAAGTGAACACTTCAGGTTTAAAACAAAAAGGGGGAAATATTTCAGCTTTAAAAAATAGAGCATCAATCATGCTATAAAACTTCAAATATTCATTCATTCGTCTAACAAACAAGTAATATACTGTACATGGTAGCACCATATGAAATCAGCACTTTTGAGGCAAGAAACCACCCCAAAACTTTGGGACACGTAACCCAAACACAAAAAGAAAGTAAACTACGCAGCAAAAAGCATGTCATGTAAATTCAACAACAACAAAAGCCAACACTCTCTCCTGTATCAAATCACCATAAGAAGTCGAACAACATTCGAGCGAATTTTAGCAGAAAAGAAATGAGTATAGCTTCAGCAAATCTTGGCAGCAAAAAAACTGTTTGAAGCATGTCTCTCTACAAGATTTAGACGAGAGAAAGGGGGGAAAAAAAGTCAATTTAAAAAATCTTGAACAAAATTGAAGCTAATTTTGGCAGAAATAAAAATGTATGTAGCATGTCTCCAAAATCTCTCGACAAGAACGATGAAATGCAGAAAAAAGCTTCAATTTCAAAAATGCCCTCCCACCCTCCCCCAGAACAACTTCCCATGGAAATGAAGCCCAAAGCGCGGCCCTACGGTCATCAATAGAAGCAGAGGGGGCCGGCCTCGAAGCCGAATTTCTGCCAGGGTTGTCCGTAGTCCTTGGACATGAAGTTGGTGATGGGCAGATGATTCAGCTTTCTGGTCGTTATCTCGAACACCGTGAAGCCGTTCTGCCGACGGTCCTGTCGAGATATTAGGCATTATTAGGTGCTTTATTGTCACAGGGGCATCTCTGTGAAAATCGGGTTGCTCCCACCTGGAGAGCGTGTCGCAGCCAGGGGCGCGCCACCCCATTTTTGGTGGGGGGTTTTTGCATGCGATTTTTGTGTGACTGATGAGGAAGGAAAGGGGGGTGGGGTTAAATTTTGACCAAATGACAACTTTTTCGTAGCCACTGGGATTAACGGGACCTCGGTTTATCATCTCATCTGAAAGACTCAACGTTCAGACGTGCAAAGTGAGAGGAAAAATCCCCTGTACCCAGGTTCGAACTTGGGTTTACTTGACACAAGGCGAACGCGTTACCTCTGCAGACCTGTTTACTCTACTCTTTTCGAGTAGTATTCTACTCAATTTGGACCTCTACTACTATTCAAAATTGAAAATAATGCTCTAATTACTCATTTTCAGTGAACATAGTTTGATGGTTTAATGAATAAAACTACACATTTTGAGCCAAAACTACTCATTTCAGCTATCCAGACTACTCAAGACTTGTGTAGGGGGAACAGGTCTGCCTCTGCGCCACTTTACACCTATTAACGTAGATGTTGAATTAAAAAAAACTTATTATGGATGAAAGTAGTTCAGGCATGCTCCTGAAATCAGGATAGGAAAAGCTGATAGAAAGGGTCTTCAGGATTGGCCATCCTGTCATCCGGATCCAGTCTTGTTGTTGCTTTCGTTCCCCGCTCGGGGGGCATTACGTGTATGGCTGCTTTTAAAGGGCCCCGCCACATGGGCAGCCATACTCCGACTTCAGGGGACTTCGCTCCATTCATGGAGCCACCCACACATTCACTCCACCCGTGGAGTGACAACAACCAACAATTCTTTACGGCGTGTAGGGAGAACTGCCATTGGTAAAGACAGCTTCCTATCGGGCACAGACGTATCATTTTAATATCGGGATGGGTCAATTTCACTTGCATCACATGTTCAGACACTGAATAGCCAAGAACCCTTGGCCGAATCCAGTTTAATTTTAAAATCAAACGTTTCTGCCAAAACTGATGGCAGATTAAAAGAAGATGATAGATCTGTGCAATTCTAACACTACCTCCACCCATCCATCCTGTATACACAGACACACACGCACATTGGAAATTTGTCTTAATGCGGTCACCACTTCAGAATTGGGAAGATTCAGAGAACATTGAAGCGTGTCATTTCAGGATTGAGAGAATGTTTCACTTTCACCCATGTATTATTCTAAAGCAGACGTGTATACTAGCTCATAACCCTAGCAAATCAGTTATGACGTTGAAAATAAATTAATGTTCAAACATAAACTTAAAGACCCAGTGACGCACCATGATTAAGTCCCTTGTTTTTTTCTGGGTTGATGTGACCCACATACAAATTTCCCCAACTGCTCTGTAAACTGATGTTTCAGTTTGAATTTAGGGTCATAAAAATATGGGAGTCACACTTGGTCAAAACAAGATTTCTTTCCAGTTATAAGAGGGAAAACACGTGAAACCCGTGATTTTGGCACGTGATCTGGTGGATCTTTAAATAATACATCAGGAATTTGTAAGACGCGGAGAGCATTCTTCAGTATTTCTCACCGTCTCCAAGCATTAGAAATACTCTCTCTCTCTCCCTCTCTCTCTCTCTCTCTCTCTCTCTATCTCAGGGATTATTATCAAATAAATAGCAATTAACCCCTTGACTGCCATATAACGTATCAAGTGCGTGCTCGATAACATCACCGATGTCGTCATCAGACGTAGAGGGATAACTCTGGTAAGCTGCTTTTTTGCTTTAAAGCACAGTCAGAAGGGGTTGTGTCCCCAGATTCTTTTGCCAGAGTGGCCCTACCTGTTCTGTTTCTCATGCCATGATTTTTAGCAAGAGATTTTGTTTTCTTCTAATTTTCTCTGGTAGTCAAAGGGTCAATACAGTGGAACCTCCTTTATAAGACCTCCCATTATAAGACTCCCTCCCACATAAGACCTACTTCTCTGAGACATTACCTTTCTTTGTAAGTATTAAAATTACCTCCCTTCTAAGACCCCTCCCTTATAAGACCTCATTTTGGATAATTTTTGGAGGTTTTCAGGAATTTTTGTTGTTTGTTCTCGGGGAGCAGTCTTTGTATTCTCTCAAAACACACCACCACTTTAAAGACTCAAAACACACACCACACACTCGCCCACACACACACACTCACACACAAGCTCACACCACACACTCACACCACACACTCACGCACAAGCTCACACACACACTCGCACACAAGCTCACACACACTCACACACAAGCTCACACACCACACACTCACACTCGCACACACACGACTCCTCACCTGACACCCGTCATGGATGACCTGCAATGGGGAGAACTTGCTGGTCTGGAACTCGAAGCGATCGTCTCCCCTGAGCACGAGGGCGCTGTCGTAGCTGTCGCTGCTCTGGTCGTACCAGGCCACGGAGCCGGAGCAGTAGTAGGTGAACCGCTGTGTGGCGCCCTCGCTCGACAGACGAAGCAACTTGAGCTGCACTCGCGTGGCGTACTGCATCTGTCAGCAAGATCACATGTGGTGTAGAGTGGCACAGAGGTAACGCGTTTGCTTCGTGTCAAGTAAACCCGAGTTCGAACCTGGGTACAGGGGATTTTTCCTCTCACTTTGCACTAGGCTAAAAACTAAAATTGAAGAACTGCCTTCCTTTCTCGCCTTCCCACATTTTGTCCCTATCCCCTCCCCCCCCTTGTGGGGATACTGGGGGGGGGGGGGGGGGGGGGGGGGGGTCTTTTGCATAAATAGTTCCCCCACCTTCTGGAAGTTCTGTGCTTGTAATTTCCTCTAATCTGTCACTCTCTTTGACTCTGCCTTAATTTTCCCTTTGCTTACTGTCATCTACTATCTTTCTGCCTTACCGGTCCATTCTCCTGCCTTTTTTTTTCTACAAAACACTTTCAAAAGTCGGACTTGCTGGGCCTAACTATTTCTTAGTTAGGCGCATAACGGCAGCATGACGCATCTGCGCTCATAATTGACAGGAAACTGTCTGAGCGATCAAAGAAGAAGAAGACGAAGTCCCTGTCATCACATGTCACTGGCCGTGTCATGCCTTAGCTTTGTACTTTTCTTCAAGGAGAGCCTGTCCGATCACTTTAAAATAGTATTTTCCCTTTCAGCTTCCCTCACCCCAACCTGCCCCTGTACCCTGCCCCTAGCAGTCCCTAGATCCCTAGGTTTTCCAGGATTTCGAAGAAGCATGGTCTGAATGGTCTGGCTCCTTCTTTCTCGCTGATCTTCTGAAACTTTACACACCTCTTGGACAGTAAGGCTCCTCCTCTGACACTTCTCTCCTCCAGATCCCTCGTTTCCGCACCAGGACCTTCTCTTTCCAGGCCCCTTCTACTTGGTATAAACTCCCTTTACCTTTCTGTTCTGCCAACTCCCTTTCTTCGTTTAAGTCTAGTCTAAAAACTACTCTCTTCAAATCATAGTCTGCTTCATTTCCTTTCAAACTACTTTGTCCCTTCCATGCACGTGCGTGCGTGTGTTGTGCGTATGTGTGTGTGTGTGCATGTAGTGTGTGTGTGTGCCTACGTGCATGTTGTGTTTGTGTGTGTGTGTCTGTGTGTGTATTTTTGACGTTCATTTGTTTCTATTGCTTGATGGATTATTAATTTATTCTTGTAAGCACTTAGGGCTTAACAGACCTGCCTACCCCCAATTTCTTTTTTACGTACTCCACAAAGTAAAATTCCGTACTTTTTCTCAAAATTCCGTATTTTGCAAGGAGAACCAAAAACGGAACATTACAGAACATTAAACCGCCATGCG
Organism: Phymorhynchus buccinoides; assembly: GCA_017654935.2. Lineage (NCBI taxonomy): Eukaryota > Metazoa > Mollusca > Gastropoda > Neogastropoda > Raphitomidae > Phymorhynchus > Phymorhynchus buccinoides. The sequence continues at coordinate 29,287,680 of CM065707.1, forward strand.
AAAAGACTAAAAACACTCAATTTTGACCGATCTTAGAAGACCTCAAGTTCAAATTTTTGCCGTATTAATTTTCCATTTACCGTACTGCAGTACTGGGGCTCAAAATCGTGTACAAAATACGGAAAAATCGTATGGGTAGGCAGGTCTGGCTTATTTAAGATTAAGTGCTAGAAGTGCCCATTATAATTATTATTAAGCACCCGCGGATCTTGATGTAACAAGTTTACCTTGAAGCCTCCTCCCAGTTGACTGAACCAGCGACTCCTATCGCCCTCCTTGGGCCAATTCTGCTCTGGTGCCTGGATGAAGAAAATGAAACATGTTCAAAGGTGAATTATTACAGTTTTGCAACAAATCAAGTTTTCAAAATGATATAGATTAGGCCTGACCAAGATTAATACTAAACTTACAGCCCTACAAAAACGTTTCGTGTTTTGTTTTTCTTGTTTGCAAAACTGATTCCAAAGGAAGATTAGGCCCGACTAAAAATCAAAACTAAACATACAACAGTCCTACAAAAACGTTTCGTGTTTTGTTTTTCTTGTTTGCAAAACTGATTCCAAAGGAAGATTAGGCCTGACCAAAAATCAAAACTAAACTTACAGCAGTCCTACAAAAACGTTTCATGTTTTAATTTTTCTTAAAAAGGAAAATAGAACAAGAAGAGAGACATATTAAGCATTCAAGTGATCTTTTTGGGGGTTACATTTTGATTCAAATTATATTGTATCCCATTTAATTTCAAATGGAAAAAAAGATTCATTTAACACTATTGTGACTGACGCTGCCTCGGCCTATTCTCCGTGCAGGCCCAGCCCTGTCACGACCCTCTTTATAGAAATTGCGTGGTTGTAAACAAACGCGTCTTACGAAGCTGAATGATGTCCTTTTGCAACCAAGTGGTTGTAAACAAATGCGTCTTACGAAGCTGAATGATGTCCTTTTGCAACCAAATTTTGTATACTTACTGAAAAAAGGCTGCCGAATTCGTCTGTTTATTTTTTAAGTTGATAGGAATAACGCTTTTTACATGCCGACCTGAAAAATGGGGGAAAACGGGGGAAAACGACACCCCCTGCCACCACCCCTACCACGACCAACACTCTCAGTCTCTTGACTTGTACTACTAGACACACTAGCTTCGTTTTCATGCTCCTCCTCGCTACTTTCATCACTTTCTGAGTCAGAAAACGAGTATTTTGGATTGTTATCATCAGGTTCATCCAAATCCAGAATGTGGAGAATCTCCTCTCTCGTTAGACCACGATGGTTTGGCATTTTCGTTTGTAATTGGCGTCAAATCGGCGATTGAACACAAAGAAATGGAAGAAAACAGAAGTGAGCTTAAAGGGAAACTACTCGCGAAAGTAAGGAAAACTGTGGTCAAGAGTTTTGCATGAGTTTTCTACCTTATACCGTTGGGCGACTTTAAACGCGGCCTGGCAGTGCGTGATGTTCAAGGGCCGTGACTCCAAACGCGGCCCGCCGTCAATGTGTTAAAAAAAAAACCCACAGCTTACCAGCTTCAAACTTCTTTCCCCTTTGTCATGTTCAAGAAAAGCTTTGTGTATGTGTGTAATAGAGAGAAAGATGGAGTTAAGATCGTGCAAGTCTAACCAACTTTTTCTTTCTAATAATACGTACCATTTTGGTCTTGGCGGTGGGATAGATGCAGGTTTCCACTTTACTGGTCATGTTACACCACACTTGTAAGGCGTCGTCAATGGAGCCCTGGGTAGGATCCACCCAGTACCACCCTGAATGAACACAGATCAATCAATCAGTCAGTCATGTTACACCACACTTGTAGGGTGTCGTCGATGGAGCCTTGGGTAGGATCCACCCAGTACCACCCTGAATGAACACAGATCAATCAATCATCAAATCAATCAATCAGTCAGTCATGTTACACCACACTTGTAGGGCGTCATCGATGGAGCCTTGAGTTGGGTCTACCCAGTACCACCCTGAATCACAGATCAATCAATCAGTCAGTCATGTTACACCACACTTGGAGGGCGTCATCGATGGAGCCTTGGGTAGGATCCACCCAGTACCACCCTGAATGAACACAGATCAATCAATCAGTCAGTCATGTTACACCACACCTGTAGGGCGTCATCGATGGAGCCTTGAGTTGGGTCTACCCAGTACCACCCTGAATGAACACAGATCAATCAATCAGTCAGTCATGTTACACCACACTTGGAGGGCGTCATCGATGGAGCCTTGGGTAGGATCCACCCAGTACCACCCTGAATGAACACAGATCAATCAATCAGTCAGTCATGTTACACCACACCTGTAGGGCGTCATCGATGGAGCCTTGAGTTGGGTCTACCCAGTACCACCCTGAATGAACACAGATCAATCAATCAGTCAGTCATGTTACACCACACCTGTAGGGCGTCATCGATGGAGCCTTGGGTAGGATCCACCCAGTACCACCCTGAATGAACACAGATCAATCAATCAGTCAGTCATGTTACACCACACCTGTAGGGCGTCATCGATGGAGCCTTGAGTTGGGTCTACCCAGTACCACCCTGAATGAACACAGATCAATCAATCAGTCAGTCATGTTACACCACACCTGTAGGGCGTCATCGATGGAGCCTTGAGTTGGGTCTACCCAGTACCACCCTGAATGAACACAGATCAATCAATCAGTCAGTCATGTTACACCACACCTGTAGGGCGTCATCGATGGAGCCTTGAGTTGGGTCTACCCAGTACCACCCTGAATGAACACAGATCAATCAATCAGTCAGTCATGTTATACCACACTTGGAGGGCGTCGTTGATGGAGCCTTGGGTAGGATCCACCCAGTTACTAGCCTGAATCAACACAGATCAATCAATCATCAAATCAATCAATCAGTCAGTCATATTACACCATAACTGCAGTGCTTCATCGATAGAACTCTGGACACGGTCAGGCACAGTTTGTTATTTTTATAAAAATGTTCAAAAGTTATAAAGTGTGACCTTGAATATCCAGGTGACCCCTTCCTGAAATTCTAAAGGTACACTAAGCATGTTGATTCTAAACCTCAAATTACCATATCTTTCGGGCTATTATAAGGCGATCCTTTTTTTCTCAGACTGAGAAACTTGAGCCTAAATTTCAGACCTGCTTACCCCCTACACAAGTCTTGAGTAGTCTGGATAGCTGAAATGAGTAGTTTTGGTGCAAAATGTGTAGTCTTATTCATTAAACCATCAAATAATGTTCACTGAAAATGAGTAGTAATCAAGAATTAAAGAGCATTAATTTAAGTATTGAAGAGTAGTAGAGGTCCAAATTGAGTAGAATACTACTCGAAAAGAGTAGAGTAAACAGGTCTGCGCCTTACAACATGACAAACAATATAGCAAGAAAATTAAGTTAAAAAATCTGAATTTGGTTTTAAAAAGTTTGTTTGGGGAGTGCGGCCTTATACACTAGCCACCAAAAGTTAAGGCCCAGAAAGACAATAATCTCCGAAAACTCACGATCTCAATAAAACGCACCCAGCTCATAACAAAACTGAATTTATTCTTTTAACATTAAGTTCATTCAAAAAAATCATTAATCAGAACGAGTTCAGTCAACAAAATGCCCCTTTCAACAACTTCCCCCTCCTCTTGAAAAGTCACACTCAGAATCAATGCACTTTGGAACAGTCAGTACACATCACTGAATGTTTTTGCGCGGATGCCTTCCTCTCATGGTGACACATCACCACACAAAATTTGAAGCGATTCGGTTAAGCGGTTCGGGAGATATCCTTGGGACAGACAGAAAACCCCCACAAAAAACCCACATTACTGACTGTTCCAAAGTGCATTGATTCTGAATGTGTGACTTTTCAAGAGGAGGGGGAAGTTGTTGAAAGGGGCATTTTGTTGACTGAACTCGTTCTGATTAATGATTTTTTTGAATGAACTTAATGTTAAAAGAATACATTCAGTTTTGTTATGAGCTGGGTGCGTTTTATTGAGTTCGTGAGTTTTCGGAGATGATTGTCCTTCTGGGCCTTAACTTTTGGTCGCTAGTGTAGTATGAAAAAAATATGATATGAAGAAAGAACTAACGCTGCTGTCTACCAATAGCAGCCTAAATGAAGACTGCTTAGTGCCAGGATAAAAAAAAGATCCCCAACTGCGGCTTACACACTCAACGCGGCTTTATCGTTGTTTTTTGTCCAGAATTAATTTTAATAAAATTCAGGGGGTGAGGCTTAGACAACGGTGTGCTTTGTAGACTGGACTCTCCGTGGGGATACCGGGGGGTCTTTCATAAAAATAGTTCCCCCACCTTCCGGAAGTTCTGTGCTTGTAACTTCCTCTAATCTGCCACTCTCTTTGACTCTGCCTTTTTCCTTGCTTTGTGTCATCTACTATCTTTCTGACTTATTGGCCCCATTCTCCTGCCTTTTTTCAAAAAAATCTTCCAAATAATGTGTCTCCTTTGAGCTCCTCCGAAATCGGAATGTGTCGGTTGTACGCAGCGAGGAGACCATTGAAAACTGAAAACCGGACACATATGTACCTTACCCATTATGGCCTGGGAACGCAGAAGAAGAAGAAGTGGACCGGAAAATACGGTAGTGAGAGCAGAGGTGACCGGTACTGACCAGTCTTGAAGTCTGGGTGTCCCAGGGCGATCTCCCGGCAGGACAGGGCAGGGTTCTCCCTGGTGCCCTGAGGGAACTTGATGTTGTCCACCTCGCTCTTCAGCTGGTCGATGTGATGCAGCATCACCGTGGACACCTCCTGGATCACCTCTTGCAGCTACGAGAACACATAGAAATGAAGGTGATTTCTTGAAGCTACGAGAACACATAGAAATAAAGGTGATTTCTTGAAGCTACTAGAACACATAGAAATGAAGGTGATTTCTTGAAGCTACGAGAACACATATAAATGAAGGTGATTACCCACACACACATGTACATGCACAAAGATTCTTCAGCTGGTCCATGTGATGCAGCATCACCGTGGACACCTCCTGAATCACCTCTTGCAGCTACGAGAACGCATAGAAATGAAGGTGATTACACACGCGCACATGTACATGCACACATATTCTTCAGCTGGTCGATGTGACGCAGCATCATCGTGGACACCTCCTGGATTACCTCTTGCAGCTACGAGAACACGTAGAAATGAAGGTTATTATACACATACACACACACGCACGTACATGCACTACAAAACTTCCAGAGGGTGGGGGAACTATTTGGAATTAACACTCACTTTCAGCTCTTGCTGCTTGCTCATCAGACGTGTGTACACGCTCTGCACTACAAAGCTTCCAGAGGGTGGGAGAACTATTTGGAATTTACACTCACTTTCAACTCAATCCCATCCTGCTGCTTGCTTATCAGACATGTGTACACACTCTGCACTACAAAACTTCCACCAGAGGACGGGGGAACTATTTGTAACACTCACTTTCAGTTCTTGCTGCTTGCTCATCAGGCGTGTGTACATGCTCTGCACTACAAAACTTCCAGAGGGCGGGGGAACTATTTGGAATTTACACTCACTTTCAGCTCATGCCCATCCTGCTGCTTGCTCATCAGACGTGTGTACACGCTATGCACTACAAAACTTCCAGAGGGTTGGGGGAACTATTTGCAACACTTCCCCCATGGGGATACCGGGGGGGGGGGGGGTCTTCTGTACAAATAGTTCCCCCACCTTCTGGAAGTTCTGTGCATGTAACTTCCTCTAATCCATCACTCTCTTTGACTCTGCCTTTTCCCTTTGCTTACTGTCATCTGCTATCTTTCTATCTTACTGGTTCATTCTCCTGCCTTTTTTTTCTATAAATTCTTATAAAGATTTCTTCAGCCGAAGTCGGACATGCTGGGCCTAACTATTTCTCAGTTAGGCGCATAACGGCAGCATGACGCATCTACGCTCATATGACAGGAAACTGTCTGAGCGAACGAAGAAGAAGAAGAAGAAGAAAGAGAAGCAACACTCACTTTCAACTCGTGCCCGTCTTGCTGCTTGCTCATCAGCCGTGTGTACACGCTCTGCACTACAAAACTTCCAGAGGGCGGGGGAATTTACACTCACTTTCAGCTCATGTCCATCTTGCTGCTTGCTCATGTGCACACACTCTGTATATTACACAAACCTTCCAGAGGGCGGGGGAACTA
>CM065707.1:29303834-29318834 GCA_017654935.2 Phymorhynchus buccinoides
GCTACATTGAGTAAGCAACAAAAAATTGCTTCTTCCACCCCCCACCCCCACCACCCCTTCCCATCAAGCCATCTACATACAAAGAGAAAACAAATATGAAATAAAGAACAAAATAATAATGAGTGAAAGTGAGTGTGCATGTGTGTCCACACTTGTGTGTGTGTGTGTGTGTGTGTGTGTGTGTGTTCCCCCGTCATTAAAGCTCCTCTCTCTTTATCTTCTCTCTCTTGCCATTAAGTCTGTTTCTGCTATATTCCATTTATGTTATTTGTGTGTGTTCGCGTTGTATTGCGTTTGTGTTTGAATGCGCTTTGAATGCTAACGTGTGTGTGCGCTTTGATTTGATTTCTATCAAGATTCAGCGCCGTATAAATACTCTATGTTGTTGTTGTTGTTGTTGTGTGTGTGTGTGTGTGTGTGTGTGTGTGTGTGTGTGTGTGTGTGTGTGTGTGTGAGTGTGCATGACTATGTGAGAGAGAGAGAGAGAGAGAGAGAGAGAGAGAGAGAGAGAGAGAGAGAGAGAGAGAGAGAGAGAGAGAGAGAGAGAGAGAGAGAGAGAGAGAGAGAGAGAGAGAGAGAGAGAGAGAGAGAGAGAGAGAGAGAGAGAGAGAGAGAGAGAGAGAGAGAGAGAGAGAGAGAGAGAGAGAGAGAGAGAGAGAGAGAGAGAGAGAGAGAGAGAGAGAGAGAGAGAGAGAGAGAGAGAGAGAGAGAGAGAGAGAGAGAGACTTAAGCTTTCAATACGTTTTTACTAACATCCTTATTCTAACATGTCCAACCCACCTAGTATCACCACTATCCTCATCATCATCATCATCTTCATCAGTATCCTCCAACCTCGTAATCATCATTTTCATCATTGTCCTCATGATGTTCATCATCACCATCACCAGGATCATCAGAGTCAGTCATCCTCATCACCATCCTCCTCATCCTCATCCTAATTATCATCATTTTTGTCATCATCCTTATCCTCGTTATTTTCATCCTCATTTTCTTCATTTTCTTCATAAGTTCATCATCAGCATGATAATTATCATTCTTTATCACCCTCATTTTCATCACTATCTGCATCACACTTTCATCCTCCTCATCATGGCTTTCATCCTTATCAGCATTGCTATCATCATCATCGCCATCATTTTCAACATCATCATCATCATTTACATTATCATCATCCTTCTCCTCCTCGTCCTCATTTTCATCATCATTATTATCACCCTCATCACTTACCACAGGACCGGTCTGTCCCGGGGAACCGTTGGGACCAGGGGGACCGGCAACGCCCTGAAACAAATCAAATCAAATCAAATTTGATGTTTACTTATGCATCTATCAATCTGCCAACTTTGAAGCCTGTAGCTGGGAAAAAAAGTGAACGATATGACCAAAACACCAAGTTGACACCTCCAAGGTCTATGTCCTTGACCTTGACCTTCATCGGTACCCAATATTCCAAATCATCATTAGTCAATCCACCCCTGTCCCAAGTTTGAACATTGTAAATCCAACGATATGAAAGAAGAAATTTGAGGTTTCAAGGCCAAACTTCTAGGTCAAGGTCAGCACGTTTATGGGACCATTCTTGCACTGTGATACACCACCACACAAAATTTAAAGCCATTCTGTTCACTGGTTCATGAGATACAGCTCAGACATGGAATATATAGTGCAAAGGACATTTCGGTTTTGTGAGTCTTCCTTGGCAGAGGTTTGCTTCAAAATTCAGGATCTGAATAGGTTGTATCATGCTGATCAATAATATATATGGTTATAGGGGTCTATGGCCAATGGCTTGGGCACAATCGCCTGGACAAACTGACAGACAGACACACACACAGACACAAACAAGCCAATTATAGCAGTCATTATAGCAACACTCGCTAGTTATCACATATTGAACACAACATGTGTATGCCAGTCAGTCATTTCCACTCTCTAGTTATCACATATTGAACACAACATGTGCATGCCAGTCAGTCATTTCTGACTATGACTGCCAGATAGCAGAGGGGGGCAGATGCTATTCTGGCGGGCTGGGATAGAGTTTGTTTATAGTGGAGATGCCTTGCCCAGGGTACATCCCCACTCTCTCGGCCAAAGGGATTTGAGGACAGCTGGCATTGGGGAAGGTCCCCAAAGGCCAACCTCATCCTTTTGGCTGCAGCACCAGAGCCGGTGCAAGGGCCCCCTCGTTTGAGAGTCATAGTCTTCAACAAGAGACTTCTTCTTCTTCTTCTTCTTCTGCGTTCCCAGGCCATATGGCCATAATGGGTAAGGTACGTATGTGTCCGGTTTTCAGTTTTCACAGGTCTCCCCGCTGCGTACAGCTGACACATTCCGATTTTGGAGGAGCTCAAAGGAGACAAATTATTTGGAAGATTTTTTTTTTTTAAAGGCAGGAGAATGGGCCAATAAGTCAGAAAGATAGTAGGTGATAGAAAACAAAGGGAAAAGGCAGAGTCAAAGAGTGTGACAGATTAGAGGAAGTTACAAGCAGAGAACTTCAAGAAGGTGGGGGAACTGTTTTTTTATGAAAGACCCCCCCCCCCCCCCCCCGATATCCCCACGGGTGGAGACTCGTGGAGGGGGCGAGGTCGTCCAGCTCCCCGTATGGAGGCACGAGGCATCCACCCACTGCCCCACAACAAGAGACTAAACTGTGCTATGACGTTCAATTACTGTAGAAAACCATCACAACACGACATACAAGATAATGAAGGATAACTGAGACTACCTATGCATTGACAGGCTAGTGATTGGTGTGCTGACATTAACAGATAAGCTGTCCAACTGTATCATTGGTTCAACTACCGTCATTTGCTGACTATAAGCCGCAATAAAAAATGTTACCCCCCCCCCCCTACAGTGTCATGGCCTAAACGTTACCGAAAGTGAGAGTAAACTCAACTCAGTGACATCCTTGATTCAGACCTTTGATCTGTGGCCTTGTTCATGGTTGATGAAAAAAAAAATCACCTTGATTTCGGTATATTTTTCACAAAATGATGATCTGTTTCACGGTCCGACACTTTCGTTTTGGCAGTCAACAGACCCGTGACTCTAGACTCAACCGGAAGCGGACATCGTGCATCGCCATGCTTCCGCGGCTTATGCTTCGACGCGGCTTATGCGTTACTTTTTTCAGATTTTTGTTTAAAAGTAGGGGGTGCGGCTTATATTACGAAGCGGCTTGTAGTCTGTGAGTTACGGCAACCCTTTACCAGATCCTTTCTTTTCTTGACCGCTCTCACTATCTGATCCCTAGCAAGTGTTATATGGATATAAGTCTGTCTTTCTCTGTCTGTCTGTATGTCTGTCTCTTTCTCTCTCTCGTTCTCTTTCTCTCTCTATCGTTATAAGTGTGGGTGTGAGTGTGATTTGTTAATAGTGTGGCCTGGGCGTCTTTAAGTGTCCATCAGTGTGAGTGTTTCAAGTTGGTTGCGAAAGTGTACTGTAGATTATGTCATTCATTATTTGGGCGTGATTGAGAAATTGACTGAGGGATCAGGGAAGGGGGGTGTTGGTCAATGTTTGATGTATACTTTTTGTTCATTGTGTTTATTTTAGTGGTTTCTGTAAAGCGCTTAGAGCTTAAAGATTAGGCGCTATAAAAGTTGTCTTAATAAATAAATAAATAATAATATTATATTATTATCATTATTATTTGTCGATCGTGCAGACAATTTTCCTGTCAATTGTGAACGCAGATGTGTCATGCTGCCGTTTTGCGCCTAACAATGAAACAGTTGGGCCCAGCATATCCGTCTTTGGCTGGAGAAAATCTTTTGTGAGTGTTTCTTGACAAAAAGGCAGGAGAATGGACCAGGTAAAGGCAGAAAGATTGTAGATGACAGTAAAGCAAAGGGAAAAGGCAGAGTCAAAGAGAGTGATGGATTAGAGGAAGTTACAAGCACAGAACTTCCAGAAGGTGGGGGAACTATTTTTACAAAAGACACACACCCCCACGGTGAGAGACTGATGGAGGGGTCGGGGGGCGACCATCTCCCCGTATGGAGGCATGAGGCATCCACTCACTGCCTCAATAAACAAGTTTCAACTTTTACTGACTTAAAAAAATGAGCATGAAGGAGTTTTCGGCCATAAGTCATCTTCTTCTCTCCTTTGTTTTTAACCCTTTCACTGCCAGCCATCTTTGAGCCAAAAATGTCCATTAAACTTACTTGGATATAAAAAAGATTTTGTCTGCAATATTGTGGGATTTCTCTGTGACACATTTAGAATAGGGTCAATCCTCACTGCCCAAATTTAGGAACACAATGTCATTGAATAACAGACCCTGATTTCAAGGGTTTTATTGACATGGGTGTTAAATCATTGTGGTGCAAAAACCACACACACATTAAGACTCGATTGGCGGTGAAAGGGTTAAAACTTAAAAATGCTTATAATCTGTTCCTTACACCCCACGCTTGCTTTGTGTTTGCCTTATACAATAAAGTAAAACCACTCTGCTTTGCATTAAAAAAAAAGAGAGAGACTTCATTTTAAAAAAAATGGTCAGTTATAATTCTGTTTTGCAGTAGTAGTAATAATATATAACATTTATAAGGTGCAATATATTCTGACAACAGCTCAAAGCCCCTTACAGATACAAAGCACATATACAAATACATCAGAGCTGATTCTAGAATTTTGAAAGAGTGGGGGGCATTCCCCCCCTAGCTATGATTGAAAAAAGGGGGGCAGGTCCCCCCTAAGAATGAAAAAAGGGGGGATTGGTGGCAGGTCCACTGGATACAAGGGAAAACGGCTTTAAACACACAAATTTGCACTGCATTCCGCCACTCTCTAATCTCCATCTTGGACAGCCATGGCCACTTCTTCAGCCAGTCGTCTTGGAACCGGTGTTCCCTTGCACTGGCGCTGTTATCGGGCTGCTTCTCCGAGTTTTTGGATGTAGTCGCCGTTTCTTCAAGCTTTTCTCCACACTCTGACTCATCATGTGGCACAGACTGCTTTTTTTTCACTTTGCCTCCGCGAAAGTCAAAATCAAGGAGCGTGGCTACGCGCTTCATTTTGGAAGAAATCCAATATGGCGGCTTAAACTCTCGCAAGTTCTCGTCGGTATTCGAGATGAATGAGATGAACGCGATTGATTGGTTGATTTACACTAACAATTGTAAAGAACCAATGAAATATCAAGAAATCATTCACTCCAGTTTGTGTAGCCTAGACAACAGGTTTTGCAGACGACGAACGCCATGCCCGCAGCGATCGGTGAAAATAGCGGGCAGTTCTGCAAATGTGCAGGAGTCGGCCCGCATTAAGACTCGATTATCGCGGGAAGGAACAGATTTTCGGGGGATTGTACCAATCCTGCGCTCTAGAATCAGCTCTGATACATGTGAACATCATAATATATGTAACACTCTTCTTTTTCTTTTTTAAATCATCCAGTACAGTGGAACCTCTATCATAAGACCTTCAAAGATCATCCAAAATGAGGTCTTATAAGGGGGGGGGGGGGGGGGGGTTCTTATAAGGGAGGTAATTTTAATACTTACAAAGAAGGGCAATGTCTCAGAGAAGCAGGTCTTATATGGGAGGGAGTCTTATAAAGGGAGGTCTTATAAGGGAGGTTCCTCTGTATAACCAATCACTTTTCGTTTTATGAATGTGACACATGACAGCATCGTACTGTAGCGACTACATCAGAGTTGGCGAAGCATAGTTCGTCCATGTTTGTTTAAGAGTTATCTTTCTTTCCTGTTGCTATGTTGAAGAGTCTCTTTCCCTTGTGGTTGCTATGCAGTAACTGTTTTGCTTACCAGCTGTTCGATCTTTCCTGAGTCATTAAAACTCGGAAATCAAACTTAAAGTCTTTGTTAATTTGAGCTGTGTGTTGTAATTTATTGAGAAGCTAAAGTACAAAGCAGATCCAATTTCCCCCAAAAGGGAAGCAACTCACCGGAGGCCCGGGTTGACCTCGTTGACCCGGGGTGCCACGGAAACCTCGGTCGCCTTTAGTACCCGGCTCTCCCGGCCCACCAGGCACTCCTGGGGTGCCCATTTCTCCCTGTAACAGCATAACAACAACGCAATAATAATACTACTCACAAAAAGTTCTTCTTCTTCTTCTTCTTCGATCACTCAGACAGTTGCCTGTCAATTATGAGTGCAGATGCGTCATGCTGCCGTTATGCGCCTAACAAAGAAATAATTAGGCCCAGCATGTCCGACTTCGGCTGGAGGAAATCGTTTTGAAGGCAGTTTCTTGAAAAAAGGCATGAGAATGGACCGGTAAGGCAGAAAGATAGTAGATGATGACAGTAAGCAAAGGGAATAGGCAGAGTCAAAGAGAGTGACCGATTAGAGGAAGTTACTAGCACAGAACTTCCAGAAGGTGGGGGAACTATTTATAGAAAAGACCCCTCCGGTATCCCCACAGGGGGGACAAAAAGTTAAAGGACACTTATTGTGTTTCTGGGACCAGAAACTATATGTGACCCAGCACCATGAAAGGGACATTAAGTCGCTGCGAAATAAGCCAGGCTTGCCTGGACAAATAAGCAGTCCGTGACCAACAAGCTTGTTTATTTTAACAAAACTCTACCTTTGGGGGGAAAGATAAACATATGGTTTCATTGAAGTGCAATAATTGAAAATAACAAAAACAAATGAACAGAACACACACGCACGCATGCACACACACGCACGCACATGCACACACATATACACACACACACATGCATGCACACACTGACAAATATTCGCACACACATACACACGCAAACATACAAATATTCACACACACACACACACACACACACAATGAAATTTTACACGGTGAAAGACAATTTTCCATGTGGGTTTGTACAATGGACAATAAAGAAACTTATCACACACACACACACACACACACACACACACACACACACACACAACTGACCAATATTCATCTTATTATACAAATTGATAACAAAGCGCAATCACCTGTTTGCCTGGAATGCCTGGCAAGCCAATGTCACCAAGAGGTCCCATAGGCCCCTGAAATCAAATCAAATCATTCCATTAATGCATCATTAATACCTTAAAGACCCACCAGATCACGTGTCAAAATCACGGGTTTCACGTGCTTTCCCTCTGATAGCTGGTAAAAAAATCTTGTTTTGACCAGGGTTGGATCCCATAAAAATGCCCCAAAAATTCAAAACGAAATATCATTTTAAAGAGCAGCCTCATTTTGAAGTTGGGGACAATGTGCATGTGGGTCACAGCTACCCAGAAAAAAAACAAGGTACTTAATCGTGGTGCGTCAGTGTGTCTTTAAAGATCACAGACAGAGAGTCGTAAACATTCTTAGACACACTTGGCTTCGGGTTGGTTTTGATTTCGTTGTTTAGATGAACAAAAATTTATGCCATAAATGCGGCGAAAGGCTGAATTTTCTGGATTTCTATTTTGGTTTTTTGAAATAAAACGATGCTCAGAAATTGAACAAAATCTCGTCTGCTAATATACGAGACTTTGACCCTTTGACCGAGTCGAACTAGGAAATGACGACACAGAACTGGAAGTAAAGGAAGTAGAACAATGTCCATGTGCTTGTCTGGGCGCATGGACTCCACACACATGCGTCAAACTGTACCTTTCTGTGATTTACCCGGTCTACTTATAAATGGCAGCAACAGACAACAGACAAAAGACTGCACTCAATAACCACTAAAAATCTCAGAATGCACACAAAAAGCCACGGTCGTGTACAAAAGCGCTATATAAATGTAATGTTATTATTATTATTATTATTATTATTATTAACATGTTAGCCTTATCCATGTTTTTAAAAAAATCAATAAAATTTTGAAGATAACACATGCTAATATGCAAGCTGGATTTTTTCCTCTTTTTATTTTCATTGGCAATCAGGGGAATTTCTAGATTTTCATCTGTACACAAATTGCAGGAGGGAAAATACCCCAATACAAAAAAATTGCAAAACTACTACAATAATGTTATAAAAGGTTAAGTATCAGCACCATTCAATCAGGTGCACTCAACTTACATATATGCGCATGTGCTTGTGTATGCGCGCGACCACACACACACACATACCTAGCCCCCCCACACACATATACACACAGACACACATACCTAGCCACCACACACACACACACACACATACCTAGCCACCACACGCACACATACTCCCTCGCCTCTATTCCTGGGGGCCCAGGCTCTCTCACACACACACTCACACATACTCCCTCGCCTCTATTCCTGGGGGCCCAGGCTCACACACACACACACACACACACACACACACACACACACACACACACACACACACACACACACACACTCACACACACACACACACACACACACACAAACACACATACTCCCTCACCTCTATTCCAGGGGACCCAGGCTCACACACACACACAAACCTCACCACCACACACATACTCCCTCACCTCTATTCCCGGGGGCCCAGGCTCTCCGTCTGTTCCGGACGTACCAGGCTCTCCCTGTCAACCCACCAGAAACAAAGCATGCCATATAGATGTACTCCCAGACTCTGCTACACTGCTATATGATGCAATCCGATTGTGACATTTGTGAGGCATGATTCTCGTGAAATTCTACTGTCTAAATGAATCTGATGAAACCCTACTAGTTATGTTCACTATATTTGTAGTCCCCCACCCCCACCCCCCCCCACCCCCCCCCCTCCCCGTACATGAATCTGACGAAATACAGTAAACAAACGCTTAACCCAATGACTCCCAACCATTCGAACCGGGAATCGATCCCAGTTCCCGAGAGATGGGAATTAACTCCGAACGTCACACCAAATATTTTCATTAAAAAAATCACCCAGAATAAAGTCTAACTCACATTTCATTTCTGAAAGATGCATATTGAATGGCAATGATGATATTATTATTCCAAAGCTAACACACTGTCACTCCGAGCATCGCGCCGAGTCAATACTGCGTCATGTCACGTGGAAAGAAGAAAAAAAAATTGGGGTCACTTCGAAAAATCCGTTCAAAAAGACTAGTGGGTGCTTTCCCTTGCTGTAAGAACCAAAAACGGACCAGCGAGAGTCAGGAACAGGAAGAACTAACTTAGTATATTGCATTGTGGGTAGGGAGAAAGTGAAAGTGAACGTACTAGACCTGGCATTCAGCGGGCGCAATCGGCGCATACGGGCTGCATGAGTTGACAAAATTCGGTTGAATTTGGCGTCTGTGTCCTAGAGAGGGCTAAGTCAAGACCCTTTTGCATCAATAGACCACACTAAAGTGTCAAAACAAATGTCTTAGTTTCAAGAATTCAAACGGACAAGAAAATGAGAAGAAACACGAGAAAGGGAAACCATTTTTATTACTTTAAATGTGAACTACACCAAAGACACTGTAATGGGAATAAGACAGACAAGCGTCCATTTTCCCCCTATATGAATAGTGAGGACAGAAACCCTGATTATGCCCCCCTTGAACCATGAACATCAGCAGTAATCTAACACTGGTTGTTACTGCTTCATAGATTTTCTGGCCGTATTTGCAGCTTCCTTATGTTTCTTTGTCTTGAGGAAAACAGGAAAAGGTTTGCCCAAGCACTCAAATTTGAATCTGGTATTTTTTTTAAAAATGTCGATTAAAATTCCAGTCTTGGGATAGAGCCACCATTTTTGTTTTTTTGTTTTTTGTTTTTTTTGGGGGGGGGTTAAGTGAAGAGCCGCCATTGTTAATGGGATCAGGAACGATAACCCTATCGGCCCGGCTCGCCGTAACTCTCCAATTGTCTGTCTTATTTCCAATACAGCGTCTTTGACTAAACACAGGCCCACCTAATCAACCCTTTCATCACCACTGTAGCCCCTCGGCACCACACTGATTTAAAGGTGGACCCTGATGGATGAGTTTTTGAAAGAAACACGTCGAGATCACCAGAAAGACAGCCTTTTCAAGGATCGGAACACTCACTTTGCTCTGGTTTCCTAGAAATCAAACCGTCAAAATGGCGATTCCTCCTTGGCGGAGAGAGAAGCCATTTTGGACGGGGTGGGTGGAGGACACTCATTGTGGTTGAAGCTTTTTCTTCTTTGTAGTGCAGTAAAAAAAAAAATTGGAGCTATTTCCTTTGTTGTGAGCGAAACTCCTTTTGGTAAATTGTAAATAAAAAGGCTTGCATTGTGGAAATTTCGTGATTTTGTCTAAGCGACTCAGGCGGCCATTAGAAAAGAGAAGGCACATGCCTTCTCTTTCACTGAAAGAATTTGACTTCCAAGCCAAGGAGGAATCACCGATTTGACGGTTTGATTTATAGGAAACCAGAGCAAAGTGAGTGTTGCGATCTCTGTAAAGGGTGTTTTCCTGATGATCTCGACGTGTTTCTTGCCAAAACTCATCCGTCAGGGTGCCCTCTTGCATTCGCATTTGTTACAGACAAAGCTTCTTCTAGTGTTCGGATTCTTTCATACATTTTCGGGAAAATCTATCTTCTGAAGCACATAGAGCGCCATACAGTTACTATCACATCATTGCAAGTGAGAAGCTTCTTCATAGTGTGTGTATAACAAGCCAGAACTTAGTGCGTGATGAAAATGCCATCAGAGGGGGTCTCAGAGTGGGGGCAAGCTACGGGCGGTTTTGGGCGGCTTGAATACACAGAGGCAACTTCCGGACGGGCGATTTTGGGCGGAATAAATGCAAGAGGGTTAAGAATTCAAACGGACAAGAAAATGAGAAGAAACACGAGAAAAGGGAAACCATTTTCATTATTTTAAATGTGAACTAGACACAGACCCACATAATCAATCCTTTCATCACCGGTGTAGCCACTTTTGGCACCACGCCGATTTAACACCCATGTCACTAAAGCGGGCGACAGACTATGTGACTGCCTCATGCGACTCGATCAGGTCGTGACGTTTCACCTCATTTGCATACCATCCTGCTTGATCAGTCTGACTCAGTCGGGCCCAGTCAGGTGACAGGGCCGAATAGGGTGGGTTCTAAATTTCACTGATCGAGTCAGATGGCTTGTGACCTCTTCTGTGCGGGAAACAAAATTTGGTCAACGTCACGACCTGATCGAGTCATATGAGGCAGTCTGTCTCCAGCTTAAAAGACATACAACAATCAGGGTCTGTTATCCAAAGGCCTCGCGTTCTTCATTTTTGGGAGATAAAGATAGGCCTACTATCAATGAATCTTTATTATTATTGCACGCTACATCTTTTCTGTTTCCAGGAAAATTTGACAGAAACTTTAAGCCGAAAATGGCTGGCATTGAAAGGGTTAAAAAAAAAGTGTTGGAGGGTGCATGTGTGTGTGTGTGTGTGTGTGGGAGGTGGGGTGGGGGGAGAAAAGACAAGAAGAAGAAAAACTTGAAAAAAAATCAAAAGTGGGGGTGATGGAGGGGAAAACATACAGTATGTTTTGATACAGTACTTTTCCCACACATACGCATGGGTTCAACTACACAAAATGAACAAAACTCCAAGCCAGGGGTAATGTCCCCCTGCAGCCGAAGCAAAAATTGATCTATGAAGGTAATTTAGTTTGCTTTTTCCTCAATTTATACAAATGCTTATTTTAAAGTGTTTGAAAAATACTGTAGACACACAAAGATCTTGTTTGACAAATTTAAAAAAAAAGGAAATTCCTTTTCTGGTAAAATTCAAAAACAGGAAAACCTTGTATACCAGGAAAAAGTTGCACCCATGTATATGTAAATTTACGCCCCCCTGTCCTCACTGACCTTTTGACCCTGTTCTCCAGTCTCTCCCTGGGGCCCTGTAGGACCAAACGTGCCCTGAAACAGACATGAACTATGATTGACAGGTGTCAGTGAATGATTGACAGGTGTCATGATCATCTATCAAACACGCCCTGAAACAGACATAACCAATGATTGACAGGTGTCAATCAATGATCGACAGGTGTCATGATCATCTATCAAACACGCCCTGAAACAGACATGACCAATGATTGACAGGTGTCAGTGAATGATTGACAGGTGTCATGATCATCTATCAAACACGCCCTGAAACAGACATAACCAATGATTGACAGGTGTCAGTGAATGATTGACAGGTGTCATGATCATCTATCAAACACGCCCTGAAACAGACATAACCAATGATTGACAGGTGTCAGTGAATGATTGACAGGTGTCATGATCATCTATCAAACACGCCCTGAAACAGACATGACCAATGATTGACAGGTGTCAGTGAATGATTGACAGGTGTCATGATCATCTATCAAACACGCCCTGAAACAGACATGACCAATGATCGACAGGTGTCATTTATCAACCAAAAGTGCCCTGAAACAGACATGACCAATGATCGACAGGTGTCATTTATCAACCAAAAGTGCCCTGAAACAGACATGACCAATGATCGACAGGTGTCATTTATCAACCAAAAGTGCCCTGAAACAGACATGACCAATGATCGACAGGTGTCATTTATCAACCAAAAGTGCCCTGAAACAGACATGAAGGACATGATTCACAGCTGTCAGTCAATGATTGACAGGTGTCATCTCTCAACCAAACAGACATGACCAATGATCGACAGCTGTCAATGAACAATCAAAAAGTGTCAAAAACAAATAAATTGAAAGATTGACAGCTGTCTCTCTCTCACACACATAATATTTAAAACACACACACACACGCACACACACACACACACACACACATGCATGCACGCACCACACACATGCACACGCACACACACACACACACTCATGCACGCACGCACGCGCACGCACACGCACACACTCACACACACACACTCACACACACACTCACACACACACTCACACACTCACACACACACACACACACACACACACACACTCACGCATGCATGCATGCACGCACGCACGCACACGCACACACGCACACACACACTCACACACACACACACACACACTCACGCTCGCACGCGCACGTGCACACACACACACACACACACACACACACACACACATACACACACACACACACACACACTCACTCACTCACACACACACACACACACACACACACACACACACACACACACACACACACACACACACACACACACACACACACACACACACACACACACACACACCATCAAAGTAGAAAGAAAGGCCGGGATTCAAACCAGGGTTAATGACGTATTGAAACAGGCAGGCGAACTTCTTAACCACTCTGCCACATTCTTTCCTATCTGGTGGGGGAACTATTTGTGCTATGAAGTTGTATCATTCTTCTTCATTCGCTCAGACAGTTTCCTGTCACATGAGCGTAGATGCGTCATGCTGCCGTTTATGCGCCTAACTAAGAAATAGTTAGGCCCAGCATGTCCGACTTCGGCTGAAGAAAATCTTTGTAAGAATTTAAAGGGACAAAAATGGTAGAATAGGGAAACTCACCAGGGTTTTGGTTTGAATTTATAGAGAAAAAAAAGGCAGGAGAATGGACCAGTAAGATAGAAAGATAGCAGATGACAGTAAGCAAAAGGAAAAGGCAGAGTCAAAGAGAGTGACAGATTAGAGGAAGTTACAAGCACAAGGGGTTTTTTCCCTCCTTTTTCTTTCTTTCCCTCCTTTCATTATTACAACAACAAAAAAGCAATACATTAATGCATGTAAGAAATTGTTGATGCACATGTGTGTACATTTTGTATTGTAAAAAAAAAAAGTCAATAAAAAAAGAAAAAAGTTACAAGCACAGAACTTTCAGAATGAATAAAAAAATGGTGTTTTACGTCCTCTCGGTCTGGAACAGACACATATGGGACATTTGTAGATACAAAGATGGTGGGAACAATGCTGGAGGCAATGCCCAGAGGCAGTGCAACACCAGTAAAGTCCCAATTTTTTAAACAATACAGATAGGTGTAGCAGTAACCACGCCTCGGCTAAACCTCATCGGCTATGGTACAGCCACAATCTAATAAACAGCAAGTTAAACACACAGAACTTCCAGAAGGTGGGGGAACTATTTGTACGAAAGACACCCCATTCACTCACAGGGTCTCCCTTCTCCCCGTCCGTTCCTCTCTCCCCCTGAGGTCCAGGGTTTCCCGGGGGTCCCGTTCTCCCCTCCTCTCCTTTAGGACCGCGGGTGCCGGGGTTACCCTGGGTAAACACGGAAAGAAACAAAATCCATAGTTATACAATCGAATCGTTATTATAGTGAAGCAACACATAGAGATTGAACGAATTTCGTGAAATATGTTTAACCCTTTCACCGCCAACATCGCATTTTTGCACCACAATGATTTAACACCTATGTCACTAAAAGGCATCAAATTGGGGTCTGTTATCCAAAGACCCTATTCTCTTAATGTTGGGAGGTAAGGATAGGCCTTGCTTTTAAATATGTCACAGAGGAATACCCAATATTACAGATAAATTTTGTTTCTCTACCCAGGTAAATTTAATGGAAAATTTTCGCTGAAAAATGGCGGGCAGTGTTAACCCTTTCACCGCCGCCATATTTCAGCAAAAAATGTCCTTTAAATTTACCTGGATAGAGAACAAAATCCGTCTGCAGTATCTTCTAAGACATATTTAAAATAAGGTCTATCCTTACTTCCCAAAACTAAGACAATAGGGTCTTTGGATAATAGACCCTGATTTGATGCTTTTTAGTGACATAGGTGTTAAATCACTGTGGTGCTGGCGATGAAAGGGTTAAAAACCTACTCCTCCGCATCTGGAATAGATGATTTTCGGAAAATTAGAATGCGTCTTTTTACCACAAAATCGGATTGTCCCCCATGAATCCTAGCAATTAATGAAAGGTCACTTGCGCAAACCACAAAATGATGTCCAGACCTGTTTACCCTGAAATCGGGCTTCGTGTATTCGAAATCCAAAATAAGTGTATTTTTTTTACAAAATAGGAGTACTCCAAAAGGAAAGTTTAAAAAAACTGAGTGCAAACATACATACATTTTTTAGCAACTTATAGAAATACTATGTCAAAAGTGTCACCCATTATTTACAACAAATTACG
>CM065707.1:29323834-29346986 GCA_017654935.2 Phymorhynchus buccinoides
GTCAGATTATAAGGCGAAGGGATCTCATTCTTGGGGGAAAAAAGTATCGCCTTGATAGCAAATAAAAAAATAATAAAATGGTACATTATTTTTTGCATGCTGGAATTTATTTTTCAACCTTAAGTCTATTGATGTTACCATTTTTCATTCCAGTTATTTCTTCCGCCTTATTTTATAAACCAGTCACCTAATTCTCTTGGACCAGAACAAATGCTAACATTATTTTGTCCTTCCCAGTAATCATCTAACAATCTTTTTTTTCTATTTAAGTCACTTTTTCTTGGACACTTCTTCTGCATTCCCAGGCCATATGGTCATAACGGGTGAGGTATGTGTATGCATCCATTTTTCTTAGTTATCACTGGTCTCCTGGCTGCATTCAGCCAATTTCGAACGTTACTTTCTCTTGGACACAAAATTTGTTTAACATTATGCGTCCTTCCCAGTAATCATCTAACAATCTTTTTTTCTATTTAAGTCACTATTTCTTGGACACTTCTTCTGCATTCCCATGCCATATGGTCATAATGGGTGAGGTATGCATATGTATCCATTTTTCAGTTATCACTGGTCTCCTGGCTGCATTCAGCCAATTTCGGATGAGCTCAAAGGAGCAAATTATTCGGAAGATTTTTTAATAAATTGTTTTAGAGAGGCAGGAGAATCGGCCAACAAGACAGAAAGCAAATTTGAAAAAAAGGCAAGAGTCAAAGAGAGTGATAGATTAGAGGAAGTTACAAGCCACAGAACTTCCAGAAGGTGGGGGAACTGTTTGTACGAAAGTCTCCCAAATGTTACCTTGTGTCCGGAGGGACCCTGAAGTCCTCTGATGCCTGGTTGACCTGGAGCTCCCTGAAACGACACAGGTGAAAATATCGACACTGTCACAAAACCATCTGATAGGCCGGGTTCACATTAGACGCGTAAGTTCCATACGGAAAACCCTAAATAAGTGGAAGAAAGAAGGATAAAAGTTTACGCATATAGGGGAAATTCGGACACGTGCGCAATTTTTTTCCCCATTCTTTGTTTCACTTATTTATGGATTGCGCACGGGTTTCCGCATGGAATATCCGCTTATGTGTGTACACGGCCTAATACTGATAAAAGAACATAAGTGGAAGAAAATAAGTGGACTCACACAGACTTTTACCAAGACATGAAAAATACACATGCGCGCAAGCACGCACACACACACACAGATACACACACGCACACACATAAACACATGCACACACACACACACACACACACACACATACACACACGCACACACACACGCACGCATGCACGCACACACAAACACACACACACGCATGCACGCACGCACGCATGCACACACGCACACACACACATTCATACACACTACCACACGCACACACACATGCATGCACACACACACACACACACACACACACACACATGCATGCACGCACGCATGCATGCACACACACACACACGAAACCCACACACACACATGCATGCACACACACACACACACACACACACATACACGCATGCACGCACGCACACGCACACGCACACGCACACACACACACACACGCACACACACACGCACACGCACATGCACACACACACACACACACACACACACACACACACACACACTCTCTCTCTCTCTAAATAGAGTTATTTCACAATGTGTTATATTATTAGGTTAATATTAAGTACTTTGGAATGTTTTGTTTTGCATGTTGAGTTATTTTTTCAAGTTGCTTTCGTATTACTTTTCATTCTGAGGACAGGATGAAAAAAAGCTCTGAAGCTTACTCCTTTATCCTCAATAAAGATCATTTTGACTTGACTTGACTTGACTTGACACATTCACACACACACACATTCATACACACCACCACACCACACCACATCAAACACAATTCAAACCTACAAACGCACGCAAGCACACTTCCCCCCTCCCCAGTCCTCATCATTTCTTTCCCGCCCACCGCCACCCAACCTCTACGCTCCCCCCCCCCCCCACACACACACATCCATACTCACAGGAGATCCTGGTGGTCCCTGAAGACCTAGTGGACCCTGGGGCCCTGGGGGACCCTGAAAACAAAACAAAAAAACATGCATTTTTTTTGTTATTGAACAGGTTTTTTTTTACATTTTCCAATACAGAACATAAACATAATTACGAAAAATAATACAAACCATATGACAAAAATAACACAACACATACACATACAAACACATACGCATGCACATATTCACACACACGCGCACGCACACAAACAGGCATTATTATTAAACACCTTTTCATTTAAAACAACAACAACGTCAAAAGCTCAAGCAAGTAAGAGGGAGGAAAGGGAGAGATGGTGACAGAGAAAGGGAGAGAGAGATGGAGAGAGATGGAGAGAGAGAGAGATGGAGAGAGAGAGAGAGAGAGAGAGAGGGGAGAGAGAGAGGGGGGGGGAGAGAGAGAGAGAGAGAGAGAGAGAGAGAGAGAGAGAGAGAGAGAGAGAGAGAGAGAGAGAGAGAGAGAGAGAGAGAGAGAGAGAGAGAGAGAGAGAGAGAGAAGAAAATGCTGAACAGCTATTTCGGATTTCTCACAAGCTTCGATTCCAAATAACATTCACCTTCAAAGCATACTACAAGGCGATGCCTTTCTCTCTCTCTTTCTGAATAAGAACCTGTGGGCTTAACCCTTTCAATGCCAGCCATTTTTTCAGCTAAAACTTTCCATTAAAACTTACCTGGGTAGAGAAAAGATTCTGTCTGCAATATTGGGGATTCCTCTGTGACATGCATAAAATAGGGCCTATCCTTACTTCCCAAAATTAAGAACAACTAGTGTCACTGGATACCAGACCCTCATTTGATGCCTTTTAGTGACATGGGTGTTAAATCATTGTGGTGCCTAAGAGGCGACAGTGGCGATGAAAGGGTTTTAAACCCTAAACCCCCCCAAGCACATCCAAACACACAAAAAGTGATCTTACCGGTGGGCCGTGCTCCCCCTTCTGACCAGTCTCTCCAGGGTGGCCTCGGTCTCCCTGCAAAATTAGATGAAATACAATACAATTCAATTCAATAGGAATTGTTCGGAAATAATTAAGGGGAGTAATTTCATGGTGTGTGGGAGTGATCTTGCCTAATTCAATCAGTCAAACAGGGGAAGTCACTCTACCATCAGCTCTCGTAGCCTATCGACTCGTGTGTTTGAGCAGACATACAGCACTTAGAACACCGTGCGTCATTCTAAAACACATTATGTCATTTATATTTTTTTTACGTCACATTTTGCAAGTTTTATCAGTTTGTGGCCACTGGCCACCCCTAATTTTTCTATTAAAAAATGTGTTGCAAGTCGCTGACTCGCATCCTGCGGTTTCAAGCTTCAACGCCATTGTTGCATTGTTGCTATGGTATTTGACCAAGTAATGGAGGTAAACAACTCTAATTTTCATGAAATGCTCTCCCCTAGTTTTTTTTTTTTTTTTTTCTCAGAAAATCGTCTATTGGAAGAAAAATAAAATCACTGTGATGATAACTTAAAAAGTGGTCAAGAAGGTTAGGGCTGTGCCGGTCGGGGCTTGTCTCCAGGGAGATGCTATAGTAGCCCGACTGGAGTCATGAAAGGCTGGTGGAGAGATCTGTATTTTTTTCAGTTGCTCCTTTTTATTTTTTTCTACCGCTCCACACCACACTGTACATCCAGATGGAAAGCTCAGCGTAACTATTGAGATTCAGATTATAAGAAATATCGATTTATTTGACTAGACACTGAACTGCATTATACATTTTCCTACACACGCTGAGTTAGAAATACAATGCCAATGAGCAACTTAGGACATGGATTTGACCGCCAGGGGGCAATCAAACCAGTAGGGGCTTAGCGCGTGCTATTCTTAGGTAGGCGTTAGTGAGAGAGATGAGAGAGAGTGAGAGAGGAGAGAGAGAGAGAGAGAGAGAGAGAGAGAGAGAAGACCATGAGTCCCTCCTCCCTACTCTCCCTCTCTCTCTCGCACACTACGCACAACTCAGAATATCATGCGCTAAGCCCCTACTGTTTTGATTGACCTATGGTGGTAAAATGCGCGTCCTAAGTTGACCATTCCTATTGAATCAGATTTGAAAATAGCAGAGCCGAGGGGGCGGTGGCTATTCCGGTGAGCTGGGCTATGATCTAAGAATTTGCTGCCAGTGTTAGAGAAAATCTGCCTTTTCTGCTCGCTTCCTCCCTCGCTTTAATCTGCCTGTAGGGGCTTTCACTCTTTCACCGCCAGCCATTTTTCTCGTTACAAATCTCCATTAAACCTGCCTGGGTAGAGAAAAGATATTGTGTCCGACCAGGCAAGATGGAACACCATATGAACAACAGACAAAAAGGACAAAAACACGATACTCAAATCAGTGATTGCGTTAGGAATTTTGAAAAAACAGTCCCATCGCGAACAATGCCCCCAACAAACCGGCGCAAAACAGTGCATCAGCGACAATGCCCCCACAACAACCTCGGTGTCACAAACCAGTCGCCTCAGCGACAATGCCCCCCCACAACGTGTCCAAAACCCAGTGCCATCATCGACAATGCCCCAAACAACCGGTGTCAAAAAACTGAGGTACCCTCAGCGACAATGCTCCCCCAACACCGGTGTCAAAACCCCGTGCCATCAGCCGACACTTGTCCCCCACAACAACCAGGCGTCCATACAACCAAGGTCCCATCAGCGACAATTGCTCCCCAGACAAACCGGCGTCAAAACCAGTGCCTTCAGCGACAATGCTCTTTCAACAGTCTGTGTCAAACCCAGTCCCATCAGCGGACAATTTTTTTTGTTTTTTGCCCCTCCCAACAAACAGGTGTCAAAAACCAGTCACATCAGCGAACAATGCTCCCCAACAACTGGTGTCAAAACCAGTTCACATCAGCGACAATGCTCCCCAAACAACGAGTGTCAAAACCAGTCCATCAAGCGGACAATGCCCCCAACAACAGGTATTCAAAACCAGTCCTATCAGCGAAAATTCCTCCAACACGCTGGTGTCAAAACCAGTCCAATCAGCCACAATGCCCTACCAACAACTAGGTGTCAAAACCAGTACCATAAGCTTGCAAATGCTCACCAACTAACGGTGTCAAAACCAGTCCCATCAGTGACAATGCTCCCCAACAAACAGGTGTCTCAAAACAGTCCCAATAAGCCACACATGTCCCCAACAACAACCGGTGTCAAAAGCAGTCCCATCAACCACCACTGCCCCCGAACAAACGGTGTCATAAACCAGTCCCATCAAACACAATGCTCTCGATTAACCGGTGTCCAACAAACCAGTCCCATCAACCACAATGCACCCCGAAAAACCCGGTGTAAAAAACAGATCCACTCACCCACAATGCCCCCCAACAAACGGTGTTAAAACCAGTCCCCCCCCCCATCAACAATTCCCCCTAACAAACCGTGTCCAACCCAGTCCCATCAGCGACAAAGCCCCCCAACAACAAGTGTCACAAACCAGTCCCATCAGCGACAATGCTCCCCAACAACAGGTGTCAAAACCAGTCCCATCAGCGAAAATACCTCCACAACAACCGGTGTCAAAACCAGTCCCATCAGCGACAATGCTCCCCAACAACTGTTGTCAAAACCAGTCCCATCAGCTGGACAATGCCTCCCAATAACCGGCGTCAAAACCAGTCCCAGGGAAACAAAAACCAGTGAAACCCACACAAGATCAAAGCCTCCGTTGAAACAATTATCAGTACTAGTCCCCCAACCCACAAACGTATCAGTCCTTGGGACTGACAGGTCAATTTGTTTTCTCAGTATTTTGGTTTTGTAATCAGCATTTTATTGATAATTACCAGTAAACGCGAACATTGCTGGAGTAATACAATGCTTCTCAACTCCAGGAAGGAGGTTGAGGGCTCATTTTAAAAAAATAAATAAAAAAACACCTTTTGGTACATAAAATACATTGTACATCAAATTGAATATTTTTCAATATAATTGTATAGACAGTTTCCCCTTCTTCTTCGTCAATCGGCTCGTTCCTGTCATATAAGCGCGCAGATGCATCATGCTGCCATTATGCGCATAACTAAGAGAATAGTTAGTGGGCTTAGCATGCCCATCTTCATCTAGAGAAATACCTCGCAAGATTTCTTGGAAAAAGGGCAGTAGAATGGCAGCATTACGGCCTGGTGCACATTAGACGCTAAGTTCCGTAGCGGAAAATCCTAAATAAAGTGGAAGACAGAGGATAAAAGTGGACACATATATGGAAACGTCGGACACGTGTCGCGCAAATCTTTTCCTTCTTTTGCTTCACTTATGCATGGATGCGGCACATGGAAGGCTTTCTCCGCATGGAATATCCCGCCTATGTGTGTTACATGGTCCCTTAAGGGCAGACAGTGAAACCTAGGTATGGACTCAGAAAGCAACGGGGGAAAAAAGGCAGAAGTCATAAGAGAGTGACAGATTAGATGGAAGTTTACAAGCACTGAACTTCCGGAAGGTGGGGGTACTATTTATTAACAGAAGACCCCCTGTGAAACTGAGCATTTCCCACCAATCACTGCACCTTCGTTCTTCCGTCAATGCCTGGGGCGCACGGTGACCTGTGGTGTCCTCTGTAGCCCGCAAAAAAAAAACATGAAAACACAAACATTCTTCAGCTGAAATGCCATACACACTATTTTTCGATGGTAAAATGACCACGATTTTTCGACGGTCACAAAACAACAACGTTTGCTTCAATTTCCATGCACCTAAATCGCTGGCACTTTCGACGGTAACAACAAAACCGTTCTTAGCCATTCCATTGGCACGAAAATCGTTGGCAATTTTCGTACATAAAAAACACCACGTTGCTTGCAATTCCTTGGCACTAAATCGCTGGCAATTTTCGCGGTAACAACAAAACCCGTGTGCTTTCAATTCTTGACCACTAAAATCCGCTGGACAGTTTCCATGGCGCTGTTCAATCATCCCGGCAAAAAACAAAAAACACCAACAAACACAAAACGATTGCGCCAATGGAAATTGCAGCAAGCATTTTTCCGCTAGTTTTCTCCATGCTTTTGAGCCATGCGCCCGTTGTGAACAGTCCATAGATCATTAAGATCCACGAGGTTTATCCCAAAGTTAAGGCTAGTTGTTTCCTGATCAAAAGTCATCCAACAGGCCCTCGCCGGCCTATAAACGCTGCACGAGACTAACTATACTATCCTATACTATACCCTAAGGCTGAGACGATGCTATACTATACTTACAATTACTATTCATGGCTGGAGTGCAGAAACACGATGATCAGAGTAGCGCGATTCTCATAAAAACCAAAGGAGGAAAAAAGAAGCTGCGAGTCCGGGGCCCGTGTAGGTTAAATCGCAAAATATAACTTCCAGCTTGCAGCTTTGCAAACTGCAGAGTAATGATAAATAAGCAGTCTCGGCGGCCCCAAAGCAGTAACCGAAATGTCCCATTTGAGGAACGAACCCAATCGAGCGAACAAATAATGCTTAGGCAATTACCCCTCAAACATTAAATTTTTTTCCCCTTCACCAAGCAATAAAAATTGCGAACGACTGCAAACTGCGCATGGAATGATCGTGCCTATGGGGTGGACAAATGTTTATCGTGGTAACGCTAAAATGAATCGCCCGGGGCGAATATCACCCCCATTCAATTCTTGCCTTAAAAACGCACACTACAATTGCTACTTATATAGTGAGAAAAGAATCTCAAATTAATCTCATTTTTGCGCAATCCAAAAACAAAATGCGATCCCGTTTTGCTTCCACCCTCTCCCCTCCTCGCCTCCCTCATGAAAAAAGAAAGAAAAGCTTTCATTAATGAGCATAAATCTTAAATTCTTTACAAAATATCGAATTTAAAACAAAAATCATCTTTAACCATCACCTTTCACATTTTTAAAACTCGGTGTTTCTTGCTTTAGCAATCTTCCTCTTTTCCCCTTCATTCTTCTGCGTTCCCAGGGCCCCAGCATACAAGGCCATAAGGGGTTGGGTACGTCCCGTAGGTGTCCTTTTCAGTTTTCCACTGGTCTCACCCCGCTGCATTCAGACGCATCAGGACAATTAACTGAATTAAGATTAAAATTCAGTCCGTACACAATTCTGATTTCAGAGGAGGTTTTACAAATATAAAAAAAAAAAATTCCAATGTCAACCAATAATAATAATAATATACTGGAAGCAGGGATTATTCTTAGCATCGTCTTCCGTCTTGATCTGAATCAAATTTTGAAATGACCTATGTTTTTGCAGGCAAGAGGTCATCAGTGACTTATTATGTTTACTTCTTGTCTGTTAGCAACTTAATACGCTGCAACTGATTCCATGATCGAGATTGACTTTGGTGCGAAGACTAGACTAACATAAATACACTATTATTACTTTTACTGTACTACTTTTTCATGCAATTGGTGGGTTTTTTTTAAGCAAACTTTTCTCTCAAGTCGTTGAACATTGCAGTCTATAAACTACATGTTGATGGCATTAGTGTCATAGAAACAGTTTTTGTTGCGTTCAAGTTGTATTTACATATTGTTTTTATGAAAATGACCTAGTATAATTTTCATCGAACTGATCAAATGACCTATGATGTCCAGTGATAGATTGATCCTCCTGTATAGTACATTTATATAGCGCTTTAACCTCAGATGAGCCCAAAGCGCTTACAATCAATTATTCATCAACAATATACACAAAAACAGCATTCAAAAATGACACCAACCAGTAACAATGCATAACAAGCAACTTCTCTCTCTCATCTTCCTCGTCATCCATCTCTCTCTCCTCGCTTCGTCTCGATCTCTCTCTCTCTTCTCTCCGTCCTCTCTCTCTTCATCTCTCTCTCTCTCTAACCCACACAACACACATTTAGCACACTGACGTCGTCATCCCCATTCAGTAAGCCACAGCAACCGAATCATAAATAACTCGTCTAATATACATACCCGCGGTCCCAGGTTCGCCCTCCGTTCCCTTTTGACCCAGAACTCCCTCGAGGCCTGGATGGAATCATCATTGTCCAATGACAATACATGTCATAATTATCATGTCAATCTTTGAAGTCAAAGGTGTGTGTGTGGGTGTTGTGTGTGTTTGCAAACATTGAAAAGAAGAAAAAATAACCAAAACAATAAAAAGCTAACAAAACATGCACAAAATGCCACACGACACTTATGCATTTCTCTCCTCTCATCTCTCCATCTCATCTCATCTATCTCTCTCTCTCTCTCTCTCCTCCCTCTCTCCTCTCTCTCTCTCTCTCTCTCTCTCTCTCTCTCTCTCTCATAAGCTACCAAGTATTCGCATAATAGTACCTCTGTTATTGTTTAAAGATTTGGGCTTTCCTGGTGTTTGCACTGCCGTCTTCTTGCCATTGGCCTCCAGGATCTTCCCACCATCTTTAGATCTACTAATGTCCCATATGTGGTCTGTTGCAAAAACCCCCAGACCGTAGGACGTTAGCAGAATTTCCGTTCTGTCCTTGTCAGTCAGTCTACTCACTCAGTTAAACACACCCATAAATACTCAAACACACACACAGCACACACAACACTCTCCTCCTCTCTCTCTCTCTCACACGACTACAACACCCATACAGACCCTACATACACACCACAACGACACACACACCTACACCACACACTACACACATACACTACACACACCACACTACACACATTACACACACACTACACACACACATGCACAAACACACACACACTACAACATCTCCTTTCTCTCTCTCTCTCTCTCTCTCCTCCGTTCTCTCTCTCTCTCTCTCTCTCTCTCTCTCTCTCTCTCTCATCTCATCACACTACACACACACACACACAACACACACACACACACAACACCCACACACATCCCACGATACACACACACACACAGCTACACACCCACACACCACACACACACACACTACACACACCGCACGCACACAAACACATACACACAACCAACACACACACACACCACACACACACACACCAACCACACCACATAAACGCACACCTACCACACACCCACCATACACACACATCACGCATACGAACGCGCACAACCACACACAGCTAAACCACACATACACACACATGCACACACACAAAACGCCCACTCACACACACACACCACACAACACACACACACCCACACACATCACCACGACACACCACACCACACACACTTACTAGTGTCCCCTCCTTTGGGCCCCACGGGTCCCACTCCTCCGCAGACCAGGATTCCCTGTAAACAAGATGGCGCAGTCACACGAATTGGACTCCCAGTAGACTAAGAGATAGAGAGAGAGATCGAGAGAGAGAGGAGAGAGACAAGACGCAGGCAGAGAGAAGAGAGAGATAGAGAGAGAGAGAGAGATAAGAGACAGGATGGAGAGATGAAGAAGAGAGCGGGTAGCCTGTAAATGGTTTAATGTAATAATGGCACTTAGGCCCAATCACATATCAAGGGGACCACTGGGAGAAAGAGAGCGACTTCATACTTCAGACTCTTTTTTTACAAGGATATGTAAGAATTTAGGCTTTAGTCCTAGTCTTCCATTTTTGTCCTTGATAGAGAGAGAGAGAGAGAGAGAGATAGAGCATAGAGAGAGAGGAGAGAGAGAGAAGAGAGAGAGAGCGAGAGAGAGCGAGAGAGAGAGAGAGAGAGAGAGAGAGAGAGACAGAGTGCAGAGATGAAGAGATAGGGGGAGCCCTGAAATAGTTTAATGTTTAATGGCCTTAGGCCTCAATCAAATCCATGGACAGGTGAAGAAAAAGAGAGAGAGAGAAAGGAGAGAGAGTAGAAGAAGAGAGTAGAGAGAGAGAGGACTTAGAGAGAGAGATAGAGAGAGAGTACGAGAGAGAGAGAAAGACAGAGAGAAGACAGAGAGGTGGTGAAGAGGAGATAGTGGGGGAGCATGGAAATAGTTTTAATCGCATAATGGCCCTTTAGGCCACAATCAATAGCAAGGGACGGGGGAAGAAAGCCGAGAGAGAGAAAGAGAGAGAGACGGACAGGATACAGACAGAGAGAGTGATTGAAGAGAGAGAGGGGCTTGAGCCTGTGACATAGTTTAGATTGTATAATGCTTTAATAAAACAATCACAAAAACCAAAAAACACAATAAAGACATAGACATAGTATGTAGACAATCAAAATATAAAATAATGCGACTATTTTAAACACTGTGCGCACATCAATTTTGATCACAGGCACACATACAATCACACACACATACACACACACATATACCCCAGCACACACACACATCATGCGCACGCATAAAACCAGTTATCTACACATCCATCTAGCTTATACATTAATACACATATGTTTACACATGCATACAATACAGATACTTGCATTCACCAATTATTATATACAAATATCTTAGTCTATAATGCATACATTCGTAATACAAAAAAAAAACATTACATATTCTACATGCTACACAAACATACACAGATAGGCCTACATAGAATACAATATATAGAAAGTACAGACATAGAGTAGACAGATACATAATATGACATCCTACATTCATACTGTGTTTGGAAAAAATTATAAAGCAAACAATATGAACACTCACCATTGCCCCAACGTTTATGTCCAACACTACCGTCTGCCCCCAGCCCCCTCCCTCCCTTCCCCGTCCTCTTACCCCGCACATATTCATCATAATACTTGTTAGAATATAAGAAACCAAAACAATTACAGGATCACATTGTCTCTGATGTACCTTACGCCCATATATCTGCCTATACCTCATTATGGCCATATGAGCCAAACGGAACGACCCCAGAAGAGGCAGAAGAAGAATACATGGTCAGAATCAAATTTCACTTAAGATTGGCCTGGCAGTACCGCGTGGAGCCTGGCTCGTTCCCACAGATGAGACCGCCTTTCTCCTCCCTGGGACAAAAGACGGTTTGATATGTGTAAATACTGTAATTTTTTTTTTTGTTTTTTTCCCCCCCTCCCCCCCCCTCACATACAGACAAGCGTACGCTGACATAAACATGGTGAGTGTATGAGCACATGCACACACACACACACACACACATCACACACACACACACTCACACACACAGACATAAACACAGCACAACCGCACACAAACACACGTGCACTCACCACAGTCACACGCACAAAATTACAACACATTCGCAATCTCTCACACAGACACAGATCACTCTCCTCCCTCCTCTCATGCATTCTCTCTCTCTCCCCTCTCTCGCTCCTCCTTTTCATCCATTCTCTCTCTCTCTCTCTCGTCTCCTGCTCTCGTCTCTCTCTCTCTCGTACCTCCCCCACCTCCTCTGACATATAACACACAACACACAACAGCCTTTGCACACACAAATACACAAAGAAATTTCAAACTATGCTCAATCTCTCACAAGCCAAAGTTCACTCTCTCCCCTTATCCATCCATTCTCTCTCTCCCCCTCTCTCT
The DNA here is from genome assembly GCA_017654935.2 of Phymorhynchus buccinoides. Lineage (NCBI taxonomy): Eukaryota > Metazoa > Mollusca > Gastropoda > Neogastropoda > Raphitomidae > Phymorhynchus > Phymorhynchus buccinoides. Next base: position 29,336,302 of record CM065707.1, read on the forward strand.
CGCCTCCTTCTTCACTCCATTCTCTTCTCTCTCTCTCTCTCTCCCGTTCTATGATCATCATCTTCTCTTCATCATCTCTCATCTCTCTCTCCCCCCCCCTACCTACCCTCGGACCTAAACACCCACACACACAAACACACACAAAGCACACCAAAATTACAAACATTCCCATCTCTCACACAGACCCAAAGATCACTCTCATACTACTTCTCATCCATTCTCTCTCTCACCCCCTCTCTCTCCCTCCTTCTTCTCCAGTCTCTCCTCTCTCTCTCTCTCCCCGTTAAAATTCCGCTCCCCTACCCTACCACCCCTCTGCATAAAACACACACAGGAGTTACACAAATTACAAACATTCACAATCTCTCACACATGACACCAAGATCCCTCTCTCCCTCTCTCATGCATTCTCTCTCTCCCCCTCCTCCCCCGCTCCTTCTGTAATCCATTCTCTCTCTCTCTTCCCCCACCCCCTCTCCTTCATCCATATTTCTTTCAATCTATTCTCTCTCTCTTCTCACCCTCTACAAATCTCTTCTATATTTCCGTGTTGTTTTTGTCGTAAACCCTAGGCTATTAAAAACTCCGGATCCTCCCAACAGCCGAAGCACCTGAAAACACCATGGTACAAATGCACCCCTTATGATGAGAACATTACGGTGCATGTGACCGTTTTGTATTTACCAAAGACGCCCACGTGGCAGCCACACTCCGACTGTGCGGAGGGGATCTATATTCCTTCAATCTCAATGTCGCCCTCTCTCCCTCCCCCCTTTCTCTCGTCTCTTTCCTCCCCCATACCACTGTCCCCTCTGTTCTCAGCTCTCACCCCCCCCCAGACGGCTGTTTTTTACTCTACTCTTTTCAGGGGGGGAAAGTAGCATTCCAACTCAATTTGGAACTCTGCTACTCTTCAAAATTGAAAATATGCTCTACTTACTCATTTTAAGTGAACTTGTTTGATTGTTTAATGAATCAAAACTACACCTTTTTACCAAAACTACTCATTTTAGCTATCCACACTACTCAATGACTTGTGTAGGGGTAAACAGATCTGCTAATCTCCCTCAGTTTAAGGACATTGTTTGAGTTTAATGTGAATAAACTACAACAGCGAGTTTTAGCCCAAACCACTCATTTTTAGAACTATCCACACTAACTCAAGACTTGTGTAGGGGGTAAACAGGTCTGCCACCCCCCCCTTTCTTCCTTTAGTTCCTCACACGCGCTCACTCTTCAACCCCAACAGCCAGACCTGTTTACTCCTACTCGTGTGGTCGGAGTAGCATTCTATTAAAATTTGGACCTCTACTACTCTTCAAAATGGAAATAATGCTCTAATTACTCATTTTAGTGAACATATTTGATGTTATGAAGAAACTACTGCAGATTTTACAGCCAAACTCTAAATTTCGCTACCCAGACTACGCAAGACTTTGTGGTAGGGTGGTAAACAGGTCTTTGTCCACTCCCCTCTCTTCCTTACTCTATTCATTCTCTTGCCCTTCACCTCCCCACTCCACCCCACCCCACTAAAGATACTCTCTCTCTCTTCTCTCCTCATCCTCTCTCTTCTCCTCTCTCCCTCTCGACCTCTGTCTCTCTCCTCTGTCTCTCTCTCTCTCTCTCTCTCCCTCTGTCTCTCTCTTTCTCTCTCTCTCCCTCTGTCTGTCTATCCTCTCTCTTTCTCTTCCTCCACTCTCCCCTCTGTCTTCTCTCTCTTCTCCTTCCCTACTCCTCATCCATCTGTCTCTCTCTTCTTCCCTCTGTCTCTTCTCTCCCTCTGTCTCCTCTCTCGCTCTCTCGTCCTCTCGTCTCCCTCCCTCTGTCTTCTCTCTCTCTCTCGCTCTCTCATCCCTCTGTCTTTCTGCTCTCCCTCTCTCTCTCCATCTGTCCTCGTCTCTCTTCCCGCTGTCTCTCTCAGTCCCTCTGTCTCGCTCTCTCCGTCTCGCTCTCTTCTCTCTCTCTCTCTCTCTCTCCCCTCCTGTCTCTCCTCTTCTCTCTTACAGGGGGAACCCTCCAGTACGGCTGGCTGGATACCTCTTGCTCCTTAGGACCCTGTAGATATTCATCATCATCTTCAACACTAACCATCAACATCGTCATCATCGTCATCATCATCATCCGTCAACATCGTCATCATCGTCTCATCTACCATCTGTCATCATTATCATCACACAACACATCATCGTTGTCAGTCATCATCATCATATCCATCATCATCATCTTTTTCATCAACATCATCAACATCGATCATCGTCATTATCATCCTCAACAACATCATCATCATCACACATCATCATCATAATCATCGTTGTCATCATCATCGTCAGGCATATCATCATCATCATCGATCAAAAGCATTGTCATCATCATCATCATCATCATCAACATACATCAGCACTCATCATCACAACAACATCCTCTTTTCATCACATCCACTGTCATCATCATTATCTGTAATATCAACATCATCGCCATCATCATCCATCCTTTTTATCACCATCATCATCATCAACATCACATCGTGTTTATCACCATCATCTCTTTTTTTATCATATCATCATCATCATCATGCATCATTTTCTTCTTTTTTCATCATCATCATCATCATCATTGCGCATCATCATCCTCATCATTATTATCATCATGGTTCTTTCCTTATATGTTATTCCACTTCAATGATTATGCTTGATGAGGAGGATTCGACCAGTAGAAAAGAATATGACATGTGAAGACAAAGTCAATACAATTGAAAACAGAAGAAGACAAAGAATAATAACACTAAGAAAGAAGACAAAGAGAACACTAGAAATAGAAAGAAAAGGAAAAAGAAAAGAAAGACAATGACATGATCTACCATATTCATGAAATTTGGCTTGTAAATTTGTAAGCCAAATTTATAAATATAGAGCTCAGTCATTTAATTCGGTACGTCCCTTTGGGAGATAGAAAACAACACAAGGTCAAAACAAGTGTCACTTGATGGTTTTGTATTAAAGTCAAAGTTTCAATGCAAGGTCAAACCAAGGTCCAAAATTGTCTCAAGTTCACTGTGTAACGGTCAACCAAGGTCATGTCAGGGTCAGGCCAAGTTCACTATAAGATCACATCATGTTCACATCATGGTCCAAGTCAACGTTCACCATAGGTCAAATCAGTGACACATCAGTTCACTGTCAAAATTCTGTAAGTTCAAATCAAGGTCACACCCATGGTCATGTCCCAAGTTTCACAGTACAGTCAAATCAAGGTCACATCCAGGCTCGATCGTAAAGTTTCACTGTCAGGTCACATAAAGGTCATAACCAGGGTCATGTCAATGTTCAAGGTTCAACCATAAAGATCATACTAGGTCCGTGTCAAGTTCACAGTTTATGTTAGGTAAAGGCAAGGTCTACTAAGGCCTTTTTTTTGGGAAGTCAAGGTCACACTGACCTTACGTGACTTCCTGGGAACCCTCACACCGAGCCCTCACTGGAATCCTCCAGTCTGGGGGTCCGGGGGGAACCTGGGTTGTCGCCCTGAGTGCCCGGGGACCCTGTCAACGAAAACACCGCCACAATACAGAAACAACACACAGTCATCTCTTCTGCATTGTTCTTTCAATAGGATTGTTCGGTAGAATATAATTAAGGGGAGTACATTCATGGTGTGGTGGAAGTGATCTTGCCTAATTTTCAGAGTCCGAGTCAAACAGGGGAAGTCCACTCTACCATCAACCTCTCGTAGCCTATCGCTCTGTGTTTGAGCGACATACAGCACTTCAGTAACACTTTGCGTCTCTAAAAAAACGTATGTCATTTCACAATTTTACTTCATAGTTTTTGCAAGTTCTATCAGTTTGTGGACACTGGCCACCCCCTCATTTTTCAAAACAATTTTGTTTGTGCACAGTCGCTGACTTCGCATCCTGCGGTTTCAGCTTCGACACTATTGTTGCATGTTGCTTTGACCGGTAATGGAGGTAAACAAGCTCTAATTTTCACGAAGTGCTCTCACCCTAGTTTTTTTTTGTTTTCCGAAATCGTCTATTGATTTTGTTTTAAGCCACTTTCCACACCCCGACTACTGTGACCTCGACCCGAGATTGCACTCCCACGGTGAGAATTTTTTGAGAGCGTCGGCTCCAATTGCACTTAAAGAATGGGCACCTAAAAACAAACACTTACCGACATGCACAGACACACCCCCTCTATGGTCCATTCTTCACATTCTGACATGTGCGATATTCAAATACCCATAATCTTTTGAATTATATATTCCTCCTGGCAACACGGCAAGGCATGGAGCACACCAGACAGAATAAACACGATGTATACAACACACCTGATCATGTCGATGCCATCCACACCACATATACACCTCAGACACAGCACCGAGTCTGCACTCAACAGAGATCAAGTCTAACAACAGACCTACAACATACTCAGACCAGTCATATCCTTTCCTATGTACATGACATACTTTACAATAACTTACGGGTCTCTGTAACAATAGTCTGTGTACAAAACTTCCACGTACATTGTCCAGACCAAGGGCCTTTATTCACGGTTGAGATAGCTAGACTACTTAGCATGATGCATAACATTATAAGCTCTTCCAATGTCCTATAGGATTTATAGGACGTTTTGGAAGATCTTCTAAGTTAGCATCATGCTTATTCTCATGCTATCTCAACGTGAATACAGGCCGCAGATATAATTTCAAGGACTCATCCTGTGGCGGACAATGCGGGCCTTTGCCTTCCCGCCTGAGCTCCCGCTAGTTGCATTGTGCTTCTGACCTTGACTACATGGCTTTTAACTTCCTTTCACCCGCCAAAGTCGCATTTTAGCATCCACAGTGATTTAACACGTATGTCACTAAATATGGCATCAAAGTGAATCTCATTGATTCCGACGGACACTATTGTCCTTACAGTTTTGGAAGTAAGATAGATCTTCTTTTTATATCTGTCACAGAAGACTCCCCGGATACTGCAGAGGTTTTGTTCTCTACCCGAGGTAAATTTAATGAAATCATTTGGCTTAAATATGGCTGTCTGGTGAAAGGGGTAAGGCCTATCAACCATCCCTAGGAATGGGTGAACCTTGTCACTTACACATCTGACGCAGCGTGCGAAGGCTGCTTCCCTCACCTCAACAGGGTGAAAACAGGGTGAAAACCCACTTCTGTGGCTGCAAGCCATTCGAATACTGAGTCGCATTATGCGAGCAAACTGGTTGTTTTAAAACGTCCTCTTGGTCTGAATCAGACACATATGGACATTTGTAAATACAAATATGGTGGGAATCAATACTGAGGCAATGCCCGGAGGCAGTACCGAAACCAGGCTAAAAATCCCGATTTAAAAAAATTAATTACACGATAGCTGCTAGCGGTGACCACGGGCCCTCTGTTTACAACTCATGCGGCTATGCACGCGCCACACGTAAATATAATTGCATATGAACATATTCTGAGCGCGTGAATTGCCTTCCCAGTCTTTTTATATACTACGGGCTGTGGCCTTTTGTTTTTTTTGCTAAGCACTCTGCCCATGTGCCCAGGTCAAAGTTCTTTGGACAGACTGTGCAATTAGTTTTCCAGTTTTGAAAAACCATGGTGTTGATGGTGCTAACCAGCTCGATATTCTTTTTGTTGCCGTGTCCAATACATTCATTGAAAATGCAGTCCTCCTTTCCCCATTTTTACGGTACACGAAAAACACGGAAGTACGGTAGAGACAGTAACTTCCAGCGATGAGTCGGCTAATTCCGTTATGACCTTGAAAGCTTGTTTTTTCCATTTGAGATTTATTTTAATAACCTTCAAATATTTGTTGTGGAAGACAGATTTGACTTGATGATTAAGGCCATGGTCAGACACGATATGTGAAAATCCAGGACTTTCCCAAGGATTTGAGGTTCTTCTTTGCGTTTTCAAGCACTTATTCAAGCCCTTGAAAGGTGCTGTGTCCAATTTTCCAGGACTTTTCAAAGTTTCAGGAGCCCTGTAGGAACCCTGAATTACACTTGCTGACTATCCGGTACCGGGTACTGGTACCTACCGCTCTCACAGACCCTCTCACGGACCTCTCCCGACACCCTTGGTCACCTGGGGGGAAAACCCTGACAATATCACCACATGAGAACAGCAGTACAGTGGTAGAAATGTCCACGTCAAAAACCGGATAACTCACAATAATTTTTGGGTCCCAGTATTCTGTCTTTTCTCTGCTTTCCCAGGCCATATGTCCATATGGGTAATACGTATGATTGTCTGGTTTCGGCTTTACCAGTCTCCCAGCTGCGTACCCAGGCCGACACATTCCGATTTCAGAAGGAGCTCAAAGGAGAAAACTATTATGAAGATTTTTTTGAAAAAAGGCATGAGAATGAGCAATAAGTCAAGAAAGATTAGTGATAGAACTCAAAGGGAAGAAGGCAGAGTCAAATAGAATGGCAGATAGAGGAAGTTTCAAGCACAGAACTGCCAAAAGTTGGGGAATATTTTTTTATAAAGACGCCGCCCCGGTATCCCCACGGGGAGGTTCCAGTATATAATTCTCTATGTTAAAAAAAAGTCCCTATCTCAAATAAAATGTGAGCCGCCTTCAATTTTGAGTTAAACGTTTTAACACCCTTATATATACCTGTTCTCCGCCGCATGACATCCATTACTTTCGTCCTACAATGCCGTCAAAACCGCCCCCGCCCACACACTTCGTATGTATTTTGAGTTAAAATGCAATATCAAAATAAGCAGAAAAAATATCCATAACAAAAAACATACATTGCAAGTTAAACATTCTTCATATTATGACACAAAACCCTGACATTTGATCATCATCAAGTAGGATTATTTTTGGTTTTTTTTTTAATATATTTTTAAGCAAGTACCTCCATTTGGGGGCCCATTTACAACATTAATTGGTTGGTTTACGGAGTAGAGTCATCATTTTAATCGGGTTATACAAGTGTTAATCGATTTGTACGTGAACACTATAAGGGGGACAAGTAAGAGCAACCTGCAGAAAGCTGCATCCCTTATAATGGCCCGTCATTCTTCTACTTTCCCAGGCCAATACAGCCATATGGGTGAGATACATAAGTGTCCCGGGATGTTTGTGTTTTGTTTTTCTGTTCCAGTGCCCCCTTCTACTGGTACTCCCCCGCGGCATTTAGCTGACAACATTCCTAATACGCAGGAGCGCAAAGGGAAACTTATTTGGACCATTTCTTTTAAACAAACGAAGAAAGGCACGAGATTGGCCAGTAAGTAGAAAACATAGCGTAGGATGACAGAAAGACAAAAAGGGAAAAGGCAGAGTCAAAGAGAGTGACAGATGAGAAGTTATCCAGCACCAGAATTTCCAGAAGGTGAGACACTATTTTGCTAAAGACCCCCAGTACCCCACCGTGGGTTGGGGTTGGGGAACCATATAATAGGCGCTCTAAGATTAACCTGTGTATAAGCGGTAATCCTTACATTTACAGAGATTTGAAGTACTTATTCACGCATACTCTGTAGCATTTTACAGGCCACTTATTTTGTTGTAAACAAAAATTGACAAAAGTTATAGAAACAATAGTATATGTAAATATGGGCATTTGCCACAGTCATCATTAAGCTAGCTTTCTAAAATTGCCTGCATGTTTTTGGTCACATAGTTGCAGTGAACTGTCCAATTCCAATTAGTAGAAATTCAAGTGTCCGCCCCACCCCTGCGGCAAAATGCCCCTATTTCAGTCCTATCTTCAGTACATTACGATTCAACACATGTTCACAACATCATCAAAAATAAAAAACTATGATAGAAATACCCGAATCTACAACATAACACTCGAGGTGATATATCATATATTCATGAAGAATCACCAAACAAACCAGTTTTGAGAGTACACTGAAGCTTCAGAATACATTAAAGAATGCGGCAGTTGTCTCGTTCGTCCGTCCCGAAGGGATGATTGACCATATACGCTTCAACAGTTTTTCGCCATGTGGAAATCTTGCTGCTGGATGAGGTTCTCAGTATGCTAGTAGGCCAATGCGAGCCATGGAAGGATCTCTGCATGTGAGGACAGGAGAAATAGTTGGGGGGGTGGGATCTGTCTTTGTTTGTCATCGCTGCGTGACTGTTTATGGCGGGATCTTGCGTGCCTCACAAGCTTTCGCCTTGAGATGTCTCATACCGGTGTGCCTCGAAGTTGGTTGCTCCCTTTGTTACTGCACCTACGCCACGCTGGTACTGTTTGCTGCGGGTTTCCCACAGGAAATACATTGATGTGGAGTTCTTGTTGAATGGGGACAGGTTTTTAAATTTCTTATTTTACCCTAGATATTGAAGCTGACCCAAGTAATCATGTTACAACGCTGTCCTTGCCCAAACATCGCAGCCAAGCGTGGTGCCTCTTCATCTCGGCAAAGGCTGTGGACACCCACCTGCAGTTCCAGCGCATCCAGTGCGCCCTAAGTACTAGTGCAAACTCTAGACCATCAGGTATTTCGAACGAGATGCGGCAATGTGGCTTCCTCGCAGCCTTCACTGGCTGACGTGGCCGTGGCCGCGGGACTCGCAGTCTACAAGTAGCTCATCATCTCGCTCTCGTCGCCCCCCCCTTCCGCCCCCACCCTTTCCGCCGTCCTTGCTTTCTTGTTCCCTTACCCGACACTCCAATCCTTTTTTTTTTTGGTCCACACCACCACTGTCAACTGAATTTGAACGACCGAACCGGGACCCTCTTTTTCAAGTCTTTGTTCTTCAAAAGGTGCCAGAATTGTCCGCTTCACTTGACCCGTGGGCCCTCAAGAGAAGAAGAAGAAGAAGTAATCTAATAGGGTAACGTGTGTAAGCCTTTTCCTTGGAAATCTGATATTGTAATGTGTTATCCCTTTTCCTCTCTTGTCCCTCTCCTCCGCTTCTCTTTCTATGGTCACCCCTCCCTAAAGTGTGCACCATTACTTCTGTATAAAGAAGGTTGGTCACACACCACAGAGAGAAGAAGACAAAAACATAGATTGTAAGTTACTGTATTAAAATACCTCCCTTATCGACCCCTCCCTTATACAAGACCTCATTTTGGATTGATGTTTAAGGTCTTACAAGGGAGGTTCCACTGTACAAAAATAACAGATGAATGAAACCAGACCCCTGGAAAAAGTCACCCATAATTTTTTGATGTAAAAAATTAATCCAGTTGTTTTTTGTCAGTCTGTATGAATTTTGCAAGACAATAAACAACGTTAGAATTTTACTTACCGGGGTCACGGTGTCCTCTTCTCATCTTGTCCTGTCTCCATTGGGGCCCTGGCAAAGGATGGAAGCGGGGAAAAGAAAAGAAAAATCCAATCACTGTGGTGTGCCTCACAAGGGTTGAAAAGTAAGAACATTTCAAAATTCTTGTTGTTTTTGCATTATGTATAATGTACCAATGTGTTTCTGTACAATCCTAAGTATTATTTGTTGCAATTATGTTTATTAAGCAATTAACTCTTTAAATACGTATACTTTTTTATGCCATTGAATTAAACACTCAGTCAATGTCATAATTCTAATGGATTGGTGCGCAACTTCAATCTTACAATCATTTCACTTACATAATAATTTTCTTGTGAATTTCATTATGATTTAGTTGCATTGCTAATTATTGACTGATATCACAAGATATTCCTAAAGGGCAAGATGGATTACTTAAGAGCTCACGAACCGGCTGTATAGACGTTATCGTAGTGGGGACAGTTACAAGCCTTATTCACAGTGGAGCTATCCCAAAACGCAGGTACTGGTAATTTGAAACGGAGATTCTCAACTGCCTATCGCCGTGGAAATGTATCGCGCTGTTTAAAAGGACATAGCTCAGTGTTTCTGTCCTCACTACTCATATAGGAAAAGAGACCGGACATGCTATCTTCCCCTTTAGATCTCTCTTGCTGGAAAACAATGGTAGACATTGTCTCATAAAATAACATTTTATTTGGCACTTAAATAAATTTGCCATTATTCCTCACTGTTAATCCTTGTGTTCTTTGACGTATGACACAAAAAGGTTTTGTTGGATGCAAGAGACCACAAATAGTTAAAAATGGCAAAAATAAATGTACTGTTAACACTAATTGTGACTTGCACTTCGTCCGGTGAAACCACTGTGCTGGCCTGAGGCTGCACGTACAAGATTACTGTGGAATTAATGCTTGTGATCAAGACATTGTTTAAGAGCCTAACTAAGTCTATATGCACTAAACAGCCAGAATTGGGCCGCCACCAACCTTTCTGGTATTTATGAAAATGGATGCTTAATTCAATGTTATTTCTTGGTGAAAATATTGCATGAATCAATTTTAAAGCCGATATGCGGCTTGACTTGGATCGAACTCCGCCGAGATTCGAGCGATTTCGCCAAAAGAGTAGAAAATAAAACGTTAAGAGGAAAATAAAAAAAACAAAAGAGACCTGAATTACATAAATAACAACATTTTATTTTTTTTAAGCTAAAAGATAACACACCTTGTTGTTGTCACATTCCCACTCAGAGTATCGTACTGGCACTTCGATGTAAAATTTATATCATTACTTACATTATTATTCAACATTTCATCTTACACCTGACTGATTGCAGCATTAGTTCCATCTTCCATCAATTCTAGCAACAAAACAATCTCCTCGCCAGCTCAGATCTCTAATTTTGACATGTTTCCGTGCA
>CM065707.1:29347486-29375716 GCA_017654935.2 Phymorhynchus buccinoides
TCACAACTTTGTCTTCAAGTATCTCACGGTCATAGTCTAACACAGCTGACTAGCAGTAGCACGCACAAACCTCTTATAGAGAAGAGAGAGAGAGATTCACAAATTTGTGTCTTCAAGTATCTCACGGTCATACACAAACGTTAGAGGATACACAAACAAATACACTCACACACAACGTACGCACACTAGACATACATACACACACATACACATGCGTGCACACACACAAACAAAACCAAAACACACACCAGCACGCATGTATTCACACATGCTGCTCGACACACACACACACACCACAAACTAAAACACAGCCACAAACCTCTTATAGAGAGAGAAAGAGAGAGAGAGATTCACAAATTGTGTCTTCGGGTATCTCACGGTCATAGTCTGACGCAGCTGACTAGCAGTAGCACGCACAAAATGAAAAGAGAAAGAGAGAGAGATTCACAAACTGTGTCCTCAAGTATCTCACAGTCATAGTCTAACACAGCTGACTAGCAGTAGCACGCACAAACCTCTTATAGAGAAGAGAGAGAGAGATTCACAAATTTGTGTCTTCAAGTATCTCACGGTCATAGTCTAACATATCTCACTAGTAGTAGCACGCTTTAAACTTTAAACTACAATACTAAAAACTATGTTTCTCTTTAAACTACGGTACTCATCCTCACAAAATGGTCTTTTTTTGTTAGGTTTTTTTTTTCTCCCCCAAATGCTCTAACATTCAGTGTCTCTTCAGGGCTACTACATGAGGTCCGCCAACTACATGGATCAGGTGGATCGTGAGGAGGCATGATGTTTCCCTTTAAACTACGGTACTCATCCTCACAAAATGGTCTCTTTTTTTGTTAGTTTTTTCCCCACAAATGCTCTAACTCATGGGTGCTACTCTTTTTCATTTTTACACTGATTTCAGTATATTTTTATTTTTACCAGAAACTGAACTTCAGTTGTTTTTTTTAATTCATCCAACAACACACAAAAATTGACCACAAGCGATTTGGGTCGTTTTGAACAACAATTAGTATGTTCTATCTTGGAAGTTTACAAAAGCAATGTAATCATTTTACAAAGGCTTATCACTACTCAAACTGTCTCTGTCCCATCATTTTTAACTGTCTGCCTCGTTATATCTCTCTTAATTTGCCCCCCTGAATCGTCCGACGGGGCTCTGTCCCTGTACCCTGCCGGGGCCATGGATCCCTGGACCCCTGCCTTTCAGTTTTTTTTCATTTTGGGGAGTTGCACCCATGTCTCTACATTCAGTGTCTCCTCAGGGCTACTACTTGAGGTCGGCCAACTACATGGAGCTGGTGGACCGTGAGGAGATGGGCTGCTTCCCCGTGCCCATGGTGCACATGGCCGTCCTGTTCGACATGCGCAAGGAGAAGTCGCACCACCTCGTCTACAACGCTCCGGCTGAGGGGTATACTGGTCCCCGCGATGATATCATCATTCTGGCTCACAACATCAAGGCTGCGGGTAGGTGTGTGTGTGGGGGAGGGGGGTGTTGGGTACGTGGATTGTGTGTGTGTTTTGACATGCGCAAGAAGTCGCACCACTTCGTCTACAACGCTCCGCCTGAGGGCTATTCGGGTCCCCGCGATGATATCATCATTCTGGCTCACAATATCAAGGCTGCGGGTAGGTGTGTGTGTGGGACGGGGGAGGGTGGGTGGTTGGGTAGGTGGATTGTTTATAAGTTTGGTGTGTGTTTTGACATGCTCAAGGAACTGTTACTTCGTCTACAACGCTCCGCCTGAAGGGGTATTCAGGTCCCCGCGATGATATCATTCTGGCTCACAATATCAAGGCTGCGGGTAGGTGTGTGTGTGGGGGTGGAGGGGGGTGGTTGGGTGTGATTGATAAGTTTGGTGTGTGTTTTGACATGCTCAAGGAACTGTTACTTCGTCTACAACGCTCCGCCTGAAGGGGTATTCGGGTCCTCGCGATGATATCATCATTCTGGCTGACAACATCAAGGCTGCGGGTAGGTGTGTGTGGGGTGTTGGGTAGGTGGATTGTGTGTGTGTAAGTTTGGTGTGTGTTTTGACATGCTCAAGGAACTGTTACTTCGTCTACAACGCTCCGCCTGAAGGGGTATTCAGGTCCCCGCGATGATATCATTCTGGCTCACAATATCAAGTGCTGCGGGTAGGTGTGTGTGTGGGACGGGGGAGGGTGGGTGGTTGGGTAGGTGGATTGTTTATAAGTTTGGTGTGTGTTTTGACATGCTCAAGGAACTGTTACTTCGTCTACAACGCTCCGCCTGAAGGGGTATTCGGGTCCTCGCGATGATATCATCATTCTGGCTGACAACATCAAGGCTGCGGGTAGGTGTGTGTGGGGTGTTGGGTAGGTGGATTGTGTGTGTGTAAGTTTGGTGTGTGTTTTGACATGCTCAAGGAGAAGTCACGTCACTTCGTCTACAACGCTCCGTCTGGGGGCTATTCGGGTCCCCGTGATGATGATAGCATCATTCTGGCTCAACATCAAGGCTGCGGGTAGGTGTGTGTGTGGGTGAGGGAGAGTGGGTGGTTGGGTAGGTGGAGTGTGTGTGTGTAAGTTTGGTTTGTGTTTTGACATGCGTAAGGAGAAGTCGGCGTCCACCTCGTCTCACAACGCTCCGTCTGAGGGCTATGCGGGTCCCCGTGATGATATCATCATTCTGGCTCACAACATCAAGGCTGCGGGTAGGTGTGTGTGGGGGATTGGGGATTTGGGGGGGGGGGGGGGGGGGGGGGGGGGGGGGTGGGGGGATACTGGGGTGGTTTATTGTGTGTGTGGTGTGGGGTTTTGGCATGCTCCAGGAACTGTCACGCGACTTCGTCTACAACGCTCCGGCTGAGGGGGCTATTTCGGGTCCGACGCCCGCGATGATATCATTATTTGGGCTCACAACATTAAAGCTGCAAGTAGAAATCCGGGGAGTGTGTGTGTGTGTGTGTATTCTTTCGCATGCATGTGTGATGTGTGTGTTGTGTTTGCAAGAGCCACTATGTGCATGGTAAACACAGAATATTTCGGCAAAGTGATGATGCCTCTGTGTGTGTGTGTTTTGTGGCATGTCGTGTGTGTGTGTGTGTACGAGCCGCACGCTCACTATGCAACTTTATGGGTAACATGCACTAATATTTCAGCTAAAGTGATGATACCATCTGTATGTGTGTGTGTGTGTGTGGCACAATGGTGAACATAGGATTATTTTTTAGCATAAGGTGATGATATCTGTGTTGTGGTGTGTGCATTCATACATTGTGTATGTGTGTGTTTGCAAGAGCCACTATGCAGCATGGTATATACACAGATATATTTCGGCAAAGTGATGAATACCTCTGTGTGTGGTGTGTGTGTATTGTTGGCATGTGTGTACAGGAGAGACCATGCACATGGTGAACATGGAGTATTTCGGCAAGTTGATGATACCTCTGTGTGTGTATCTTGTGCATTCATGCATAGTGTGTGTGTGTGTACACAATGGAGCCACCATGCACATGGTAAACACAGAATATTTCGGCAAAGTGATGATACCTCTGTGTGTGTATGTGTGCATTCATGCATATGTGTGTGTGTGTACAGGAGAGACCATGCACATGGTAAACACGGAGTATTTCAGCAAAGTGATGATACCTCTGTGTGTGTGTATTTGTTCATGTGTGTACAGGAGAGACCATGCACATGGTATAACACAGGAGTATTTCGGCAAGTTGATGATGACCCACCTGTGTGTAGTGTGTGTGTGTGTGTGTGTGTGTGTGTTGTGTGTACAGGAGAAGAACATGCATTGCACATGGTAAAACACGGAGTATTTCGCGGCAATGTGATTGATACCTCTGTGTGTGTGTGTGTGTGTTTGTGCATGTGTGTACAGGAGAGACCATGCACATGGTAAACACAGAGTATTTCGGCAATGTGATGATACCTCTGTGCGCTGTGTGTGCTGTGTGTGTGTGTGTGTACAGGAGAGACCATGCACATGGTAAACACAGAGTATTTCGGCAATGTGATGATACCTCTGTGTGTGTTTGTGCTATGTGTGTGACACAGGAGCCACCATGCACATGGTAAACTTATGGAGTATTTTCGGCAATGTGATCATAGTCTCACCTCTGTGTGTGTGTTTGTGCATGTGTGTACAGGAGAGACCATGCACATGGTGAACACGGAGTATTTCGGCAAGTTGATGATTCCCCTGGACCTCAAGTACACCCTGAAAGACGAAGCTGAGCAGTTCGACTATATCCGCCTCGAGGCTAATGGTGAGTGGCAGCTCTCCAAACTTTTTTTCTTATTAACCCTTTCAAAGCACGCAGCCATTCCTCAGCCTAAAAATTTTATAAACATTAAAACCCTTTCAACGCTAGCCATTCCTCAGCCAAAATTTACCATTAAACTTGGCCTGCGGGTAGTCAGAAAATATTTTGTCTGCAATATTGCGGATTCCTTTTTGACTTATGCATAAAATAGGGCGCTAACCTTACCTCCCAAAATTAAGAACATAAGGTCACTGGATACCAGACTCTCACCTTTGATGCCTTTCAGTCGGACATATTTTGTGGTGGCCAAGAGGTGACAGTGGCGATGAAAGGGTTAATGTTGATTTCTTTTAATAAAATTTTTGACTCATGTCAGACTACTTCTGTGCATTGCTGCTATGCTTTATAGGGATTGTCATTCACGTTTGTTGTATGTGTGGGAGAACTTGTAGAATTATTTATGGCATTTTAACTCCTTTCACCGCCAGCCAGCCTATATTTCAGCCAAAATATGTCCATTAAATTTACCTGGGTAGAGAATAAGCATCCATCTGGCAGTATTGGGGATTCTTCTGTGACATATATAAAACAAGGTTCTATCGCTTACTTCCCAAAACTAAGACAATAGGGTCTTTGGATAATAGACCCCAATTTGATGCCTTTTAGTGACATAGGTGTTAAATCACTGTGGTGCTAAATTGTGACTTTGGCTGGTGAAAGGGTTAATCTTCCTGTACACGATTTGCTTTCTACACATCCAATGAAGGGTTGTGGCATCTGTTGGACGGTATCTCAGACGGATAATAGGGATTTTGAAGCATTTTAACGTTGAGTATTCGTCGTATCGGCGACTCTTGACCACTTTCAACTTCTAGACTCACAGTAGACTGTACTGAGCGCGGCAATATCGTTAGCCTCTCTTTCACGATTTTGTTCACTAATAGGGCACACTCGTTTATTATGCGCATAGGTCGAAATTGGAGAAAAAATATCATCTTATAGTCCGAAAATTACGGTATGTGTATTTTTTCGTTTTCTTTTTTAGCTTGTCATTGACTCTGAGAGGGAACTACTGTGGAACCTTCCCTTATAAGACCTCCGCATTATAAGACTCCCCCTCACCCGCATAATAAGTCCTACTTCTCTGAAACATTGCCCTTCTTTTGTAAGTAACACGTGGAACCTCCCTTATGAAGTACCTCCCATTATAAGCCTCCCTCCCACCTTAAGACCTACTGTACTTCTCTGAGACATTGCCCTTCTTTGTAATTTTTAAAATGGAACCTCCCTTATAAGACCTACCATTATGAGACTCACTCCCATATAAGACCTACTTCTCTGATACATTGCCCTTCTTTGTAAGTTTTAAAAGTACCTCCCTTATAAGACCCCTCCCTTATAGACGACCATCATTTTAGTTCACATTCTGATCGCTTCTCTGCCTTTTGGCTAAGACAGTGATTCAGGAACATAAAATTTTTGTTTATATCCTGGTTGGTTTGTTCAGCCCGTCGTACATGGCAAAACACGCAATACCGTCGACGTTAAACTGAACTTCCATCCATCCCAGACCTCATTTTTGGATGTATTTTGAAGGTCTTTATAAGGGAGGTTCCCCACATGTACTACGCTAAACATGTGTTTTATGGGTTCATTGCATATTTTGCCTTTTGTTCTGTCGGTGTTTGGTATCCTCCGTTGCCATCATTCCCCTCACTTCTCCTTACCAAGTCAAACCCTAATGACCAAGGTGGAATTTTGGATCAGGGTACGTACAGCTGTCTTAACTCTCTATCTCTTTACCTTTTCATACCCCCACCCCCCCCATCACACAACACGACACATTCTTTAGAGCTTGCACGCATGTTGTTATTAATAAAGAAAATGTAAGTGTTGGTTTCATTTAAACTAAGTCCGGTCGTTCCGGCCACATATGTCAGGTATTAATAGCAGTGTGACTGTCAAGGGAAGATCAAGCATCCGGTCTCTTTGTCCATACACACTCAGTATTGAGGACAGAAACGCTGGTTTATGTCCCTTTTGAAACAGGACACATTTGACACGGGTTAAACAGTGGGCAGAAAATTAGAAATCGGTCGAAGCTCAGATTGAATTCTACCGTTCGAAGTTCCAGTCTGATTTTTGTGGATAGCCTCCTCCACTGTGACAAGTGTACTGGCCCCACTAATGATAACTCTATTCAGCCTAGGTTCTCGCCGAGCCTCTTAAGGTAGTCAATCTTACCCTTTTAGAATACTCTTCATGGGAAGTTAATCTTGTGTGCACACAATACCTTAGTGCACTTCTAATCTCGCTTCGCTCCCGTAGACCACAATTTTTGCCTCTGAGCTTTGGGGGGCCTGTGGGTAGTGTTTATTGTGGGTAACCCAATCGGTGGGGAAGAAAAAAAAGATGTTTTTATATATAGTCTATATATACAAAAGTATGATCTACCACACTTCTTTATGCCTAAACCTGAAGTAAAAAAAACTGTAATCTTCTTTCATTTCTCCTTTTTTTTTATGTACGTTTTGTTTGTGTGCATACCTGGAGTGATTTGTGAGATTTTTGAATAATTCAAAAACGTTCCGATGCGAATGAGTTAAAGATATTAATGATATTTTTGTATTTTTTTTCGAGTCCTGTAGTTTGTTTTTTCTTATTATTGTTCGTTTCAATGTGTGTTTGTGTGATTCGTTTATTTACTTACGTAACTCTTTTGGTGTGTAGATGACAAATGGGCCATAAATAAAAATTATGTAAAGCGTCATGTGGCCAGTACCATAGCCGTTGAGGTTTAACCGAGTCGTGGTTACCAGTGCTAGCACCTATCCTATAATTGTTAAAAACTCTCTGGGGGGGGGGGGGGGGGGGGGGGGGCGGGGCTTTACTGGTGTTTGCACTGCCTCCGGGCATTGCAGCCAGTATTGTTCCCACCAGCCTTGTATTTACAAATGTCCCATAATAAATGTGTCTAAGACTGAGAGGACGTAAAACACCATTTTTTTTTCGTTTGCCATAAAATAAATCTGCAGACAAGCAAAATCGGGACTTTACTGGTGTTGCACTGCCTTCCGGCCATTGCCTCCAGTATCGTTCCCACAAACTTTGTATCTACTAATGTCCCATATACATGTGTCTGTTCCAGACCGAGAGGACGTAATTAAAGCACCATTTTTCATTCATTCATTCCACAAATAAAAAAGAAAGTTGATGGGTAATTAAGAGATAATGGAATGGGTGCAACTTTTCCTGCTATACAAGGATTTCCTGTTTTTTGAATTTTACCTGAAACAGGATTTCCTTTTTTTTTTAATTTGTCCTTTTTTTTAACAAGATCTTTGTGTGTTCTACTGTATTTTTCAAACACTTTAATATAAGCATTTGTATAAATTGTGGAAAAAAGCCAACTGAAGTACCTTCATAAATCAATTTTTTCTTCGCAATTCTCGTCGTAGGTTAGCACGGAAAGAGTTAATATTGGGTCCCAATCTCCTTCTTTTTAATTTGTCAAACAAGATCTTTGTGTGTCTACTGTATTTTTTCAAATACTTTAAAATAAGCATTTGTATAAATTGTGGAAAAAGCAAACTAAAATACCTTCATAAATCAATTTTTTCTTCGCAATTCTCGTTGCAGGTTAGCACGGAAAGAGTTAATATTGGGTCCCAATCTCCTTCTTTTTAATTTGTCAAACAAGATCTTTGTGTGTCTACTGTGTTCTTCAAATACTTTAAAATAAGCATTTGTATAAATTGTGGAAAAAAGCAAACTAAAATACCTTCATAAATCAATTTTTTCTTCAGCAATAGGTTAGCACGGAAAGAGTTAATATTGGGTCCCAATCTCCTTGTTTTTTGTGTGTGTTTGCTGAAGGTGTACATGATCAATTTGGAGCGTAGACCAGAAAGACGTGAACGTATGCTGAACGCTTTTGACATACTGGGCATCGAGGCTGAACTTATGCCTGCTGTGGATGGGAAGTAGGTTCTATCATCATCATCGTCATCATCGTCATCTTTTTTCTTCTTCTTTTTGTAACTGTCTTTGTTTAATGAGCAACTTAGGATGATGATTTGACCGCCAAGGGGCAGTCAAACCGGTAGTGGGGCTTAAGCGCGTGATATTCTTAGTTGGGCGTAGTGAGAGAGAGAGGGAGGGCTCACTCTCCCTCTCTCTCTCTCTCTCTCTCTCTCTCTCACTACGCCCTGGCCCAACTAAGAATATCACGTACTAAGCTCCTACTGGTTTGACTGCCCCCTGGCGGTCAAATCATCGTCCTAAGTTGACCATTCTTTCTGCAGGGTTTGTTTCAATCAGTCGCCAACTCGCCATAGGTAAGCATAGATTTCCTCCGGACTACTTCATCTAGCAGGGTCAGTCGTCCGACGGACTACCCCAAAAATCTTGGGTGATCTGGAGTCTTGCTCACCGATTCTGAGAAAAGCATCACAAGCAATTTGCTGCATGTGACGTCGTCTGTAAAGACATGGGTGCAACTTTTCCCTGGTGTACAAGGATTTCCTGGTTTTACCAGAAAAGGAATTTTCTTTTCTTTTTTATTTGTGAAACAAGATCTTTGTGTGTCTACTGTATTTTTCAAACACTTTAAAATAAACATCTGTATAAATTGTGGGGAAAAAGCAAAACAAAAATACCTTCGTAAATCATTAACATTTGTATAAATTGTGGAAAAAGCCAACAAAAATGCCTTCGGAAATCATTTTTTTCTTCAGCTGCAGGGGGGCATTACCCTTAGACCCCGGCCTTTCAGTTTTTTTCTTTTTAATTGCACCCATGTAAATAAAATCCATCTGTCTCTTTCCTCCTCCCTCCCTCCCTCTTACCCTTGCGTTGCACGTGCGCTAGATTTGTGATGACACTTCCTTCCTATTGCTGCTGAATGCAGCGCAAATTTGTGTACCATAAAAAGAATGAAAACATAACAGCCGTGTGAGTATTTCATTTAAGCATTTGTCTTTTGTCAAGTAAACACTGACAGTGAACACTGAACTGTTTTAATGTCCCATAGGGCGTACAATAGCTTAGAGAGAGAGAGAGAGTAGAGAGAGAGACATAGATAGATAGCAGACTGTGTGTGTGTGTGCGCGCTGTGTTTGTAAACAAGTGTATGTTTGTAGTAAGTGTGTGTGCGTTTCAGTGAGCAATGTGTTTTTTTGTGTGTTTTGATGTAACGTGTGTTTGGGTATGTGTGTGTATGTCTGTGTGCAAGAACGCGTTCACTTCAGAGTGCGTGCACTGTACGTTCGTGTGTGTGTCTGTTTGTGCGTGTGTGAGTGTTTTATTGCTGATTGTAAAGCGCTTTGGTGCTCTATAAAAAGCGGCTATATAATTTTCCGTTTATTTATATTATTACTAGCAAACACACGCCGAGTACCAGTAACGCCTAGTACCGGTAACACCTAGTAATCGGTAATGCCCAGTACTGGTAATGCTTAGTACAGCAAATTTTAAGCGATTTTGTAAAGAAACGGTGGAGTTATAAGGCCCCGTTTCGCGTTTCGCTCTGTTCTGAGAGTGATGCTCTCTCCCTAGTAACGTTAACGCCTAGTAACGGTAACGCCATGTTACTGGTAACGCTGAGTACAGCAAATTTTGAAGCGATTTCGTTAAGAAACGGCAGAGTTAAAAAGCCCCGTTTCCCGTTGGCCTGCTGCTCTGATAGTGACGCGCTCTCCCGATTGTCTTCAAATTTGCTGCCAGGCTTTGCCCCGGTGTCAGCAAGTCTGACAGCAAATTTGACGCGATTCGGTTGAAAACAGGCGGAGTTATAAGGCCCGTTTTGTATTATGCTGCTGTTATGTGCCTAAGTAATCGATTTGCTTCCGGTTTGGCACATTGATAGTCGGTCATATATCTGCCAAATTTGAAGTCAATCGGCCCAGAAACGCCGGAGATAACGGGCGCCGAGAGGCCGGCGGATGCGTGTTTCGCGCATTTGCGAAACCGCGCCAAATTCGGCCGCTCGGTTGCCAGTTGTCCGATCGCACCTCTTAAGGGCTCACACAATTTGAAGCGATTCGGAATTCGAAAACGCGGAGTTTTTATAAAGGCCCGTTTCGTGTTCAAACACACCACACACACAACACACACACGGACAGTTGGCTTTTACTATATGATTTGATTATCTTGTTTGTGGGTGGGTTTTTTTTGTTTTTGAGTGGAATCCTATTGAAAATAGAAATGTAGTCACGTTTTTTGTGAGCAACAGATTGGCTAGTTCAAAATTCTTGCAGACTATTTAGGTTTTTTTTTTGTGGAGCTAGTCCGTTGCAACTAATGCCAGAAAAAGATTTGACACCCCCTGCTTTCTGTCCTTTGTTCTTTCTTTCTTAACCATGTTGTCTTTGATTATACTAAAAGGTGGTGTCGCTTTTATATGTACCGTATTTTTTTCGACTATAAGGGCGCACCATTGTATAAGGCTGCACGACCCCAAATTTAACCCAAATTTCGGATTTTTTGTTTTTTTGGGTACTATATTTTCCTTTACTATTTTCATATTCACCTTATCAAGCCATGGTCCTTGAGTCTGGGGGAAAAAAGTATCGCTCTTATATATCCGAAAGACTACGTTACTCTGTCTTGTTGAAAAAACTCGGACTTTACTGGTGTTGCACTGCCTCGGGGCATTGCCTCCAGGATCGTTCCCACCATCTTTACATCTACTGATGTCCCATAATGTGTCTGTTCCAGACCGGATGACGTTAACGGATTTTCATGATACTAAAAGGATACCTTTTCACATTGTATTGCCTTGGTTTTGGTTTACATCATATTTTTCGTCCCCGCGTTTCTCTTTTACGTGTTCTTTGTTTTTCCTTTTTCCCCATTCTTGGGGGGGGGGGGGGGGGGGGGGGTCTTCCCCGCGTTTCTCTTTTACCAGTGTTTCTGTGTTTTTCTTTTTCCCCCTCATTCTTGGGGGGGGGGGGTGGGGGGGGGAGGCCTCCCCCCCACCGCCCCCCCCAAGAATGGGGGAAAAAGAAAACAAAGAACCTGTAAAAGAGAAACGCGGGGTGAAGACCCACCCGCCCCCCCCCCATTCTAAAAAGAAAAACAAAAAAACATGTTGTAAAAAAAGAGAAAAACGCGGGGAAGACCCCCCCCCCCCCCCCCAAGAATGGGGAAAAAAAGAAAAACAAAGAAACCA
The DNA here is from genome assembly GCA_017654935.2 of Phymorhynchus buccinoides. NCBI lineage: Eukaryota > Metazoa > Mollusca > Gastropoda > Neogastropoda > Raphitomidae > Phymorhynchus > Phymorhynchus buccinoides. The sequence goes on from CM065707.1 coordinate 29,358,914, forward strand.
CTTGTAAAAGAGAAAGAAACCCCCCCCCCCTCCACGAAATGGGTAAAAGAAAAACAAAGAAAACTGTAAAAGAGAAAACGGGGGAGGGACCACCCCCCCCCCCCCCAATTCTAAAAAGAAAAAACAAAGAAAACACATGTTAAAAGAAACGGGGGACTCCCCCCCCCAAACAATGGGGGAAAAAGAAAAACAAAGGAGAAAACACTGCGCATAAAAGAAAAAACAAAGAAAAACGTAAATAAAAGAGCAAACGCGGGGAAGGACCCCCCCCCCCCCCCCAAGAATGGGGAAAAAGAAAAACAAAGAAACACTGTAAAAGAGAAACGCGGGGAAAGAAAAATATGAGTAAACCAAAACCAAGGCAATACCAATGTGAAAGGTATCCTTTTAGTATTCATGAAAATCCGTTTAACGTCCTCCGGTCTGGAACAGACACATGCACATCAGTAGATGTAAAGATGGTGGGAACGATCCTGGAGGCAATGCCCGGAGGCAGTGCAACACCAGTAAAGTCCCGAGTTTTTTCAACAATACAGATGTACCGTAGTTTTTCGGACTATATAAGGCGATACTTTTTTCCCCCAGACTCAGACCCCTGCGCTTTATAACGTGACTCATGAAATAGTAAGAAAATATAAGTAACAAAATCTGAAATTTGGGTAAAATTTGGGGGGTGCGCCTTATACAATGGTGCGCCTTATAGTCCGAAAAATACTCGGGGTACATATAAAAAGCGACACCACCTTTTAGTATAATCAAGACAAATGGTTAAGAAAGAAAGAACAAAGGACAGAAAGCAGGGGTGTCCAAATCTTTTTCTGGCAGTTAGTGCAACGGACTAGCTCCACAAAAAAACACCTAAATAGTCTGCAAGAATTTTGACTAGCCCATCTGTTGCTCACAAAAAACTTGACACATTTCTATTTTCAATAGATTCCACTCAAAATACAAAAAAACCCACCCACAAACAAGCATAATCAAATCATATAGTAAAAAGCCAACTGTCCGTCCGTGTGTGTGTCTGTGTGTGTGTGTGTCTGAAACACGAAACGGGCCTTATAACTCCGCCGTTTTTCGACCGAATCGCTTCAAATTTGCTGTGAGCCCTCACGGGGCGATGGCAACGGCAACCGAGGCGGCCGTATCATTTGCGCGGTTTCGCAAATGCGCGAAACACGCATCCGCCGGCCTCTCGGCGCCCGTATCTCCGGCGTTTCTGGGCCGATTGCCTTCGAATTTGGCAGGTAGATGACCGGGGACGGTGACTATCGATGTGCCAAACCGGAAGTGAATCGATTACTTAGGCGCATAACAGCAGCATGATGCAAAACGGGCCTTATAACTCTGCCGTTTTCAACCGAATCGCGTCAAATTTGCTGTCAGGCTTGCTGTCACTGGGGCAAAGCCTGGCAGCAAATTTTAAGAAAATCGGGAGAGCGCGTCACTCTCAGAGCAGCGCCAACGGGAAACGGGGCCTTTTTAACTCTGCCGTTTCTTAACCGAAATCGCTTCAAATTTGCTGTACTCAGCGTTACCAGTACTTGGCGTTACCGTTGCTAGGCGTTACCGTTACTAGGGAGAGCGCATCACTCTCAGAGCAGCGCCAACGCGAAACGGGGCCTTATAACTCCACCGTTTCTTTACCAAATCGCTTCAAATTTGCTGTACTCTGCGTTACCAGTACTTGGCGTTACCGTTACTAGGCGTTACCGTTACTAGGCGTTACTGGTACTCGGCGTTGCGCTAGTAATAATAATAATAAACGGACACTTATATAGCGCTTTTTATAGAGCACAAAGCGCTTTACAATCAGCATTGAAACACTCACACACACGCACAACAGACACACACACGCACGTACGTGCACGCACGCGAGTGAACACATTCTTGCACACAGACATACACACACAGACCCACACACGTTACATCAAACACACAGAAAAAAACATTCTCACTGAAACGCACACACACTTACTCAAACATACACTTGTACAAAACACGCGCGCATGCACACACACACGTCTGCTAACTATCTAGTCTCTCTCTCTCTCTGCGGCGAGGGGGAACTCTCTCTCTCTCTAAGCTATGTAAGCCTATGACATTAAAACAGTTCAGTGTTCACTGTCAGTGTTCTTTCGAAAAGACAAATGCTTAAATGAAATACTCACACGGCTGTTATGTTTTCATTCTTTTTATGGTACACAAATTTGCGCTGCATTCAGCAGCAATAGGAAGGAAGTGTCATCACAAATCTAGCGCACGTGCAACGCAAGGGTAAGAGGGAGGGAGGGAGGAGGAAAGAGACAGATGGATTTTATTTACATGGGTGCAATTAAAAAATGAAAAAAACTGAAAGGCCGGGGTCTAGGGGTAATGTCCCCCTGCAGCTGAAGAAAAAAATGATTTCCGAAGGCATTTTTGTTTGCTTTTTCCACAATTTTTATACAAATGTTAATGATTTACGAAGGTATTTTTGTTTGCTTTTTCCACAATTTATACAAATGTTTATTTCAAAGTGTTTGAAAAATACAGTAGACACACAAAGATCTTGTTTCACAAATAAAAAAGAAAAGAAAATTCCTTTTCTGGTAAAACAGGAAATCCTTGTACACCAGGGAAAAGTTGCACCCATGTCTTTACAGACGACGTCACATGCAGCAAATTGCTTGTGATGCTTTTCTCAGAATCGGTGAGCAAGACTCCAGATCACCCAAGATTTTTGGGGTAGTCCGTCGGACGACTGACCCTGCTAGATGAAGTAGTCCGGAGGAAATCTATGTTACCTATGGCGAGTTGGCGACTTGATTGAACACCCCTGCAGAAAGAATGGTCAACTTAGGACGATGATTTGACCGCCAGGGGGCAGTCAAACCGGTAGGAGCTTAGTACGTGATATTCTTAGTTGGGCCAGGGCGTAGAGAGAGAGAGAGAGAGAGAGAGAGAGAGAGGGAGATGAGCCCCTCCCTCTCTCTCACTACGCCCAACTAAGAATATCACGCGCTAAGCCCCTACCGGTTTGACTGCCCCTGGCGGTCAAATCATCGTCCTAAGTTGCTCATTAAACAAAGACAGTTACAAAAAGAAGAAGAAAAAAAGATGACGATGATGACGATGATGATGATAGAACCTACTTCCCATCCACAGCAGGCATAAGTTCAGCCTCGATGCCCAGTATGTCAAAAGCGTTCAGCATACGTTCACGTCTTTCTGGTCTACGCTCCAAATTGATCATGTACACCTTCAGCAAACACACACAAAAAACAAGGAGATTGGGACCCAATATTAACTCTTTCCGTGCTAACCTATTGCGAAGAAAAAATTGATTTATGAAGGTATTTTAGTTTGCTTTTTCCACAATTTATACAAATGCTTATTTTAAAGTGTTTGAAAAACACAGTAGACACACAAAGATCTTGTTTGACAAATTAAAAAGAAGGAGATTGGGACCCAATATTAACTCTTTCCGTGCTAACCTGCAACGAGAATTGCGAAGAAAAAATTGATTTATGAAGGTATTTTAGTTGGCTTTTTCCACAATTTATACAAATGCTTATTTTAAAGTATTTGAAAAATACAGTAGACACACAAAGATCTTGTTTGACAAATTAAAAAGAAGGAGATTGGGACCCAATATTAACTCTTTCCGTGCTAACCTACGACGAGAATTGCGAAGAAAAAATTGATTTATGAAGGTACTTCAGTTGGCTTTTTTTCCACAATTTATACAAATGCTTATTTTAAAGTATTTGAAAAATACAGTAGACACACAAAGATCTTGTTTGACAAATTAAAAAAAAAGGAAATTCCTGTTCTGGTAAAATTCAAAAACAGGAAATCCTTGTATACCAGGAAAAGTTGCACCCATTCCATTATCTTTAATTACCCATCAACTTTCTTTTTTATTTATGGAATGAATGAATGAAAAATGGTGCTTTATGTCCTCTCGGTCTGGAACAGACACATATGGGACATTTGTAGATACAAAGATGGTGGGAACGATACTGGAGGCAATGCCCGGAGGCAGTGCAACACCAGTAAAGTCCCGATTTTGCGTCTGCTATTTATTTATGGCAAACGAAAAATGGTGTTTTACATCCTCTCGGTCATAGACACATATGGGACATTTGTAAATACAAAGATGGTGGGAACAATACTGGCTGCAATGCCCAGAGGCAGTGCAACACCAGTAAAGTCCCGAGTTTTTAACAATATAGATAGGTGTAGCGGTAACCACGCCTCGGTTAAACCTCATTGGCTATGGTACTGCCACATGACGCTTTACATAATTTTTATTTATGGCCCATTTGCATCTACACACCAAAAGAGTTACGTAAGTAAATAAACGAATCACACAAACACACATGAAACGAACAATAATAAGAAAAACAACTACAGACTCGAAAAAAAATACAACTCATTACTTCGTTAACTTATTCGCATCGCAACGATTTTGAATTATTAAAAAATCTGACAAATCACTCCATTCATGCACACAAACAAAACATACATAAACAAAAGGAGAAATGAAAGAAGATTACGGGTTTGTACTTCAGGTTTAGACATAGGGAAGTGGTAGATCAGACTTTTGTATATATAGACGTTATATAGAAAAACTCTCCACACCAATTGGTTTCCCCACAATAAACCACTACAAAAGCAAAGTCAGAGGCAAGATTGTGGTCTAAGGGAGCGAAGCGTGTTTAGAAGTGACCAAGGTACGGTGTGCACACAGATTTACTTCCCATGAAGATATTCTAAAAGGGTAAGATGGATTACTTAAGAGCTCGGCGAACCAGGCTGATAGAGTTATCATTAGTGGGGCCAGTACACTTTTCACAGTGGAGGCTATCCACAAACTCAGACTGGAACTTGAACGGAGAATTCAACTGGCCTATCGACGTGCAAAATGTGTACTGTTTCAAAGGGACATAACCAGTGTTTCTGTCCTCACTACTCATATAGGGAAAAGAGACCGGATGCTTATCTTCCCCTATACAGTCTTTGCTATTAATTCCGGACATATATGGCCGGAACGACTTGAATAAGTTAAATGAAACACTTCACCTTTTCTTTATTAATAACAACATGCGTGCAAGCTCTAAAGAATGTGTGTGTGTGTGTGGGGGGGGGGGGGGGGGTATGAAAAGGTAAAGAGAGAGAGTCTAAGAAGCTGTACGTACCTGATCAAATCCCACCTTGTCCTTAGGTTTCACTGGTAAGGAGACGTGAGGGGAATGTGGCAACGGAGGATCAAACACTGCAGAACAACAGGCAATATGCAATGAACCATAAACCATGTTTAGCGTAGTACAGTGGAACCTCCCTTATAAGACCTTCAAAAATCACCCAAAATGAGGTCTGGATGGATGGAAGTTCAGTTTAACGTCGCGTATCGGCTTTCGCCATGTACGACGGGCTGAACAAACCAACCAGGATATAAACAAAAATTTATGTTCCTGAATCACTGTCTTAGCCAAAAGGCAGAGAAGCGATCAGAATTTGAACTAAAATGAGGTCTTATAAGGGGAGGGGTCTTATAAGGGAGGTAATTTTAATACTCACAAAGAAGGGCAATGTCTCAGAGAAGTAGGTCTTATATGGGAGGGAGTCTTATAATGGGAGGTCTTATAAGGGAGGTTCCACTGTACTTACAAAGAAGGGCAACATCAAATCATGTGTTGTAGTTAATGGTCAGGTGTCCAATTGGTTTGAGATTAAGAGAGGCTGTCGACAAGGGGATCCCATCTCGCCTTATTTGTTTATATTATGCGTAGAAATTTTAGCGATAATGGTAAGAGAAAATTCAGATATTAAAGGAATAACAATGAATTATAATGAATATAAACTTACACAATATGCAGACGACACAGAATTTCTGCTTGCAGGCGATAGGAAATCTTTTGAAACATGTATAGATGTTCTTTTCAGGTTTGGGTCTGTTTCAGGTCTTCATGTAAATTCTAACAAGACTAGTGCAATTTGGTTAGGTAGCAGAAAAAATTCTCAGATTAAATATATGGAACACTTAGGTTTCGATTGGAACCCCCAACAATTCAAACTATTAGGAATATGGTTCACTAACGATTTAAAAGAATGTGTACACATTAATTTTTCAGATAAGCTAGCAGAGATCAAACAGTTATTTAAGATATGGGTGAAACGTCAGATTACTCCACTAGGTAGGATAGCAATTTTAAAATCTCTTATACTCTCGAAATTAACACATCTTTGGTTGCTTCTGCCCAACCCACCAGACATGTTTATTCAGACATTGCAACAAATTTGTTATAAATTCATCTGGAATAAGAAACCAGATAAAATAAACCGGAAAACAGCACACAAAAGTATTAAAAATGGAGGTATTGGACTACCTGAGATAAAAACATTTGTAATTTCTTTGAAATTGTCATGGATTCGTAAAACTGAATCTACAACTCATAAATGGAAACATGTATTAACAGCTAACTGTCCTGAATGGCATCTTATCACTAAGTATGGCCCAGAAATTGTGCATACATTTCCAAGCTATAACCTATTTTGGTCTGATGTCATAGATGCGTACAAAGTTTTTTATTACAAATGTACACCTGAAAAATCTGCTGAAATATTAGCTGAACCTATTTGCTATAATAAAAGAATTTTGATTGGAAATACATACGTCGTTTCTAGAAATCTAATGAATAAAAATATTAATTTTGTTGCTGATTTCTTTGATGATAAGGGACAGATTCTCTCTTATGCACAATTCAAAAATATATATAACATTAACATTGATTTCATCACACATGCTGGGTATAAATCTGCCATATTAGAATATATTAAAAAGTGTAAGGTTACCCTTAAAGATAATAAATATATTAACTCTACTTTTTGTCTCCGGAAACTTTATTCGATTCATAAAGGTTCCAAGCTGTATTACGATATATTAATTGAGAACAAAATCCCTCCTAAATGCTGTGAAAAATGGGACATGAAACTCTCAATATATCACGATTGGAAATCCTGTTTTTGGCATGTCCATAAGATACAAGATGTCAAATTAAAATGGCTTCAGCTGAAAATATTACACAGATGTTTAGGCACAAATATTATTTTAAAAGAAATTGGAATAAAAAACGACGATAAATGTAATTTCTGTTGCTTAGAAAAAGATAGTATTGACCACATATTCTGGAAATGCATACATGTGCGACTTTTCTGGAATGCAATCACTGATATTTTTAAAGAAAAATGTACTAATGCAAACAATCTTGTCTTGAATGAATCTATTATACTAATGGGCTATGATAAAGATATAAGAATCGATGCGGTTTTTCAGTTCATTCTACTGTTGGCTAAACAGTATATATATACATGTAAAATGAATGATACACGCCCAAGAACTTTAGTATTTTTGAAAAAACTACATTATCGATATAAAATTGAAGAATACAATGCAAAAATAAGTATGGAACATTCACAGTTTGTTTTGAAATGGGCAGCATATGTGCCAACCTTTATTGATATCTAATTGTTTTATTTTTATTTTTTCTTCTACCCCTCCCCTACTGTATTATACACCTGAAGTTTCACCAGACCATATTTTTGCCATATTTTATGATATCTGTAAATATACTATATCACTTATAATTTTCATGTACCTTTACTATGTATGTTGAGGCCATCATATTGTGCAAATGAATATCTATAAAAACAAAACAAAAAGGAAAACAGATGAATATTTCCATCCAACAGCCTCTCTCTCTCTCTCTCTCTCTCTCTCTCTCTCTCTCTCTCTCTCATTTCCTTCTATTCTCTCATTCTCTCTCTTTCTAACAACCTAATGCTAAGACACACGAATAATACTGTCATGGTCTATTCATTTTTGCTTACGTTTCTTTTGCCATTGCTTGTTTTGTTTGTTTGCATGTTATTGGTTATCTTTATTTTTATTTTTATTTTTATTGTTTATGCGTGTATACATTGCTTTGTATTTCCTGCAAAATTGTAATTGGAAAAAAAAAAAAAAAAGTTCAATAAAAAAAAAAAAAAAGAAGGGCAATGTCTCAGAGAAGTAGGTCTTATGTGGGAGGGAGTCTTATAATGGGAGGTCTTATAAGGGAGGTTCCACTGTACTTACAAAGAAGGGCAATGTATGAGAGAAGTAGGTCTTATATGGGAGGGAGTCTTATAATGGGAGGTCTTATAAGGGAGGTTCCACAGTAGTTCCCTCTCAGAGTCAATGACAAGCTAAAAAAGAAAACGAAAAAATACATACCGTAATTTTCGGACTGTAAGTCTTCCCAATTTCGACCTATGCGCATAATAAACGAGTGTGCCCTATTAGTGAACAAAATCGTGAAAGAGAGGCTAACGATATTGCCGCGCTCAGTACAGTCTACTGTGAGTCTAGAAGTTGAAAGTGGTCAAGAGTCGCCGATACGACGGATACTCACGCTAAAATGCTTAAAAATCCCTATTATCGTCTGAGATACCGTCAAACAGATGCCACAACCCTTCATTGGATGTAGAAAGCATCGTGTAGAGATTAACCCTTTCACCGCCAAAGTCGCATTTTAGCACCACAGTAATTTAACACCAATGTCACTAAAAGGCATCAAATTGGGGTCTATTATCCAAAGACCCTATTGTCTTAGTTTTGGGAAGTAAGGATAGACCTTGTTTTATATATGTCACAGAAGAATCCCCAATACTGCAGATGGATGTTATTCTCTACCCAGGTAAATTTAATGGACATTCTTGGCTGAAATATGGCTGGCGGTGAAAGGGTTAAAATGCCATAATAATTCTACAAGTTCTCCCACACATACGACAAACTGAATGACAATCCCTAAAGCATAGCAGCAATGCACAGAAGTAGTCTGACATGAGTAAAATTTTTATTAAAAGAATCAACATTAACCCTTTCATCGCCACTGTCACCTCTTGGCACCACAAATATGTCACTGAAAGGCATCAAATGAGAGTCCGGTATCCAGTGACCTTATGTTCTTAATTTTGGGAGGTAAGGTTAGGCCCTATTTTATGCAAGTCAAAAAGGAATCCGCAATATTGCAGACAAAATATTTTCTGTACCCGGGCAAGTTTAATGGTAAATTTTGGCTGAGGAATGGCTAGCGTTGAAGGGGTTTTAATGGTAAATTTTGGCTGAGGAATGGCTGGTGTTGAAAGGGTTAATAAGAAAAAAAGTTTGGAGAGCTGCCACTCACCATTAGCCTCGAGGCGGATATAGTCGAACTGCTCAGCTTCGTCTTTCAGGGTGTACTTGAGGTCCAGGGGAATCATCAACTTGCCGAAATACTCCGTGTTCACCATGTGCATGGTCTCTCCTGTACACACATGCACAAACACACACAGAGGTATGATCACATTGCCGAAATACTCCATGTTTACCATGTGCATGGTGGCTCCTGTACACACATGCACAAACACACACACACACAGAGGTATCATCACATTGCCGAAATACTCTGTGTTTACCATGTGCATGGTCTCTCCTGTACACACACACACACACATACAGGGGTATCATCAACTTGCCGAAATACTCCGTGTTTACCATGTGCATGGTCTCTCCTGTACACACACACACACACACACACACACACACACACACACACACAGGGGTATCATCAACTTGCCGAAATACTCTGTGTTTACCATGTGCATGGTCTCTCCTGTACACACATGAACAAATACACACACACAGAGGTATCATCACTTTGCCGAAATACTCCGTGTTTACCATGTGCATGGTCTCTCCTGTACACACACACACACATATGCATGAATGCACACATACACACACAGAGGTATCATCACTTTGCCGAAATATTCTGTGTTTACCATGTGCATGGTGGCTCCTGTACACACACACACACATGCATGAATGCACAAATACACACACAGAGGTATCATCAACTTGCCGAAATACTCCATGTTCACCATGTGCATGGTCTCTCCTGTACACACATGCACAAACACACACACACACACAGAGGTATCATCACTTTGCCGAAATATTCTGTGTTTACCATGTGCATAGTGGCTCCCGCAAACACACACACACACACATACATGTATGAATGCACACACACAAACACAGATATCATCACCTTGCTAAAAATAATCCATGTTCACCATGTGCACACACACACACACATACAGAGGTATCATCACTTTGCCGAAATATTCTGTGTTTACCATGTGCATAGTGGCTCCTGTACACACACACACACACGAATGCACAAACACACACACACAGAGGCATCATCACTTTGCCGAAATATTCTGTGTTTACCATGCACATAGTGGCTCTTGCAAAACACACACACACACACATGCATGAATACACACACACACACACCTCCCCGGATTTCTACTTGCAGCTTTAATGTTGTGAGCCCAAATAATGATATCATCGCGGGGACCCGAATAGCCCTCAGCCGGAGCGTTGTAGACGAAGTCGCGTGACAGTTCCTGGAGCATGCCAAAACCCACACCACACACACAATCCACCTACCCAACCCCCCCCTCCCCCCCACACACACCTACCCGCAGCCTTGATGTTGTGAGCCAGAATGATGCTATCATCACGGGGACCCGCATAGCCCTCAGACGGAGCGTTGTAGACGAGGTGGCGCAACTTCTCCTTACGCATGTCAAAACACAAACCAAACTTACACACACACACTCCACCTACCCAACCACCCACTCTCCCTCACCCACACACACACCTACCCGCAGCCTTGATGTTGAGCCAGAATGATGCTATCATCATCACGGGGACCCGAATAGCCCCCAGACGGAGCGTTGTAGACGAAGTGACGTGACTTCTCCTTGAGCATGTCAAAACACACACCAAACTTACACACACACAATCCACCTACCCAACACCCCACACACACCTACCCGCAGCCTTGATGTTGTCAGCCAGAATGATGATATCATCGCGAGGACCCGAATACCCCTTCAGGCGGAGCGTTGTAGACGAAGTAACAGTTCCTTGAGCATGTCAAAACACACACCAAACTTATAAACAATCCACCTACCCAACCACCCACCCTCCCCCGTCCCACACACACACCTACCCGCAGCCTTGATATTGTGAGCCAGAATGATATCATCGCGGGGACCTGAATACCCCTTCAGGCGGAGCGTTGTAGACGAAGTAACAGTTCCTTGAGCATGTCAAAACACACACCAAACTTACACACACACAATCCACCTACCCAACACCCCACACACACCTACCCGCAGCCTTGATGTTGTCAGCCAGAATGATGATATCATCGCGAGGACCCGAATACCCCTTCAGGCGGAGCGTTGTAGACGAAGTAACAGTTCCTTGAGCATGTCAAAACACACACCAAACTTATAAACAATCCACCTACCCAACCACCCACCCTCCCCCGTCCCACACACACACCTACCCGCAGCCTTGATATTGTGAGCCAGAATGATATCATCGCGGGGACCTGAATACCCCTTCAGGCGGAGCGTTGTAGACGAAGTAACAGTTCCTTGAGCATGTCAAAACACACACCAAACTTATAAACAATCCACCTACCCAACCACCCACCCTCCCCCGTCCCACACACACACCTACCCGCAGCCTTGATATTGTGAGCCAGAATGATGATATCATCGCGGGGACCCGAATAGCCCTCAGGCGGAGCGTTGTAGACGAAGTGGTGCGACTTCTTGCGCATGTCAAAACACACACACAATCCACGTACCCAACACCCCCCTCCCCCACACACACACCTACCCGCAGCCTTGATGTTGTGAGCCAGAATGATGATATCATCGCGGGGACCAGTATACCCCTCAGCCGGAGCGTTGTAGACGAGGTGGTGCGACTTCTCCTTGCGCATGTCGAACAGGACGGCCATGTGCACCATGGGCACGGGGAAGCAGCCCATCTCCTCACGGTCCACCAGCTCCATGTAGTTGGCCGACCTCAAGTAGTAGCCCTGAGGAGACACTGAATGTTAGACATGGGTGCAACTCCCCAAAATGAAAAAAAAAACTGAAAGGCAGGGGTCCAGGGATCCATGGCCCCGGCAGGGTACAGGGACAGAGCCCTGTCGGACGATTCAGGGGGGCAACATTAAGAGAGAGATATAACGAGGCAGACAGTTAAAATGAGGGACAGACAGTTTGAGTGTGATAAGCCTTGTAAAATGATTACATTGCTTTTGTAAACTACCAAGTTAGAACTAGACTAAGTTCAAAACGACCCAAATCGCTTGTGGTCAATTTTTTTGGGGGATGAATTAAAAAAACAACTGAAGTTCAGTTTCTGGTAAAATAAAAAATACTGAAATCAGTGTAAAAATGAAAGAGTAGCACCCATGTGTTAGAGCATTTGTGGGGAAAAAACTAACAAAAAAAGAGACCATTTTGTGAGGATGAGTACCGTAGTTTAAAGGGAAACATCATGCCTCCTCACGATCCACCTGATCCATGTAGTTGGCGGACCTCATGTAGTAGCCCTGAAGAGACACTGAATGTTAGAGCATTTGGGGGAGAAAAAAAAAACCTAACAAAAAAAGACCATTTTGTGAGGATGAGTACCGTAGTTTAAAGAGAAACATAGTTTTTAGTATTGTAGTTTAAAGTTTAAAGCGTGCTACTACTAGTGAGATATGTTAGACTATGACCGTGAGATACTTGAAGACACAATTTGTGAATCTCTCTCTCTCTCTTTCTCTTCTCTATAAGAGGTTTGTGCGTGCTACTGCTAGTCAGCTGTGTTAGACTATGACTGTGAGATACTTGAGGACACAGTTTGTGAATCTCTCTCTCTTTCTCTTTTCATTTTGTGCGTGCTACTGCTAGTCAGCTGCGTCAGACTATGACCGTGAGATACCCGAAGACACAATTTGTGAATCTCTCTCTCTCTTTCTCTCCTCTATAAGAGGTTTGTGCTGTGTTTTGTGGTGTGTGTGTGTGTGTGTGAGCATGCATGTGTGAGTACATGCGTGCTTGTGTGTGTTTTGGTTTTGTGTGGTGTGTGTGCACGCATGTGTATGTGTGTGTATGTATGTATGTGTGCGTACGTAGTGTGTGAGTGTATTTGTATGTGTATCCTCTAACGTTTGTGTATGACCGTGAGATACTTGAAGACACAAATTTGTGAATCTCTCTCTCTCTTCTCTATAAGAGGTTTGCGTGTATTTGTATGTGTATCCTCTAACGTTTGTGTATGACCGTGAGATACTTGCTATAAGAGGTTTGTGCGTGCTACTGCTAGTCAGCTGTGTTAGACTATGACCGTGAGATACTTGAAGACACAGTTTGTGAATCTCTCTCTCTTTCTCTCCTCTATCTCTTTTCATTTTGAGTGCGCTACTGCTAGTCAGCTGCGTCAGACTATGACCGTGAGATACTTGAAGACACAATTTGTGAATCTCTCTCTCTCTTTCTCTCCTCTTTAAGAGGTTTGTGCTGTGTTTTGTGGTGTGTGTGTGTGTGTGTGTGTTGTGTATGTGTGTGAGCATGCATGTGTGAGTACATGCGTGCGTGCGTGCTTGTGTGTGTTTTGGTTTTGTGTTGTGTGTGTGCACGCATGTATATGTATGCATGTGTGTGTGTCTGTCTGCGTGCGTACGTTGTGTGTGTGTGTATTTGTATGTGTATCCTCTAACGTTTATGTATGTGTGTTGGTGTATGTGGTCAGTCCGTGCAACACAGCTGCTATGGCTTACTGAATGAAAGATGAATAATGAGTCAGTGTCGATAAATGTGTATGTGTGTGTGTGTGTGTGTGTGTGTGAGAGAGAGAGTTGCTTTGCATATGCGTTGTTGCTGGTTTTATGTCATTCTTAAACACTATTTTTGTTGTCTACTTGTTGATGAATATTTGATTGTAAAGCGCTTTGGGCTCACTTGAGGTAAAGCGCTATATAAATGTACTATCATTATTATTCTATCTTTCTGTTCTCTCTCTCTTTCTCTCTCCATTTTTGTTGTTGAGAAAATATGAATGTTGTATGTTGAGTAATGTTCAATTATGTTTAAAAACTTAAACTTTTTTCTTCTTTTTCTGCATGATAACAAGCTTTGTTAACACTTCAGTGATATGGGCCTATGGCCTAATCATTAAACATTCCAGTTCTCTTTCTCTCTCCTTTTCTGTCTCTCTTTTACCTACCTGGTCAGTCATGGCTCCCCAGAAATTAGAGTAGTACCCTTCCACACTGGCGTTTAGCATGGGTCCTACAGCCAACCTGTACACAATCATCATCATCATCGTCATCATCACCATCATCATCATCACCTTGTCAGTCATAGCTCCCCAGAAATTAGAGTAGTACCCTTCCACACTGGTATTTAGCATGGGTCCTACAGCCAACCTGTACACAATCATCATCATCATCGTCTTGTCAGTCATGGCTCCCCAGAAATTGGAGTACCCTTCCACACTTGCATTTAGCATGGGTCCTACAGCCAACCTGTTCACAATCATCATCATCATCATCACCATCATCGTCATCACCTTGTCAGTCATAGCTCCTCAGAAATTGGAGTACCCTTCCATACTGGCGTTTAGCATGGGTCCTACAGCCAACCTGTACACAATCATCATCATCATCGTCATCACCTTGTCAGTCATAGCTCCTCAGAAATTGGAGTACCCTTCCATACTGGCGTTTAGCATGGGTCCTACAGCCAACCTGTACACAATCATCATCATCATCACCATCATCACCTTGTTAGTCATAGCTCCTCAGAAATTGGAGTACCCTTCCATACTGGCGTTTAGCATGGGTCCTACAGCCAACCTGTTCACAAATCATCATCATTTTCATCCTTATTCCATCATGCAAAAATGAATGAAAACAATCTCTTTAAAACATGCTTTACAACCTTCAGCAGCCAACATCACTAGTATCCCATTGCGAATTTAGCTGAGGACATGCAAAAAAGTCTCATGGACACAAAAACACGCCTTACAAACAGAACTGTTAAACCCCTTCGCTGCTAGAGGAAAACTGAGAAATTGACGATTTTCTTATTATAAAATTTAAAAAAGAGACCTGTCAGACTCAATCTGAGAAAATGTTCTAGAGATATGTCTTTCCTGTCTTGTTTAACCCTTTCGCTGCCAGCCATTTTTCAGCAAAAAACCCCATTAAACTTAACCTGGGTAGAAAAAAACAAAAAAACTGCAATATTGCGAATTCGTCTGTGACATGCATAACATTAGGCCTATTCTTACCACCTAAAATTACGAAAATAGGGTCTTCAGATAACAGGCCCTGATTTTTGTAATGCCTTTTAGTGACATAGGTGTTTAAACCATTGTGGTGCAAAAATGCGACATTGACGGTGAAAGGGGTTAAACCAAAAATACATACGCATTCTAGGGCTAATGACATCAAAAGTTATGACATCATCAATGGCATCATCAACAGAGCAGTGAATAGGTTAATTAAAGAAAGATTAGCTTTGTGCAATCAAACAATACTTTGTGGTCCAACAATATAACATCATTCAACTCATTTTAGCGGAAAAGGCAAGATTTGAAACGCGCCTTTTAAAGTTACTTTCCCTAGAGATTGAGGCAGTTTCTTTTATGTAGTAGAAGTTTGGAATGAAAAGAATTTGCACTAACAAATATTTTTGACTAATAGTAGCAGCATGAGACACAAGCATCCAGGGAAAGACTGCGGCTAATACGACTGCGCAGTTTTGTTTTGTTTTGCATCCTCCTGTGCGCCTACTGCAGTCTAAACGAAGACTTTGGGTTAACCCTCTCTAGGACACAGACGCCAAATGTGACCGAATTTTGTCAACTCATGCAGCCCGTATGCGCCGATTGCGCCCGCTGAACGCCAGGTCTAGTACGTTCACTTTCTCCCTACCCACAATGCAATATACTAAGTTAGTTCTTTCTTTACCTCAGTCTCGCTGGTCCGTTTTTGGTTCTTACAGCAAGGGAAAGCACCCACTAGTCTTTTTGAACGGATTTTTCGAAGTGAAATTTTTTTCTTCTTTCCACGTCACGTGACGCAGTATTGACTCAGCGCGATGCTCGGAGTGCCATTACGGATTTTTAAAAATTCCAATTCATGGTTTGTTGTGTGACAGTGTGTTAGCTTTGGAATAATAATCATTATCATCATTGCTATTCAATATGCATCTTTCAGAAAAGAAATGTGAGTTAGACTTTATTCTGGGTGATTTTTTTCATGAAAAGATTTGGTGTGACGTTCTGAGTTAATTCCCATCTCTCGGGAACTGGGATCGATTCCCGATTCGAATGGTTGGGAGTCATTGGGTTAAACATCCCCAATCGGAAGAAGAAGAAAAAGAAGTTCAGTAAAATTTATGTCCAATCCTGCCAAAGATCTGTAACTAAAGAGTCAGATGTGGTGTTACGTTACATTTATATCGCCGTCTGCATGCAAAAGAGATGTAACTCAAAATTGGTCAACTTCGATGTGTTGAACTTACCAGTTGATCTAGAAAAGCTACATCATCTAAAAAAGCTGTGAAACAAGAATTTGCAAAGATAAAACACCAATGGTGACGTTAAATGAACACAAAAATGTAATTTGACCTGAAATGACCAATATGTTGAGTTTCCATTCCTCATGTGAAGTGATGTCTTTCGACTTACGTCTCTTTTGCATGCGGGCGACGATACAGTCAAACTAAAAAAAACACATTGAGAATTTATATACTCACTTTTCTTGCATCATCAGCACTTTGAGAGTCTTGGGGTTGTCCAGAATTACATCGGCATCAAGCATCTGTTAAAGAAACAATAAAACAACTTTTGTTATTGCATTT
>CM065707.1:29381216-29388716 GCA_017654935.2 Phymorhynchus buccinoides
TTTTGTTATATTTTAACATATTTCTTTAGAATTTTTGTGTACGCCTAAATTTATTAGGATGGGAGTGTAATGAGTTATTTGAACGAGGGTCCTTGTGTACCTGTGTATGTGTGTGTGTGCGTGCATGTGTGTGTGTGTGTGTGTGTGTGTATGCATGCGTGCGTGCATGCATGTGTGTGTGTGTCCGTGCGTGCATGTGTGTGTGTGGTTGTGCCTGTGTCTCTGTCTGTGTGTGTGTGTGTGTGTAGTGTGTGCGTGTGTGTGTGTGAGCGCGCATATTATCTGTCTGTCTGTCTTTTGCACTGACTTACAGTGTCTAACTGCTCCGATGATTAGCACAAATAATACATTTTGAAGTTTTGTGTCACAACAAAGAAGAAAACTGTGAAATACATTTGAAAATTTGCCACAAACTATATGGGCGTTTGCGTTCTTTGTGTACTTGTGTAAATAATATTGTATTCATTGTATTGCATTGTATTTTGTATTCTTTTATATTGACTGCAAGACAAATGTCCTTGTTTTAAATGGGGACAATAAATTATTGATTTGATTGATTGATTGATTGATAATATAATTTGCTAATAAATTATTGATTTGATTGATTGATTGATTGATTGATTGATTGATTGATAATAGAATTTGCTAATAAATTATTGATTTGATTGATTGATTGATTGATTGATTGATTGATAATAGAATTTGCTAATAAATTATTGATTTGATTGATTGATTGATTGATTGATTGATTGATATAGAATTTGCTAATAAATTATTGATTTGATTGATTGATTGATTGATTGATAATAGAATTTGCTGAACCTTTTTTTTTTCAATTTACAGGGCGATACCGGAGGCAGAGGCAAGCACGGTGACAAAGGAGACAAGGTGAGCAATGCTTGTTTTACTTTCTTTTCATGGTGGATTTTTTGGTAAAAAAATGTAACCCCTCCACCCCTCAATCTCGTCCACCCCCACCCCCATACTCGCATGGGTGCTACTCTTTCAGTTTTACACTGATTTCAGTATTTTTAATTTTACCAGAAACTGAACTTCAGTTTTTTTCCATTCGTCCCCCCAAAAAAACCCAAAAAAAAGAAAATTTGACCACAAGCGATTTGGGGCGATTTGAACTTGGTGGTTCTATCTTGGAAGTTTGCAAAGGCAGTGTAATAGTTTTACAAGGCTTATCAGACTCAGACTGTCTCTGTCTATCATTTTAACTGTCTGTGTATCTCGTTATTTCTCTCTCTTAATTAAGTTGCCCCCCCGAATCATCCGACAGGGCTCTGCCCCTGTACCCTGCCGGGGCCATGGGTTCCTGGACCCCTGCCTTTCAGTTTTGTTCATTTGGGGGAGTTGCCTACATGTACTCATGCCACCTTGAGTGTGTTGTGTTATGTATCCCTTTTTTGTAGGAAAGTGCTGGGAATTCTCTGCTTACCATCATACTTACAGCGCACTTGTCTATCTCACCTTTTGCGATTTTATGAAACATAAGAAAACATACCATTGTGTCATTCACACTAAGGCCGTGTACACACATAAGCGGATATTCCATGCAGAAACCCGTGCGCAATCCATAAATAAGCGAAAAAGATTTGCGCACGTGTCCGAAATTTCCTCTATATGCGTAAACTTGTATCCTTCTTTCTTCCACTTATTTAGGGTTTTCCTTACGGAACTTACGCGTCTAGTATGAACCCGGCCTAGGACTAATCTCTCACTAAGTCTTTCTCTTTCACCAAGACTTGAGAAATTTGGCTAAATTATGACCCAGACATTTAAACTTTAAGCATGGCATTATGTATCTTCTTAGAAGCATACCATTGTTCCTACATACCGCTAGTCCCACACTGTAATTTTACATCCATGATCCGTCTAGTCCCACATACTACTATTGCCACAAAACCTCTGTCTCTCCGTTTGTGTCTGTCAAACCCAGGGCCTGTATTCATGTTGAGATAGCATGAGACCTAGCATGATGCTAACTTAGAAGCTCTTCCAATGTCCTATAGGATTTAATAGGACTTTTGGAAGAGCTTCTAAGTTAGCATGATGCTAAGTCTCATGTTATCTCAACGTGAATACAGGCCCTGATCAATAAAGGCGTGCAGGCGCGCACACATACACATACATACACACTCGCACTCACAAGCCCGTTCAGTGTATAATAACTCAGACCTGTTTTTCCTACGGATTTGTCTGTAATTATTACGTTTTGAGACCTCCGATTACGCTATTACGGTCAGCAACACAAAAATCCGCATTTCCGCTGAACGAGTGCGAAAAAAAGAAAAGAAGAAGAAATCAAAAGAAGGCATTGCGTTTGAGCCGTACTCGCTACTCTGTCGTCTGCTATCAAAGATATCACTTCGAGTGATGTCCCTTGAATGAATACTTCCGGTTTATTTCTCCATGCCGCCATTTTTGTAGGTACGAAGTGCCAAATTTCGGCAGTTGTCGAAGTTGGGTTTGGATGGGAAGTTGCAGCATGCGTGTGTGCCCCTGCCCCCCGCTCAACAAAAGGTTTGACGGCAGCGAAAAATTCTGGTGAATTGATTTCTCGGTCAGCAAAATTATGGACAGATGTCTGAAATTACTGTTTTGAGAGCTTGGGATTACTGACAGTGAAGATTTGGGGTAAACAGGTCTGATAGCTACATGTGCATTGCACACATTCAGCAACAATGGTTTGTGGGGACAATGGTATGTCACCATCATCTTGCCACAAGTGTTTTGAATGTTCAGTCTCCCCATGGGGGTACCGGGGGGGTCTTTCGTAATGGTAATTGCCGTACAGTCCATTAAATACGGTATTTATTTTACGATTTTCCTGGTTCACCTGTGCATTACATACTGATTTATTTTCTGTTGTTTTTTTCTTTTCTTTTCAGGGTGGTCCAGGTCTGGATGGAGAGAGGGGGGCCATGGGCCCTAAGGGAGACAGGGGGATGAGAGGGCCCCGCGGCCCTATGGGAATTGAAGGCATTGAAGGAGCTAAGGTCGGTTCTGAGGAAGAGAGAGAGAGAGAGAGAGAGAGAGTGTGTGTGTGTGTGTGTGTCTGTGTGTGTGCGTGTGCGTGTGTGTGTGTGTGTGTTTGCTTTCCTGTTTGATTCATGTACTATTTGTGCTATTTGGATGATGTCACTATGTGTCACTTGCTAATAAGTTGGTCATAAACTATGCTTAATTATGTCTAGTCCAGATGTTTTTTCAGATCAGATAAGTTAAAGGGAGGGGGTGGGGGATCAGATGAGATGAGAGACAAAACTGACACAAATTTTGACTGCTTTGCCTTAGATCGACGACGATAGATCAGTATTTTCTCCATATATATCTGTATAAGAAATCGCCTTAAGTTAAAAATGTCTCTACCATAGATTGATGATACTAGGTTAGTACTGTTTACATATAAATCTGTATAAGAAATCGCCTTTAGTTAAAAATGTCTCTACCATAGATTGATGATACTAGGTTAGTACTGTTTACATATAAATCTGTATAAGAAATCGCCTTACGTTAAAAATGTCTCTACCATAGATTGATGATACTAGGTTAGTACTGTTTACATATAAATCTGTATAAGAAATCGCCTTAAAAAATGTCTCGGCCATAGATTGATGATACTAGGTTAGTACTGTTTACATATAAATCGGTATAAGAAATCGCCTTACGTTAAAAATGTCTCTGCCATAGATTGATGATACTAGGTTAGCATTGTTTACATATATTTGATATAAATCTGTATAAGAAATCGCCTTGTCTCTACCATAGATTGATGATTCTAGGTTAGTATTGTTTCCATAAAAATCAGTACAAGAAATCGTCTAAGAAGTATGATGTCTGTGTCATAGATTAACAATAAGGCTTTGTGCACATTACACACAAAAACCTCTTATTCACAAAAGAGTAAAAGAAAGTAAGAAATAAGCGTATGCGAAATGCATGCGCTTATGTTTCTTACTTTCTTTTACCAAAAAAAAAAAAGGAGAAAAAAAGAAGAGAAAAGGAACAAGGAAATAAGGAGGAAAGGAAAATAAAAATAAAAGAAAGGGTTAAAAATGAAGGCGGAAGTGGTGGTGGGTTGCATGATGAGTGAGCAAGATAGCGAAGACCGGATGAATGATTAGGGTGTGGTGTGAGAGTTACATATTTGTTTTAATGTCAATTTATGTTTCATATTTTTATTTAGTATTTTTATTTAGTTATGTTGATGTATCTCATCTTATTTTAGACAAGTTTCCATGTGCGTTGTACAATGCCAATGGACAATAAAGAAACTTATGACTTATGACTTAGATCAGTGTTTTCCCCATATGAATCAAAATGAATCACCTAAAAGTGATGTTTCACTAATAAGTAATTGTTTCTCCAGGGAGACGATGGTCCCACAGGAGAAGCAGGACCGCAGGGACCTTTTGGCGAGAAGGTGAGACAAACAACCCTAAAAAAAAAACCCACCGACTTACAGCTTTGTTAGATGATGCAGCTTGTCTTGATCAACTGGTAATTGCAACACATCGAAGTTGACAAACTTTGACTTATAATATAATAACAATAATAGTACATTTATATAGCGCTTTACTTCAAATGAGCCCAAAGCGCTTTACAATCGAATATTCATCAACAAGTAGACAACAAAAATAGGTGTTTAAGAATGACACAAACCAGCAACAACGCATACAAAGCATCTCTCTCTCTCTCTCTCTCTCTCTCTCTCTCTCTCTCTCTCTCTCTCTCTCTCTCTCTCTCTATCTATCTATTTCTCTCTCTCACACACACACACACACACACACATTTATCGACACCGTCTCTATGTTTTTTGTCACAACGATATGACATTAATTTTTTTTTACACTCGAATGCTATCCAGTACCATACTATGCAATATGATACAATGTTTTTTATATACCCTACCACGCGGGCAGCCTCACTCAGACTTCTGAGGGTTTTGGACTGATTATGTAATATTGATTGATTGATTGAACTATCAATTGTACAGCTCTCATGTTCCTGTGTAGCCCCCCCCCGCCCCCCCCCCCCCCCCCCCATCCCCCCCGTGTACGGGGGTTCTACATATATATATATATATATATATATATAAACGTACAAGAATTGAAGAAGAAAAAAACAACCACACCATTAAACTTTCCTCTTAAATATATAGTTTGCTTTAATAAAACTTATATGTATAGTTTGCTATATATATATATATATAGGTATGAAAACATTTCAGTATACTGCTGGCACCGTTCCTCCAGCCTACAAGACTCAAAAGTTAGAGCATTTGAAATGCAATAATAGAAAAATGTTTAAAAACTGTTTTGTCCCTATGTCTTTGAAATGAACATTAAAACCAAAACCAGTTATATCTAACTTGGTATCTTGATCTATGTTCTAAAAAACATAAAGAGTGCTAGCTTAGGTTTTCCTCCTTATTAGGGAGGCATTGGCAGAACCCAAGCCGAGGACAGCTGTTTCGACTCTGGGGAGTCTCATCAGCTCGGCACTGGGTGGGGTCTTAACCTACCAAGGTGGAACTACTCTCCCCTCAACAAGAAGATTGTTCCACAAATGGAATGGGTTCCATTTTGGAACATTCATATGTTCACACTTTTACTTAAGATTTTTATCATTTCTAATTTACTTGAGTGCTGGTTTGTTTTTTTGGAGCCTTTTACCAATATACAGGAAGAGACATTCCATTTGTGGAACAATCTTCTTTGGAGGATATGATCGCGGGAGACTACGATGATGTGAGAACTTTGAACTTTTCCGCGAGAAATTGGGTAGCGAATGATCGCAATGATGCCGACTAGAGTTTTGTGGGGTCCGACTCGATGTCGACTCCGAGTCATGGCGAGTGTTGTTCGTCCGTGGATTGGACTCTGGAGTATTCTGATGCCTGAATGTGCATTGTAATGTTTCTTCCTGTGTGTCTGTGTGCAGGGTCGCCTTGGTGCTCCTGGTTTCCCTGGCTATCCAGGGTCTCCTGGCTTGAAGGTGAGTTTCCCTTGTGGGGGATTCTGTTGTTGTTGTTGTTGTTGTTGTATTACCCTGGCTTAAAGACTCCAGGGATCATCCCAACAGCCGAAGAACTTGAACACTATGGTGCAAATGCAACAGCTAGGGATGAGAACATTACGTGTATGACCGTTTTTGATTACCCCACCACATGGGCAGCCACACTCCGACTTCGGAGGATTTAAGACTGATGATGTTAAGCTAATGAGCTTGTCATGGCTTAGGACAATCCCCGCACAACCATGCAGAGCATAAAAATTTTTATGTAGCCTTGGCGTTCTAGCTTATGTCAACTGGTCTGACACAGCCTCATGCCAAGGCGAGGGGGATTCTGTGGTGTGGTTCTTTTTTTTACAAATAGTTCCCCACCTTCTGGAAGTTTTGTGGCTTCTAACTTCCTCTAATCTGTCACTCTCTTTGACTCTGCCTTTTCCCCCTTTGCTTACTGCCATCTACGGTGGAACCTCCCCTTTTAAGACCTCGAAAAAAATCATACAAAATAAGGTCTTAACTGGGAGGGAGTTGCATAAGGGAGGTAATTTTAACACTTATTACAAAGAAGGGCAATGCATCAGATAAGTAGGTCTTAAGTAGGAGGGAGTCTTATATTAATAATAATAATAATAAATAAATCTTCTATAGCGCTATTCTCCTGACACAGCAGGACTCACCGCGCTTTACATGAAAAAAAAAAGTAAGTATACCCCACGCACACAAAAGATATTCAAAATGCATGTACTTAAAATTATTTAGAGAAAAAAAAAAATCACTTTATCGCACTCACACAACTCACATTTAAAATACCTACATACAACACAAATTATTTATAAGGTTGACTGACAGTGGATGGACAGACAGAAATTATAAGGGTGGGGGGGGGGGTGTGGCTTAAAGGGAGGGTCTTTTAAGCGAAGTTCCACGTGTACCGGTACTATATTTCTGCCTTACTGCAGTAGAAATTTGGTAGGTTAAAAATTGAAACGGATGAAATGTTCTTTTAGTGATACTTGTGGCGGTGCCATAGCCGATGAGGTTTAACCGAGGCGTGGTCACCGCTACAGCTATCTGTATTAATAAAAAAATCGTGACTTTACTGGTTTCGTACTGCCTCCGGGCATTGCCTCCAGTATTGTTCCCACCATATTTGTATTTACAAATGTCCCATATGTGTCTGGTTCGGACCAAGAGGACGTAAAACTCCATTTTCTTTCTCTGAAGCGTTCTTTTTGAGGTAGCCGATACTTTGAGATAAATTTGTTAAAAATTCGTGTGTTTTTTGGTGTGGATATCAGGAATGAGGGGAAGTCACCCCGGATGACTAGGCTACGGTTCGCTATCATGGGAACTAACCCAGACGCGATACCCGAGCTAGTAGGCCTAGCTCCGTGGCTGACTTTGTTTATTTTATGTGTTAAGGTTTAACCCAGGTCGATTGGTGCGTATGCAATTGTTTTAGGTGTTGGTAGGTATTTA
>CM065707.1:29393716-29406216 GCA_017654935.2 Phymorhynchus buccinoides
AAAATTTGATTGGCAATCTTGTACTTTAGACACCCCCCTCAATCTTTGTTTGTTGTTGTCCCACATGTGCCTGTTCTTTTTTTACATTTTATTTAGCGCCTCTTATGGTGTGTGAAGTCTGTCTGTCTGTCTCTTTCAGTATCATTGTTCAGCTGTAACATGCATGCATTCCTCTGTCAGTGATTGCGTTAACTGGCGATTATCAGTAAAATACTGATTCTAAAATACTGAAACAAAATTGACTTGTCAGTCCCAGGATTCAATAAAGTTTTGCTAGGACTGATAAATGGTTTTAGCAGAAGCTTTGTTGTTGTTGTTGTGCCCTGGCTTAAAGACTCCAGGGATCATCCCAACAATCCAAAGCACTTGAACACTATGGCACAAAATGCACCAGCTAGGGATGAGAACATTACGTGTGTGACCGTTTTTGATTACCCCGCCACATGGGCAGCCACACTCCGACTTCAGAGGATTTTGGAGACTGGTGATGTTATGCTAGGAGCTTGTCATGGCTAAAGACAATCCCCGCATAACTATGCAGAACATAACGACATTTTGATGTAGCCTTGGTGTTCTAGCTTGTGTCAATTGCTCCGACGCAGCCCTATGCCAAGGCGAAACAGAAGCTTTGATGTTGTGAGTTTCTGTGGTTTTCACTGGTTTTCTGTTTCTCTGGGACTGGTTTTGACACCGGTTGTCAGGGGAATTGTCTCTGATGAGACTGGTTTACCTACCACAATCACCATTCTGTATGTGTATGTGAGTGTGTGTATGTGTCTGTTTGTGTGTTGGTTTCGCACAGAGATGCTTGTTAAGTCTTTGACCCCATTGATGATAATGCCAATGATATTGATGATGACGATGGAAATTATCATCCACTTCTCTCCTTACTAAAGGGTCCCAGAGGAGAGAGAGGCAAGCAGGGCATCGCCGGGCCCTATGGCCCCAAGGGGGACCCCGGACCCCCGGGACCCCCAGGATTTGCTGGAGAGCAGGGCATCCAGGGTCCGCCAGGACCCCAGGGCATCGTGGGCACCCCTGGACCCGCTGTGAGTGGGAACGTTGCTCTCTGTCTGTCTGTCTGTCTGTCTGTCTGTCTTTCAGTTTCTCTATTGCTCTTTCTTTAACTCATTGTGGACGAATTCCGAGTATACTCAGAACAGGAGAACACCAGTCAGGGCCTAGTTCCGAGTATTCTCAGAACAGCGATTTCCGAGTCTAAAACATGTCTAAATCCATGTTTTATTCAATCCAAGCCACGTTTTTTGAGTTACTTCTCTTCATCACTCTTCCAGCTTTTGTTTCACTTATGTTTGACACTTCTAGTTCATTTTTTTATGTTAAAAATGTAAAAAGAAAACGACCCTAGATGAGCCTAAAGAATTACTCCAATGCGTTTTCATTAACAATGATAGCATTAAGGACACTAATGATTCCGATTTTAATGCAAGTAACCACAAAGCGAAAAATAAACTTGGATCAACCAGTAATGTCAAAACTGAATCATTGACAGTATTAGTTTGGTTGTACTTCATATTAATTTGTTATATTTTTTTTCTAGGCAGCCCCAGGTCATTCGTAATGTTTGTCTAAGGCAGTGATGTTTAGAAAGGGTTAATTCAATGGAGTCACCTCGGTGACGTGTTTCCGACATTATTGTTCCAATCGTTTGGAGTCACGTCGGAGGGAGTTTTCCGACAAATTTCGATGATTTTGAATGCTGTGTGTGTGTGCTTGCATGCGTGTGGGTGAGTGTGTGTGCTTGCATGTGTGTGTGAGTGTGTGCTGTGTGTGTATGTGTTTCTGTGTGTGTGTGTGAGTGCATGCGTGTGTGTGTGTGTGATATTTGATTTCTTTTTTTTCTATAAAGTTTTGTGTTTTGTTTTTCAAAGCGAAGCAAAAACCAATGTTCGACTCTTTCTCTCTTTCTTTTCATTATTTTATCACGTTTTTTCACCTCAACATAGGACAGACAGATAATAATATTTGGCCGTTGTTTTTCCTTTTTTTTTACTTCAGGGCGTGCCGGGAAAAGACGGACAGACGGGTATGCCAGGGGACAGAGGAGAACCGGTAAGATGTTTTTTGTTGTTGTTGAAGATTTTTTTAAATTTTTTTATTGAACTTTTTTTTAAAATCAATTTTACAAATTTAGTGGAACACACACAATCACAGAATGATAGCTGTGATTTTAGAAGCAACAATATTAACCCTTTCGCCGCCAGCCATTTTCCAGCCATTATGCTTATCTGGGTAGAGAAAAAACCAATCTGCAATATTAGGAATTTCTCTGTGTATAACATTAGGCCTATCCTTACCTCTCCAAATTAAGAAAATGTGATCTTTGGATAACAGGCCCTTATGTGATGCCTTTTAGTGACATGGGTGTTAAACCATTGTGGTGCATAAATGCGACGTTGGCGGTGAAAGGGTTCACTCTACACTAGTCATATTGCAAGACGCAGGGGTCTGAATCTGAGGAAAAAAAGTATCACCATATAGTCTGTAAAATATGGTACACCTTGATGATGTCATGATTTTCTCTGTGCACACATTTTGATGATGTCATGATTTTCTCTGTGCACACACCTTGATGATGTCATGATTTTCTCTGTGCACACACCTTGATGATGTCATGATTTTCTCTGTGCACACATTTTGATGCTATTGTTTCATTTTCTCTGTGCTCACATTTCAATGATGTCATCATTTTTTCCTTCTGAACACACGTTTTGACGATGTCATCGGTTTCTGTGCAGGGTCATCCCGGAGGACCAGGTCAGCCCGGACCTGTGGGCATCATGGGACCTCCGGTGAGTTGTCTTCTCTTGTTGGAGGTGGGGGGTGATGGTAGGGTGGAGGGTGTGGGGTGTGTGTGTGTGGGCATCATGGGACCTCCGATGAGTTGTCTTCTCTTGTTGGGTGTAGGGGGTGAGGGTATGGTGGAGGGTGATTTGGGTGTGGGGTGTGTGTGGGCATCATGGGACCTCCGATGAGTTGTCTTCTCTTGTTGGGTGTAGGGGGTGAGGGTATGGTGGAGGGTGATGGGGTGTGTGTGTGTGTGGGCATCATGGGACCTCCGATGAGTTGTCTTCTCTTGTTGGGTGTAGGGGGTGAGGGTATGGTGGAGGGTGATTGGGGTGTGGGGTGTGTGTGTGGGGGGGCATCATGGGACCTCCGATGAGTTGTCTTCTCTTGTTGGGTGTAGGGGGTGAGGGTATGGTGGAGGGTGATTGGGGTGTGGGGTGTGTGTGTGGGGGGGCATCATGGGACCTCCGATGAGTTGTCTTCTCTTGTTGGGGGTGAGGGTATGGTGGAGGGTGATTGGGGGGTGTGGGGTGTGTGTGTGTGTGGGCATCATGGGACCTCCGGTGAGTTGTCTTCTCTTGTTGGGTGTAGGGGGTGAGGGTATGGTGGAGGGTGATTGGGGTGTGGGGTGTGTGTGTGTGGGGGGGCATCATGGGACCTCCGATGAGTTGTCTTCTCTTGTTGGGTGTAGGGGGTGAGGGTATGGTGGAGGGTGATTGGGGTGTGGGGTGTGTGTGGGGGGGGGGGCATCATGGGACCTCCGATGAGTTGTCTTCTTCTCTTGTTGGGGGTGAGGGTATGGTGGAGGGTGATTGGGGGGTGGGGTGTGTGTGTGTGTGTGGGCATCATGGGACCTCCGGTGAGTTGTCTTCTCTTGTTGGGTGTAGGGGGTGAGGGTATGGTGGAGGGTGATTGGGGTGTGGGGTGTGTGTGTGTGTGGGGGCATCATGGGACCTCCGATGAGTTGTCTTCTCTTGTTGGGTGTAGGGGGTGAGGGTATGGTGGAGGGTGATTGGGGTGTGGGGTGTGTGTGTGTGTGGGCATCATGGGACCTCCGATGAGTTGTCTTCTCTTGTTGGGTGTAGGGGGTGAGGGTATGGTGGAGGGTGATTGGGGTGTGGGGTGTGTGTGTGTGTGGGGGGGCATCATGGGACCTCCGATGAGTTGTCTTCTCTTGTTGGGTGTGGGGGGTGAGGGTATGGTGGAGGGTGATTGGGGTGTGGGGTGTGTGTGTGTGTGGGGGCATCATGGGACCTCCGATGAGTTGTCTTCTCTTGTTGGGGGTGAGGGTATGGTGGAGGGTGATTGGGGGGTGGGGGGTGTGTGTGTGTGTGGGCATCATGGGGGACTCCAGTGATTTGTCTTCTCTTGTTAGGGGTGAGGGTAGGTGATTGGGGGGTGGGGGGTGGGTGTGTGTGGGCATCATGGGACCTCCGTGAGTTGTCTTCTCTTGTTGGGGGTGGGGGGTGAGGGTATGGTGGAGGGTGATTGGGGTGTGGGGGGTGTGTGTGTGTGGGCATCATGGGACCTCCGATGAGTTGTCTTCTCTTGTTGGGTGTAGGGGGTGAGGGTATGGTGGAGGGTGATTGGGGTGTGGGGTGTGTGTGTGTGTGGGCATCATGGGACCTCCGGTGATTTGTCTTCTCTTGTTAAGGGTGAGGGTAGGGTGGAGGGTGATTGGGGGGTGGGGGGGGGGGGGCATCATGGGACCTCCGGTGAGTTGTCTTCTCTTGTTAGGGGTAGGGGGTGAGGGTAGGGTGGAGGGTAATTGGAGGTGGGTGGGAGGGGGGTGGGTGAAAGGCAGTGTATGAACCGTGGAAATTATGGCAGGAAGAGAAGGATGAAAGGAGGTGGGAAGGATTGAGGCTATGAGAAAGAATTAAAAAATGGAGAAAAACAACACACACCAAAAGAAGATGTCAGGCAGAAAGCAGACAAAGAGAGAGAGAGAGAGAGAGAGAGAGAGAGAGAGAGAGAGAGACAGAGAGAGAGAGAGAGAGAGAGAGAGAGAGAGAGAGAGAGAGAGAGAGAGAGAGAGAGAGAGAGAGAGAGAGAGAGAGAGAGAGAGAGACAGAGAGAGAGAGAGAGAGAGAGAGAGAGACGGAGAGAGAGAGAGACAAAGAGAGAGAGAGAGACAAGAGAAGAGAGAGAGAGAGAGAGAGAAAGAGAGAGACAGAGAGAGAGAGAGATAGAGAGAGACAGAGAGAGAGAAAGAGAGAGAGAGAGAGAGAGAGAGAGAGACAAAGAGAGAGAGAGAGAGAGAGAGAGAGAGAGACAAAGAGAGAGAGAGAGAGAGACCGGCTGATTTGATAAATGCTAAAAAGGGAAACCTTTTCAAATAATTTAAAAAATCCGATTAACGTCCTCCGGCCTGGAACAGGCACATGTGGGACATTCATAGCTATAAAGATGGTGGGATGATCCTGGAGGTACTGCAATACCAGGGAAAGTCCCAAGTTTTTAATCGACAAAGATAAATTATTTGGGAATATATAATTATGTAACATTGACTAATTAACAAAATTTCCCCTTCAAATCTTAGTCAGGCCCAATTAATTATTATTTTTGTGTGTGTTGCAATCATCCTTTAACACTTTCGTGACGGGAACCTCCGATCGTAGGTAGAACGGTCTAAGGTACAAAACTCCCTATTATACCAGCGGACTTTTCTTGTTTGATTTCACAGTTACTTGAAGAGTGAAGCGGAAATGGCATTGTTCGTCAAAATTTGAGGAGATTTTTGCACGAAAATTGTCAAAAATTAGAGGTCTGAGTGGCGAGGAGATTGTTTGGTTGCTCGAACTTGATGAAGATGGAACTAATGCTGGCAATCAGTCAGGTTTTAAGGATGAAAGTAGTGAAAATAATGTAAGTACTGATTAAATTTTACAGCGAGTGCCCAGTACGAGTACTCTAGAGTGGGAATGTGACAACAAAAAGTGTTGTTATCGGCAGAATCGCTCGATCTCGTCGCGGAGTTCGATCTCAAAGTCAAGCAGCATATCGGCTTTAAATTGTTCATGCAATATTTTCACAAAGCATAACATTGAATTAAGCATCCATTTTTCATAAAGTACAGAAAGTTTGGTGCATATCAGACTTCATTTAGGCTCTTAAACAATGTTTGATCACAAGCAGTCATTCCACAGTAATCTTTCCAGTGCAGCCTCAGGCCAGCACAGTGGTTTCACGGACGCAGTGCCAGTCACAATAGTGTTAACAGTACCTTATTTTTTCCATTTTTAACCTTATTTGTGTCTCTTGCATCCACACAAAACCTTTTTTTGTCATACGTCAAAGAACACACAGGATTAACAGTGAGAATAATGGGCAACTTTATTTAAGTGCCAAATAAAATGTTATTTTATGAGACATAACATTGTTTTCCAGCAAAGATATTCTAAAGGGGAAGATAAGCATCCGGTCTCTTTTCCCTATATGAGTAGTGAGGACAGAAACACTGGTTATGTCCCTTTTAAACAGGATACATTTTCCACGGCGATAGGCCAGTTGAATTCTCCGTTCAAATTCCAGTCTGAGTTTTTGGATAGCCTCCACTGTGAAAAGTGTACTGTCCCCACTAACGATAACTCTATCAGCCCGGTTCGCTGAGCTCTTAAGTAATCCATCTTGCCCTTTTAGAATATCTTTGATACCAGTCAATAATTAGCATGCAACTAATTCATAATGACATTCACAAGAAAATTATTTTACTTGTAATGATGTAAGATTGAAGTTGCGCAACAATCATTAGATTATGACATTGACTGAGTGTTTAATTCAATGCATAAAAATATACTTATTTTTAAAGAATTAATTAGCTTAATAAACATAATTGCAACAACTTAATACTTAGGATTGTACAGAAACACATTGGTACATTTTACATAATGCAAAAACAAAGAAATTTTGAAATGTTCCTTTACTTGTTTCAACCCTTGTGAGGCCCCAGTGATTATTATTCTTTTCTTTTTACCCGCTTCCATCCTTTGCAGGGCCCCAATGGAGAATCTGGACAAGATGGAGAAAGAGGACCACCTGGACCCCCGGTAAGTAAAATTCTAACGTTGTTTATTGTTGCAACATTCATACAGCTGACAAAAAAACAAGCTTGGATTAATTTTTTCCCCAAAAAATTCTGTTGACTTTTTCCAGGGGTCTGTTTATTCATCTGTTTATTTTTGTACAGTGGAACCTCCCTTGTAAGACCTTAAACATCATCCAAAATGAGGTTGTATAAGGGAGGGGTCTTATAAGGGAGGTAATTTTAATACATGTACTTACAATCTATTTTCTGTCTTCTTCTTCTTCTGTGGTGGTGACCAACTTCTTTATACAGAAGTAATTGTGCACACTTTAGGGGGTGACCATAGAAAAAGAAGCGGAAGAGGGAAAGAGAGAAAAGGGCATACACATTACATTATCAGATTTCCAAGAAAAGGCTACACACGTTACCCTATTAGATTTACTTCTTCTTCTTCTTCTCTTGAGGGCCCACGGTCAATGAGCTGACCATTCTGGCACCTTTTGGAAAAAAAAGACTGAAAAAGAGGGGTTCCGGTGGTGTTCAAATTTCAGTTGGCAGTGGTGGTGTGACAAAAAAAAAAGAAGGGATTGGAGTGGGTAAGGGAGAAGCAAGGACGGCGGAAGGGGGGGGGGCGGAGGGGGGGGGCGAGACTGATGAGCTACTGGTCAGCCTGCAGTCCCGACGTGCCACGCACGTCAGCAGTGAAGGCTGCGATGGAGTCCTGCCGCAGCTCGTTCCACTCCCTGATGGTCCTTGGGAGGAACGAGTTTGACCTGTACTTAGTGCGGCACTGGATTCGCTGGAACTGCAGGTGGTGTCCACGCCTTTGCCGAGATGGAAGAGGCACCAGCTTGGCTTGCAGATTTGGGCAGTGTACAGCGTCTGTACTGATTACTTGGGTTCAGCTTCAATATCTAGGGTAAAATAAGAAATTTAAAACCTGTCCCTTCAACAAGAACTTCAACATCAATGTCTCCTCGTGGGAAACCCTGGCACAGAACAGACCAGCGTGGCGTGGTGCAGTAACAAAGGGAGCCACCAACTTCGAGGCACACCGTATCGAGACATCTCAGGCAAAGCGTGAGGCACGCAAGATCCGCCTAAACAGTCGCAGCTCTGCAACCCCGACAGATCCCCCCAACTCTTTCTCCTGTCCTCACTGTCAGAGATCCTTCCTGGCTCGCATTGGCCTCACTAGCCATATGAGAACTCATCCAGCATCCTAGATTTCCACATGGACGAACTGTTGAAGCATGGTCATCATCCTTCGGGACGGACGAACGAGCAACTGCCGCATTCTTTAATGTATTCTGAGCTTCAGTGTAACTCTCAAAACTGGTTTTTGATTCTTCATTAATTTGAATATCACCTTCAGTGCTTATGTTGTAGATTCGGTATTTCTATATATTTTTTTATTTTTTGCTGATTTGTGAACATGTGTTGATCTCCTGTACTGAAGTAGACTGAAATAGGGCATTTGCCGCGGGGGTGGGCGACCTTGAATTTCACTGAATTGGAATTGGACAGTTCACTGCAACTATGTGCAAAACATGCAGGCAATTTTGTAATCTAGTCTACTGTACTGTGGCAAATGCCATATTCTACCTCTTGTTTTTATAACTTTTGTCAATTTTTGTTTACAAACAAAATAAAGTGGCCTGTAAACTGCTACAGAGTATGCGTGAATAAGTACTTCAAATTCTGTAAATGTAAGGTATACAGCTTATACACAGGTTCATCTTAGAGCGCTCATTATATGGTTCCCCCACCCCACCCCCTGTGGGGATACTGGGGGTCTTTATGCAAATAGTTTCCTCACCTTCTGGAAATTCTGTGCTTGTAACTTCTAATCTGTCACTCTCTTTGACTCTGCCTTTTCCCTTTTGCTTTCTGTCATCTACTATGTTTCTGACTTACTGGCCCATTGCTCTTGCCTTTCTTTTGTTTGTTAAAAGAATCTTCCAAATAATTTTCTCCTTTGCGCTCCTGCGTATTAGGAATTTGTCAGCTAAATGCAGCGGGGAGACCAGTAAAGACTGGAACCCGGACACTTATGTATCTCACCCATTATGGCTGTATGGCCTGGGAAAGTAGAAGAATGAGGCCATTTAAGGGATGCAGCTTTTATGCAGGTGCATCTTATTGTCCCCATTATAGTGTTCAGTACAAATCGCTTAACACTTGTAACCCCGATTAAAATGACGACTCTACTCCCTGTAACCACCAAATTAATGTTGGTAAACTGGGCCCCAAATGGGGTACTTTGCTTAAAAATATATTAAAAAATAACTACTTGATGGATTGACTTCAAATGTTCAGGGTTTGTGTATAAATGAAGAATGTTTAACTTGCAATGGTTTTTTTGTTATGTGATATTTTTGATTTTTTGATATTGCAATTTTAACTCCAAAATACATAACGAAGTGGGTGTACGGGGGCGGTTTTAGACGGCTTGGTAGGAGAAAGTAATGGATGTCATGGGCGGAATCAGGCTATATATAAGGGGCTTAAAAACGTTAACTCAAAATTGAAGGGGCTCACATTTTATTTTGAGATAGACTTTTTTTAACATAGAGATTATTATACTGGAACCCTCCCCGTGGGGATACCGGGGGGGTCTTTCATAAAAAAAATAGTTCCCCCAACTTTTGGCAGTTCTGTGCTTGAAACTTCCTCTAATCTGCCATTCTATTTGACTCTGCCTTTTCCCTTTGCTTTCTATCATCTACTATCTTTCTTGACTTATTGGCTCATTCTCCTGCCTTTTTTCAAAAAAATCTTCCTAATAAGTTTTCTCCTTTGAGCTCCTCTGAAATCGGAATGTGTCGGCTGTACGCAGCTGGGAGACTGGTAAAAGCCGAAAACCAGACACATACGTACTTTACCCATTATGGCCATATGGCCTGGGAACGCAGAAGAAGAAGAATACTGGGACCCAAAACATTATTGTGAGTTATCCGGTGTTTTTGAGTGACCATTTCTCCACTGTACTTGCTGTTCTCATGTTGTGATATTGTCCAGGGTCCCCCCGGTGACCAAGGCGTGTCGGGAGAGGCCGGAGGTCCTGGAGAGATGGTAGGTACCAGTACCGGTACCGGTAGTCAGCAAGTGTATTCAGGGTTCCTACAGGGTCCTTGAAACTTTGAAAAGTCCTGGAAAATTGACACAGCCTTTTCCAGGGCTTGAAAAGTGCTTGAAAAACAGCAAAGACCTCAAATCTCCTGGGAAAGTCCTGGAATTTTCAATATCGTCTGACCATGTCCTTAATCCATCAAAGTCAAAATCTGTCTTCCACAAAAAATATTGAAGGTTAAAACTAAATTCAAATGAAAAAAACAAAGCTTTCAAGGTCATACCGATAGCGCGATCATCGCTGAAGTTACTTCTCTTTACCGTACTTCCGTGTTCCCGTAAAATGGGGAAAGGAGACTGCATTTTCAATGATGTTTGGAGGCAACAAAAAAAGAATATCAGAGCTGGTTAGCTCCATCAACACATGGTTCAAAACTGAAAACTAATTGCACAGTCTGCAAAAAGAACTTTGACATAGCCAGCATGGGCAAGAGTGCTTTAAAGGCACAGCCGTAGTATAAAAGGAGGGAAGGCACTTCACGCGCTCAGTATATGTTCACTATGCAATTATATTACTTGTGGCGGTGCCATAGCCGATGAGGTTTAACCGAGGCGTGGTCACCGCTACAGCTATCTGTATTAATTTTTTTAAATCGGGATTTTACTGGTTTCGTACTGCCTCCGGGCATTGCCTCCAGTATTGTTCCCACCATATTTGTATTTACAAATGTCCCATATGTGTCTGATTCAGACCAAGAGGACGTAAAACACCATTTTCGCTCGCACGCGCTCAGTATTCGAATCGCTGCAGCCACAGAAGTGGGTTTTCCCTTCTTTTCCCCCTGTTGAGTGAGAAAGCAGCCTTCGCACGCTGCGTCAGATGTGTCAGACAAGTGTTACCCATTCCTAGGGATTGGTTGATAGGCCTTTAACCCTTTCACCGCCAGCCATATTTCAGCCAAATATTTCCATTAAATTTACCTGGGTAGAGAACAAAACCCATCTGCAGTATCGGGGATTCTTCTGTGACAGATATAAAATAAGATCTATCCTTACTTCCCAAAACTAAGACAATAGGGTCTTTGGATAATAGACTTCACTTTGATGCCTTTTAGTGACATACGTGTTAAATCACTGTGGTGCTAAAATGCGACTTTGGCGGTGAAAGGGTTAAAAAGCCATTGTCAAGGTCAGAAGCACAAGCAACTCAGGTGGAGCTCAGGCGGGAAGGCAACCGACATTGTCCGCCAGATTGAGTCCTTGAAATTTAGTAATCTGGGCCTGTATTCACGTTGAGATAGCATGAGACTTAGCATGATGCTAACTTAGAAGCTCTTCCAAAAGTCCTATTAAATCCTATAGGACATTGGAAGAGCTTCTAAGTTAGCATCATGCTAAGTCTCATGCTATCTCAACGTGAATACAGGCCCTGGTCCTGGAAATGTCCTGGAATGTTTTTGTACACAGATCTGTACAGACCCTGTAAGTATTGTATAATACTTCATGTACATAGGAAAGGATATGACTGGGTTTGAGTATGTTGTGGTCTGTTGTATAGACTTGATTCTTTGAGTGCATGCCTGTGTGTGTGTCTGTGTGTGTATATGTGTGTGGCTGCATAGACATGATTCAGGTGTGTGTGTATGCATGTGTTTATCTGTCTGTGTGTGCACCATGCCTTGCCGTTGTTGCTGTAGTAATATATAATTCAAAATGATTCTGGGTATTTGAATATGCACATGTCAGAATGTGAAGAATGGACAGAGAGGGTGGTGTGTCTGTGCATGTGTGTAAGGGTTTGTTTTTAATGTGCACCATTTAAGTGCAATTGGAGCTCTCTCTCAAAACTTCCCACGTGGGAGTGCAATCCTCGGGAGGTCAAGTAGTCGGGGTGTAAAGGGTTAAAACAAAATCAATAGACGATTTTCGGAAAAAAAAACTAGGGGAGAGCACTTCGTGAAAATTAGAGTTGTTTACCTCCATTACTCGGTCAAAGCACCATAGCAACAATGCAACAATGGTGTCGAAGCTTGAAACCGCAGGATGCGAGTCAGCGACTTGCAAACAAAATTTTTTGAAAAATGAGGGGTGGCCAGTGTCCACAAACTGATAGAACTTGCAAAAATATGAAGTAAAAATGTAAATGACATACTTTTTTTAGAATGACGCAAAGTGTTCTAAGTGCTGTATGTCTGCTCAAACACACGAGTCGATAGGCTACGAGAGCTGATGGTAGAGTGACTTCCCCCTGTTTGACCGACTGAACTAGGCAAGATCACTTCCACACACCATGAAATTACTCCCCTTAATTATTTCCGAACAATTCCTATTGAAAAGAACAATGCAGAAGAGAATGACTGTGTGTGTTTCTGTATTGTGGGGTGTTTTTTCTTTCAGGGTTCCCCGGGCCCTCAGGGCAACCCAGGTCCCCCCGGACCCCCAGGACTGGGAGGATTCCCCGGAGGGCGAGGGTTCCCAGGAAGTCACGTAAGTCAGTTGTGACCTTGACCTTCAACGGCCTTCGTATGACCTTGACTTTACCTAACTGTGAACTCTGACACGACCCTAGTATGATCTTTATTTGACCTTGAAC
>CM065707.1:29413716-29422346 GCA_017654935.2 Phymorhynchus buccinoides
GGGAACGCAGAAGAAGAAGGGGAAAAGATGAAGATTGTAAAGCAAGCAACACCAAGTTTTAAAAATGAAAAAATATGGTAAAGATGATTTTTTTTAAATTCGATATTTTGTAAGATTTTAATATTTATGCTTCATTAATGAAAGCTTTTTCTTTCTTTTTTCATGAGGGAGGGGAGGAGGGAGAGGGTGGGAGCAAAACTGGATGCATTTTGGTTTTGATTGCGCAAAATGAGATTATTTGAGATCTTTTTCTCACTATATAATAGCAATTGTATGTGTGCGGTTTTTAAGGCAAGAATTGATGGTGATATTCGCCCGCGATTAATTTTTATCGTTACCAGCGATAAACATTCTGTACACCCATAGGCACGATCATTCATCGCGCAGTTTGAGTCGTTCGCAATTTTATTGCTTGGTGAAGCGGGAAAATAATTTGAGGGGTAATTGCCTAAGCATATTTTGTTCTCGATTGGTTCATTCTCAAATGGACATTTCCGGTTACTGCTTTGGGGCCGCCGAGACTGCTCTATTTTATCATTACTCTGCAGTTTGCAAAGCTGAAAGCGGAAGTTATCCATTTTGCTGATGTAACCTACACCGGGCCCCGGACTCGCAGCTTCTTTTTTTCCTCCTTTTTGGTTTTCTGAGAATCGCATCTCTGATCATGATGTTTCTGCAATCAGCATGAATAGTAATAGTATAGTATAGTATAGCATAGTCTAGCATAGTATAGTATAGTATAGTATAGTATAGTTGTGCAGCGTATATAGGCCGCGAGGCCTGTTGCTGATCTTTTGATCAGGAAACTAACTAGCCTAACTTTGGGCTACAACCTAGTGATCTTATGACTCTATGACTGTTCACACGGGCGACATGGCTTCCAAAAGCCTGGAGAAACTCGTGAAAAATGTTGCTTGCAATTCCATTGGCGCAATCGTTTTTTGTTTGTTTGTTTGTTTGTTTTTTGCCGTGATGATTGAACAGCGCCATGGAAAACTGTCAGCGATTTTAGTGTCAATGGAATTGCAAGCAACGGTTTTGTTGTTACCGTCGAAAATTGCCAGCGATTTTAGTGCCAATGGAATTGCAAGCAACGTTGTTGTTTTTTTCTGTCGAAAATTGCCACCGATTTTCGTGCCAATGGAATTGCAAGCAACGGTTTTGTTGTTACCGTCGAAAATTGCCAGCGATTTTCGTGCCAATGGAATTGCAAGCAACGTTGTTGTTTTTGTTACCGTCGAAAATCGCTGGTCATTTTAGCCATCGAAAAAATAGTGTGTATGGAATTTCAGCTTGAAGAATTTTTGTGTTTTCATTTTTTTTGCAGGGCTACAGAGGAACCACAGGTCCCGTCGGCCCCCCAGGCATTGACGGAGACAAGGTCAGTGATTTGTGGGAAATGTCAGTTTCCCAGGGGGTCTTCTGTACTAATAGTACCCCCACCTTCCGGAAGTTCAGTGCTTGTAACTTCCTCTAATCTGTCACTCTCTTTGACTCTGCCTTTTTTTCCCCGTTGCTTTCTGTCGTCTACTATGTTTCTGTCTGCCTTAGGCCATGTACACACATAGGCGGATATTCCATGCGGAAACCTGTGCGCAATCCATGAATAAGTGAAGCAAAGAAGGGAAAAGATTTGCGCACGTGTCCGAGTTTCCACTATATGTGTACACTTTTATCCTTCTTTCTTCCACTTATTTAGGATTTTCCGTACGGAACTTACGCGTCTAATGTGCAC
Source organism: Phymorhynchus buccinoides (assembly GCA_017654935.2). NCBI lineage: Eukaryota > Metazoa > Mollusca > Gastropoda > Neogastropoda > Raphitomidae > Phymorhynchus > Phymorhynchus buccinoides. The sequence continues at coordinate 29,415,452 of CM065707.1, forward strand.
CCGGCCTTACTGGTCCATTCTCCTGCCCTTTTTTCCGGAAAATCTTGCGAGGTATTTCTCTAGATGAAGATGGGCATGCTAAGCCCACTAACTATTTCTTAGTTAGGCGCATAATGGCAGCATGATGCATCTGCGCTCATGATTGGCAGGAAACGGAGCGATTGACGAAGAAGAAGGGAAACTGTCTATAAAATTATATTGAAAAATATTCAATTTGATGTACAATGTATTTTATGTACCAAAAGGTGTTTTTTTATTTATTTTTTTAAAATTAGCCCTCAACCTCCTTCTGGAGTTGAGAAGCATTGTATTACTCCAGCAGTGATCGCATTTACTGGTAATTATCAGTAAAATGCTGATTGCAAAACCAAAATACTGAAAACAAATTTGACCTGTCAGTCCCAGGGACTGATAATGTTTTGCTAGGACTGATAAATTGTTTAACAGAGGCTTTGATATTGTGGTTTTCACTGGTTTTTGTTTCCCTGGGACTGGTTTTGACACCGGTTGTTGGGGGGCATTGTCGCTGATGGGACTGGTTTTGACACCGGTTGTTGGGGAGCATTGTCGCTGATGGGACTGGTTTTGACACCGGTTGTTGGGGGGCATTGTCGCTGATGGGACTGGTTTTGACACCGGTTGTTGGGGAGCATTGTCGCTGATGGGACTGGTTTTGACACCGGTTGTTGGGGGGCATTGTCGCTGATGGGACTGGTTTTGACACTGGTTGTTAGGGGCATTGTGGTTGATGGGACTGGTTTTGACACCGGTTGTTGGGGGGCATTGTGGTTGATGGGACTGGTTTTGACACCGGTTGTTGGGGGGCATTGTGGCTGATGGGACTGGTTTTGACACCGGTTGTTGGGGGGCATTGTGGTTGATGGGACTGGTTTTGACACCGGTTGTTGGGGGGCATTGTGGTTGATGGGACTGGTTTTGACACCGGTTGTTGGGGAGCATTGTCGCTGATTGGACTGGTTTTGACACCTGTTGTTGGGGAGCATTGTCATTGATGGGACTGGTTTTGACACCGGTTGTTGGGGAGCATTGCAGCTTATGGGACTGGTTTTGACACCAGTTGTTGGGGAGCATTGTCGCTGATGGGACTGGTTTTGACACCGGTTGTTGGGGGCATTGTCGCTGATGGGACTGGTTTTGACACCGGTTGTTGGGGGGCATTGTCGCTGATGGGACTGGTTTTGACACCGGTTGTTGGGGGGCATTGTCGCTGATGGGACTGGTTTTGACACCGGTTGTTGGGGGGCATTGTCGCTGATGGGACTGGTTTTGACACCGGTTGTTGGGGGGCATTGTCGCTGATGGGACTGGTTTTGACACCGGTTGTTGGGGGAGCATTGTCGCTGATGGCACTGGTTTTGACACCGGTTGTTGGGGGAGCATTGTCGCTGATGGGACTGGTTTTGACGCCGGTTGTTGGGGGAGCATTGTCGCTGATGGCACTGGTTTTGACACCGGTTGTTGGGGGAGCATTGTCGCTGATGGGACTGGTTTTGACACCGGTTGTTGGGGGGCATTGTCGCTGATGGCACTGGTTTTGACACCGGTTGTTGGGGGGCATTGTCGCTGATGGCACTGGTTTTGACACCGGTTGTTGGGGGGCATTGTCGCTGATGGGACTGGTTTTGACGCCGGTTGTTGGGGGGCATTGTCGCTGATGGGACTGGTTTTCAAAATTCCTAACGCAATCACTGAATTTGTATCTGTTTTTTGTCTTTTTGTCTTTTCTTTCATATGTTTCTCTGTCCGCAACAATATCTTTTCTCTACCCAGGCAAGTTTGATAGAAATTTGTAGCCAAAAAATGGCTGGCGGTGAAAGAGTGAAAGCCCCCACAGGCAGATTAAAGCGAGGGAGGAAGCGAGCAGAAAAGGCAGATTTTCTCTAACACTGGCAGCAAATTCTTAGATCATAGCCCAGCTCACCGGAATAGCCACCGCCCCCTCGGCTCTGCTATTTTCAAATCTGATTCAAGGAATGGTTAACTTAGGACGTGGATTTGACCGCCATGGGGCAATCAAAGCAGTAGGGGCTTAGCGCATGATATTCTTAGTTGGGCGTAGTGAGAGAGAGAGAGAGAGAGAGAGGGAGGGACTCCTCCTCTCTCTCTCTCTCTCTCTCTCTCTCTCTCTCTCTCTCTCTCTCTCTCTCTCTCTCTCTCTCTCACTACGCCTAACTAAGAATATCACGCGCTAAGCCCCTACTGGTTTGATTGCCCTCTGGCGGTCAAATCCATGTCCTAAGTTGCTCATTGGCATTGTATTTCTAACTCAGCGTGTGTAGGAAAATGTATAATGCAGTTCAGTGTCTAGTCAAATAAATCGATATTTCTTATAATCTGAATCTCAATAGTTACGCTGAGCTTTCCATCTGGATGTACAGTGTGGTGTGGAGCGGTAGAAAAAAATAAAAAGGAGCAACTGAAAAAAATACAGATCTCTCCACCAGCCTTTCATGACTCCAGTCGGGCTACTATAGCATCTCCCTGGAGACAAGCCCCGACCGGCACAGCCCTAACCTTCTTGACCACTTTTTAAGTTATCATCACAGTGATTTTATTTTTCTTCCAATAGACGATTTTCTGAGAAAAAAACTAGGGGAGAGCAGTTCATGAAAATTAGAGTTGTTTACCTCCATTACTCGGTCAAATACCATAGCAACAATGCAACAATGGCGTTGAAGCTTGAAACCGCAGGATGCGAGTCAGCGACTTGCAAACATTTTTTAAGAAAAATTAGGGGTGGCCAGTGGCCACAAACTGATAAAACTTGCAAAATGTGACGTAAAAATATAAATGACATAAATTTTTAGAATGACGCACGGTGTTGTAAGTGCTGTATGTCTGCTCAAGCACACGAGTCGATAGGCTACGAGAGCTGATGGTAGAGTGACTTCCCCTGTTTGACTGATTGAATTAGGCAAGATCACTCCCACACACCATGAAATGACTCCCCTTAATTATTTCCGAACAATTCCTATTGAATTGAATTGTATTGTATTTCATCTAATTTTGCAGGGAGACCGAGGCCACCCTGGAGAGACTGGTCAGAAGGGGGAGCACGGCCCACCGGTAAGATCACTTTTTGTGTGTTTGGATGTGCTTGGGGGGTTTAGGGTTTAAAACCCTTTCATCGCCACTGTCGCCTCTTGGCACCACAATGATTTAACACCCATGTCACTAAAAAAAGCATCAAATGAGGGTCTGGTATCCAGTGACCTTAGTGTTCTTAATTTTGGGAGGTAAGGATATGCCCTATTTTATGCATGTCACAGAAGAATCCCCAATATTGCAGACAGAATCTTTTCTATACCCAGGTAAGTGTAATGGAAAGTTTTAGCTGAAAAATGGCTGGCATTGAAAGGGTTAAGCCCACAGGTTCTTATTCAGAAAGAGAGAGAGAAAGGCATCGCCTTGTAGTATGCTTTGAAGGTGAATGTTATTTGGAATCGAAGCTTGTGAGAAATCCGAAATAGCTGTTCAGCATTTTCTCTCTCCTCTCTCTCTCTCTCTCTCTCTCTCTCTCTCTCTCTCTCTCTCTCTCTCTCTAGGCTCTCTCTCTCTCTCTCTCGATCTCTCTCTCTCTCTCCCCCCCCCTCTCTCTCTCTCCCTCTCTCTCGATCTCTCTCTCTCTCTCTCTCTCTCTCCTCTCTCTCTCTCTCTCCCATCTCTCTCTCCCTTTCTCTGTCACCATCTCTCCCTTTCCTCCCTCTTACTTGCTTGAGCTTTTGACGTTGTTGTTGTTTTAAATGAAAAGGTGTTTAATAATAATGCCTGTTTGTGTGCGTGCGCGTGTGTGTGAATATGTGCATGCGTATGTGTTTGTATGTGTATGTGTTGTGTTATTTTTTTTGTCATATGGTTTGTATTGTTTTTCGTAATTATGTTTATGTTCTGTATTGGAAAATGTAAAAAAAAAGTTCAATAAAAAAAAAATGCATGTTTTTTTGTTTTGTTTTCAGGGTCCCCCAGGGCCCCAGGGTCCACTAGGTCTTCAGGGACCACCAGGATCTCCTGTGAGTATGGATGTGTGTGTGTGTGTGGGGGGGGGGAGCGTAGAGGTTGGGTGGCGGTGGGGCGAGGAAAGAAATGATGAGGACTGGGGAGGGGGGAAGTGTGCTTGCGTGCGTTTGTAGGTTTGAATTGTGTTTGATGTGGTGTGGTGTGGTGGTGTGTATGAATGTGTGTGTGTGTGAATGTGTCAAGTCAAGTCAAGTCAAGTCAAAATGATCTTTATTGAGGATAAAGGAGTAAGCTTCACAGCTTTTTTTCATCCTGTCCTCAGAATGAAAAGTAATACGAAAGCAACTTGAAAAATAACTCAACATGCAAAACAAAACATTCCAAAGTACTTAATATTAACCTAATAATATAACACATTGTGAAATAACTCTATTTAGAGAGAGAGAGAGTGTGTGTGTGTGTGTGTGTGTGTGTGTGTGCATGTGCGTTGTGCGTGTGTGTGTGTGCGTGTGTGTGTGTGTGCGTGTGCGTGTGCGTGTGCGTGCGTGCATGCGTGTATGTGTTGTGTGTGTGCATGTGTGTGTGCATGCATGTGTGTGTGTTCGTGTGTGTGTGTGTGAATGCATGCGTGCGTGCATGCATGTGTGTGTGTGTGTGTGTGTGTGTGTGTGTGTGCATGCATGTGTGTGTGCGTGTGGTAGTGTGTATGAATGTGTGTGCGTGTGTGCATGCGTGCGTGCGTGCATGCGTGTGTGTGTGCTGTGTGCGTGCTATGCGTGCGTGTGTGTGTGCGTGTGTATGTCTGTGTGTGTGTGTGTGCATGTGTTTATGTGTGTGCGTGTGTGTATCTGTGTGTGTGTGTGCGTGCTTGCGCGCATGTGTATTTTTCATGTCTTGGTAAAAGTCTGTGTGAGTCCACTTATTTTCTTCCACTTATGTTCTTTTATCAGTATTAGGCCGTGTACACACATAAGCGGATATTCCATGCGGGAAACCCGTGCGCAATCCATAAATAAGTGAAACAAAGAATGGGAAAAAATTTGCGCACGTGTCCGAATTTCCCCTATATGCGTAAACTTTTATCCTTCTTTCTTCCACTTATTTAGGGTTTTCCGTATGGAACTTACGCGTCTAATGTGAACCCGGCCTATCAGATGGTTTTGTGACAGTGTCGATATTTTCACCTGTGTCGTTTCAGGGAGCTCCAGGTCAACCAGGCATCAGAGGACTTCAGGGTCCCTCCGGACACAAGGTAACATTTGGGAGACTTTCGTACAAACAGTTCCCCCACCTTCTGGAAGTTCTGTGGCTTGTAACTTCCTCTAATCTATCACTCTTTGACTCTTGCCTTTTTTTCAAATTTGCTTTCTGTCTTGTTGGCCGATTCTCCTGCCTCTCTAAAACAATTTATTAAAAAATCTTCCGAATAATTTGCTCCTTTGAGCTCATCCGAAATTGGCTGAATGCAGCCAGGAGACCAGTGATAACTGAAAACTGAATGGATACATATGCATACCTCACCCATTATGACCATATGGCATGGGAATGCAGAAGAAGTGTCCAAGAAATAGTGACTTAAATAGAAAAAAAGATTGTTAGATGATTACTGGGAAGGACGCATAATGTTAAACAAATTTTGTGTCCAAGAGAAAGTAACGTTCGAAATTGGCTGAATGCAGCCAGGAGACCAGTGATAACTAAGAAAAATGGATGCATACACATACCTCACCCGTTATGACCATATGGCCTGGGAATGCAGAAGAAGTGTCCAAGAAAAAGTGACTTAAATAGAAAAAAAAAGATTATTAGATGATTACTGGGAAGGACAAAATAATGTTAGCATTTGTTCTGGTCCAAGAGAATTGGGTGACTGGTTTATAAAATAAGGCAGAAGAAATAACTGGAATGAAAAATGGTAACATCAATAGACTTAAGGTTGAAAAATAAATTCCAGCATGCAAAAAATAATGTACCATTTTATTATTTTTTTATTTGCTATCAAGGCGATACTTTTTTCCCCCGAGACTGAGATCCCTTCGCCTTATAATCTGACTAATAAAATAGTAAGAAAACATAATAACAAAATCTGAATTTTGTGTTAAATTTAGCCTTATATAGTACAAAAAAATACAGTACCTTTAAAAAAAAAATTGTTTACAGGCATGTGTCTTTTCAGTTAATTCTCTGAATTAAGAAAAAAGCAAATGTTGAAAAACAAATGTCAGAGGGGCTTTTATCACCGGGGAATTTGTCTGCTTCTTCGATCGCTCAGACAGTTTCCTGTCAATTATGAGCGCAGATGCATCATGCTGCCATCATGCGCCTAACTAAGAAATAGGCTCAGCATGTCCGACTTCGGCTGGAGGAAATGTTTTTGAAAGTGTTTCGTGAAAAAAAGGCAGGAGAATGGACCGGTAAGGCAGAAAGATAGTAGATGACAGCAAGCAAAGGGAAAAGGCAGAGTCAAAGAGAGTGACAGCTTAGAGGAAGTTACAAGCACAGAACTTCCAGAAGGTGGGGAACTATTTATGCAAAACAAAACCCGGTATCCCCATGGGGGGATCACCGGGGAATGATTAGGATGGATGCAGGCAAAAGTGTGTCTGCAGTCTCCTGATGAAAACATTGAAACAAAGCTTGAGGAGCTGCCCTTTTCCCCAACTTTTAACAGTTTTGTGCATTCAGATTCAAGAGCAATTGCCCCCTGATCACCATAATTACTCTTTGCCCTTTGACCTCACACCGAGAGACAACATCTCCTGAACCCCCTCCAGATATTTTCAGAGAAAAATCCCCCACCCACCCCCGTCCCCAATACCATGCCTGATTTAAAGAACTTGTGAGTGATTGTTAGACTACAGGTAAGCATTTTCTTGGAATGGGAAAACTTTCAAAATTTACAATAACAAGCGCGGAT
>CM065707.1:29422846-29452846 GCA_017654935.2 Phymorhynchus buccinoides
GCACTACACACACACACGCACACACACCAAGTGTACACACACCACACACGCAAATGCACCCACATCATAGCGCACATGTACACACACACACACCACACAAACACAAATGGACCACACACACACACACACACACGCAGTGCAAATGCACCACACACAGTATAACTTCTTCATACAAACACCACGCACAACCAGTACCACACCCCATCCACCACAGGGTCACACACAACACACTAGACCTACAAATGCACCCCGCCCCCCCCCCAAACCACACCCCCCTCTTAGTATTCACGTTAGTTGGCTTTTCCCTTCAGCCTGTCCACCCCACACAATTCACACAAACACACACACACACATGGCACACACACAAACACACTCACACAACACACACCCACTACCCCCCCTATAACCTTACCTTCACTCCCTTCAGACCCTGGCTTCCCTTCTTGCCTGACAGGCCTGGGGGACCCTGTGCAAAACAAACAAACACATCTTTTATGAATTGGTTGGTTTCTTGTGTGCATATTTGACGTGTCAGCAAGAAAATTATCCTTGTTTTTATGAAGACAAAATAAAAGTTGAGTAGACTCACTTTCCATGTCGCTGACACGATGTGAGCCAATCACTACTACTTGTCATGAATGAAAAGTTCGTGTTTCTTCTTCTTCTTCGATCGCTCAGAAAGTTTCCTGCCAATTATGAGCGCAAATACATCATGCAGCCGTCATGCGCCTAACTAAAAAATAATAGTTACGCACCAGCATGTCCGTCTTCGGCTGGAAGGAGATCTTTTTGAAAAGTGTTTATTGAAACAAAAGGGCAGGAGAATGGACCGGGTAAGACAGACAGATAGTAGATGACAGAAAGCAGAAGAAAAAGGCAGAGTCAAAGAGAGTGTTACAGATCAGAGGAAGCTACAAGCCCAGAACTTCCAGAAAGTGAGGGAACACTATTTGTACGAAAGACACCCACACACCCCCCACGGTGGTCCCCACGGGTGGGATGGAAAAAAAAAAAAAAAAAAAAAAAACACCTCTAAAAAATAGGCAATCACATGGCCAGCCGCCTTTGACAAATAAAGCAAATTTTTGGTACCAACCCGCTCTGGTGACTTTTTTTAAATTAAAAGGTGTGTGCGTGTGTTTGTGTGTGCGGTAGCGTGCGTGCGTTTGCATGTGCATGTGTGTGGACGTGTGCGTGCATGTGTATGTCTGTGTGTGTGTTTAGGTAGGCACGTTTCAGGGAGACAGATACAGAGAGAGGGGCTGGCAGGATTTCAAGTTGATTAGCGTAATGTGTCACCGTTTAAAGGGGAAAACAACCGATCCTACGGATCGGTTCGTTCTCGCCAGCAAAGCTCTGCCTCGCGGTGGCTCACACAAACAGGGAACAAAGAAGGGCGAACCGTCTCTCGCGCCAGCTCACCGCCTCCCCTCTTTTATAGTCCCTGGGCCGTGCCGGTTTAAGTGGCTGATTCCCCCCCCTCCGACCCCCCCCCCCCCCCCCCCCCGGCCGACCCAGAAAAGGAAGAAACAATGAAAACTCCTCACAGGGCTCCTTGTTCCTCCTGTTTGTTCCCGGGGGGTCCAAGGGGGCTGCCCCGTTCTCCTCCCTGAAACAACACAGACATTAAGTCAAGTCCCAAACCAAAATGTTTTAATTTTCAGATGTCCTCCGAAGTCAGAGTTTGGCTGCCCACGTGGCGGGGTAACCAAAGACGTTCGCACACGTAATGTTCTCATCCCTGCTGATAAACTTGTACCATAGTGTTCAGGTGCTTCGGCTGTTGGGATGATTCCTGGAGTCCTTTAGCCAGGGAACGAAAAACAAAACAAAACAATAACATTTTCAGATGCTACATTGAGTAAGCAACAAAAAATTTTCCTTCCTTCCACCCCCCCCACCAACCCACCACCCCTTCCCATCAAGCCATCTACATACAAAGAGAAAACAAATATGAAATAAAGAACAAAATAATAATGAGTGAAAGTGAGTGTGCATGTGTGTCCTACACTTGTGTGTGTGTGTGTGTGTTGTGTGTGTGTGTGTTCCCCGCATTAAAGCTCCTGTCTCCTCTTCTGCTTCTCTCTCTTGCCATTAGGTCTGTTTCGGCTATATTCCATTTATGTTATCTGTGTGTGTTTGCTTTGTATTGCGTTTGTGAGAGAATTCGCTTTGAATGCTAACGTGTGTGTGCTCTTTGATTTTATTTCTATCAAGATTCAGCGCCGTATAAAGACTCTAAGGTTTTGTTGGTGTTGTTGTGTGTGTGTGTGTGTGTGTGTGTGTGTGTGTGTGTGTTTTTGAGAGTGAGAGAGTGTTTGAGTGTGAGAGAGAGAGAGAGAGAGAGCAGAGAGAGAGAGAGAGAGAGAGAGAGATGAGAGAGAAGAGAGAGAGAGAGAGAGAGAGAGGAGTAGAGAGAGAGAGAGATAGAGAGGAGAGAGAGAGAGAGAGAGAGAGAGAGAGAGTGAGAGAGAGAGAGAGAGGGAGAGTAGAGAGAGAGAGAGAGAGAGAGAGAGAGAGAGAGAGAAGAGAGAGAGAGAGAGGAGAAAGAGACAGAGACTTAAGCTTTCCAATACGTTTTTTTACTAACATCCTTATTCTAACATGTCCAACCCACCTAGTATCACCACTATCCTCATCATCATCATCTTCATCAGTATCCTCCAAGACCTCGTAATCATCCATTTTTCATCATTGTCCACTCATGATGTTCATCATCACCATCACCAGGATCATCAGAGTCAGTCATCCTCATCACCATCCTCCTCATCCTCATCCTAATTATCATCATTTTTGTCATCATCCTTATCCTCGTTATTTTCATCCTCATTTTCTTCATTTTCTTCATCATCAGCATGATAATTATCATTCTTTATCATCCTCATTTTCATCACTATCACACTTTCATCCTCCTCATCATGGCTTTCATCCTTATCATCATGGCTATCATCCTCATCGCATGCGCCATAATTTTCACCATCATCATCATCATTATCATCATCCTTCTCCTCCTCGTCCTCATTTTCATCATCATCATTATCATCCTCATCACTTACCACAGGACCGGTCTGTCCCGGGGAACCGTTGGGACCAGGGGGACCGGCAACGCCCTGAAACAAATCAAATCAAATCAAATTTGATGTTTACTTATGCATCTATCAATCTGCCAACTTTGAAGCCTGTAGCTGAAAGGAAGAAAATATGGTGAAAGATATGTGCCAAAACACCGAAGTTGACACCTCCAAGGTCTATGTCCTTGACCTTGACCTTCATTGGTACCCAATATTCCAAATCATCATTAGTCAATCCACCCCTGTCCCAAGTTTGAACATTGTAAATCCAACGATATGAAAGATATGGCCTCAGAAATAATTTGAGGTTTCAAGGCCAAACTTCTAGGTCAAGGTCAGCACGTTTATGGGACCATTCTTGCACTGTGATACACCACCACACAAAATTTAAAGCCATTCTGTTCACTGGTTCATGAGATACAGTTCGGACATGAAATATAGAGGTGCAACCAAAAGACAATTTCGGTTTTTGTGAGTCTTCCTTGGCGGAGGTTTGCTTCAAAATTCAGGATCTGAATCGCTAGTTATCACATATTGAACACAACATGTGTATGCCAGTCAGTCATTTCCACTCTCTAGTTATCACATATTGAACACAACATGTGCATGCCAGTCAGTCATTTCTGACTATGACTGCCAGATAGCAGAGGGGGGCAGATGCTATTCTGGCGGGCTGGGATAGAATTTGTTCATAGTGGAGATGCCTTGCCCAGGGTACATCCCCACTCTCTCGGCCAAAGGGATTTGAGGACAGCTGGCATTGGGGAAGGTCCCCAAAGGCCAACCTCATCCTTTTGGCTGCAGCACCAGAGCCGGTGCAAGGGCCCCCTCGTTTGAGAGTCATAGTCTTCAACAAGAGACTTCTTCTTCTTCTTCTTCTTCTTCTGCGTTCCCAGGCCATATGGCCATAATGGGTAAGGTACGTATGTGTCCGGTTTTTCAGTTTTCACAGGTCTCCCCGCTGCGTACAGCTGACACATTCCGATTTTGGAGGAGCTCAAAGGAGACAAATTATTTGGAAGATTTTTTTTTTTAAAGGCAGGAGAATGGGCCAATAAGTCAGAAAGATAGTAGGTGATAGAAAACAAAGGGAAAAGGCAGAGTCAAAGAGTGTGACAGATTAGAGGAAGTTACAAGCAGAGAACTTCAAGAAGGTGGGGGAACTATTTTTATGAAAGACCCCCCCCCCCCCCCCCGATATCCCCACGGGGAGAGACTCGTGGAGGGGGCGAGGTCGTCCAGCTCCCCGTATGGAGGCACGAGGCATCCACCCACTGCCCCACAACAAGAGACTAAACTGTGCTATGACGTTCAATTACTGTAGAAAACCATCACAACACGACATACAAGATAATGAAGGATAACTGAGACTACCTATGCATTGACAGGCTAGTGATTGGTGTGCTGACATTAACAGATAAGCTGTCCAACTGTATCATTGGTTCAACTACCGTCATTTGCTGACTATAAGCCGCAATAAAAAATGTTACCCCCCCCCCCCTACAGTGTCATGGCCTAAACGTTACCGAAAGTGAAAGTAAACTCAACTCAGTGGCATCCTTGATTCAGACCTTTGATCTGTGGCCTTGTTCACGGTTGATGACAAAAAAAATCACCTTGATTTCGGTATATTTTTCACAAAATGACGATCTGTTTCACGGTCCGACACTTTCGTTTTGGCAGTCAACACACCCGATCAACTCTAGACTCAACCGGAAGCGGACATCGTGCATCGCCACGCTTCCGCGGCTTATGCTTCGACGCGGCTTATGCGTTACTTTTTTCAGATTTTTGTTTAAAAGTAGGGGGTGCGGCTTATATTACGAAGCGGCTTGTAGTCTGTGAATTACGGCAACCCTTTACCAGATCCTTTCTTTTCTTGACCGCTCTCACTATCTGATCCCTAGCAAGTGTTATATGGATATAAGTCTGTCTTTCTCTGTCTGTCTGTATGTCTGTCTGTTTCTCTTTCTCTCTCTCGTTCTCTTTCTCTCTCTATCGTTATAAGTGTGGGTGTGAGTGTGATTTGTTAATAGTGTGGCCTGGGCGTCTTTAAGCGTCCATCAGTGTGAGTGTTTCAAGTTGGTTGCGAAAGTGTTCTGTAGATTATGTCATTCATTATTTGGGCGTGATTGAGAAATTGACTGAGGGATCAGGGAAGGGGGGTGTTGGTCAATGTTTGATGTATACTTTTTGTTCATTGTGTTTATTTTAGTGATTTCTGTAAAGCGCTTAGAGCTTAAAGATTAGGCGCTATAAAAGTTGTCTTAATAATAATAATAATAATAATATTATTATTATTATCATTATTATTTGTCGATCGTGCAGACAATTTCCTGTCATGCGAACGCAGATGTGTCATGCTGCCGTTTTGCGCCTAACAATGAAACAGTTGGGCCCAGCATATCCGTCTTTGGCTGGAGAAAATCTTTGTGAGTGTTTCTTGACAAAAAGGCAGGAGAGTGGACCAGTAAAGGCAGAAAGATTGTAGATGACAGTAAAGCAAAGGGAAAAGGCAGAGTCAAAGAGAGTGATGGATTAGAGGAAGCTACAAGCACAGAACTTCCAGAATGTAGGGGAACTATTTGTACAAAAGACACACACCCCCACGGTGAGAGACTGATGGAGGGGTCGGGGGGCGACCATCTCCCCGTATGGAGGCATGAGGCATCCACTCACTGCCTCAATAAACAAGTTTCAACTTTTACTGACTTAAAAAAATGAGCATGAAGGAGTTTTCGGCCATAAGTCATCTTCTTCTCTCCTTTGTTTTTAACCCTTTCACTGCCAGCCATCTTAGAGCCAAAAATGTCCATTAAACTTACTTGGATATAAAAAAGATTTTGTCTGCAATATTGTGGGATTTCTCAGTGACACATTTAGAATAGGGTCAATCCTCACTGCCCAAATTTAGGAACACAATGTCATTGAATAACAGACCCTGATTTCAAGAGGTTTTAATGACATGGGTGTTAAATCATTGTGGTGCAAAAACCACACACACATTAAGACTCGATTGGCGGTGAAAGGGTTAAAACTTAAAAATGCTTATAATCTGTTCCTTACACCCCACGCTTGCTTTGTGTTTGCCTTATACAATAAAGTAAAACCACTCTGCTTTGCATTAAAAAAAAAGAGAGAGACTTCATTTTAAAAAAAATGGTCAGTTATAATTCTGTTTTGCAGTAGTAGTAATAATATATAACATTTATAAGGTGCAATATATTCTGACAACAGCTCAAAGCCCCTTACAGATACAAAGCACATATACAAATACATCAGAGCTGATTCTAGAATTTTGAAAGAGTGGGGGGCATTCCCCCCCTAGCTATGATTGAAAAAAGGGGGGCAGGTCCCCCCCTAAGAATGAAAAAAGGGGAGATTGGTGGCAGGTCCACTGGATACAAGGGAAAACGGCTTTAAACACACTTTGCACTGCATTCCGCCACTCTCTAATCTCCATCTTGGACAGCCATGGCCACTTCTTCAGCCAGTCGTCTTGGAACCGGTGTTCCCTTGCACTGGCGCTGTTATCGGGCTGCTTCTCCGAGTTTTTGGATGTAGTCGCCGTTTCTTCAAGCTCTTCTCCACACTACTCTGACTCATCATGTGGCACAGACTGCATTTTTTTCACTTTGTCTCCACGAAAGTCAAAATCAAGGAGCGTGGCTACGCGCTTCATTTTGGAAGAAATCCAATATGGCGGCTTAAACTCTCGCAAGTTCTCGTCGGTATTCGAGATGAATGAGATGAACGCGATTGATTGGTGGATTTACACTAACAATTGTAAAGAACCAATGAAATATCAAGAAATCATTCACTCCAGTTTGTGTAGCCTAGACAACAGGTTTTGCAGACGACGAACGCCATGCCCGCAGCGATCGGTGAAAATAGCGGGCAGTTCTGCAAATGTGCGGGAGTCGGCCCGCATTAAGACTCGATTATCGCGGGAAGGAACAGATTTTCGGGGGATTGTACCAATCCTGCGCTCTAGAATCAGCTCTGATACATGTGAACATCATAATATATGTAACACTCTTCTTTTTCTTTTTTAAATCATCCAGTACAGTGGAACCTCTATCATAAGACCTTCAAAGATCATCCAAAATGAGGTCTTATAAGGGGGGGGGGGGGGGGGGGGGGGGTGGGGTCTTATAAAGGAGGTAATTTTAATACTTACAAAGAAGGGCAATGTCTCAGAGAAGCAGGTCTTATATGGGAGGGAGTCTTATAACGGGAGGTCTTATAAGGGAGGTTCCTCTGTATAACCAATCACTTTTCGTTTTATGAATGTGACACATGACAGCATCGTACTGTAGCGACTACATCAGAGTTGGCGAAGCATAGTTCGTCCATGTTTGTTTAAGAGTTATCTTTCTTTCCTGTTGCTATGTTGAAGAGTCTCTTTCCCTTGTGGTTGCTATGCAGTAACTGTTTTGCTTACCAGCTGTTCGATCTTTCCCGAGTCATTAAAACTCGGAAATCAAACTTAAAGTCTTTGTTAATTTGAGCTGTGTGTTGTAATTTATTGAGAAGCTAAAGTACAAAGCAGATCCAATTTCCCCCAAAAGGGAAGCAACTCACCGGAGGCCCGGGTTGACCTCGTTGACCCGGGGTGCCACGGAAACCTCGGTCGCCTTTAGTACCCGGCTCTCCCGGCCCACCAGGCACTCCTGGGGTGCCCATTTCTCCCTGTAACAGCATAACAACAACGCAATAATAATACTACTCACAAAAAGTTCTTCTTCTTCTTCTTCTTCGATCACTCAGACAGTTGCCTGTCAATTATGAGTGCAGATGCGTCATGCTGCCGTTATGCGCCTAACAAAGAAATAATTAGGCCCAGCATGTCCGACTTCGGCTGGAGGAAATCGTTTTGAAGGCGTTTCTTGAAAAAAGGCATGAGAATGGACCGATAAGGCAGAAAGATAGTAGATGATGACAGTAAGCAAAGGGAATAGGCAGAGTCAAAGAGAGTGACCGATTAGAGGAAGTTACTAGCACAGAACTTCCAGAAGGTGGGGGAACTATTTATAGAAAAGACCCCCCGGTATCCCCACAGGGGGGACAAAAAGTTAAAGGACACTTATTGTGTTTCTGGGACCAGAAACTATATGTGACCCAGCACCATGAAAGGGACATTAAGTCGCTGCGAAATAAGCCAGGCTTGCCTGGACAAATAAGCAGTCCGTGACCAACAAGCTTGTTTATTTTAACAAAACTCTACCTTTGGGGGGAAAGATAAACATATGGTTTCATTGAAGTGCAATAATTGAAAATAACAAAAACAAATGAACAGAACACACACGCACGCATGCACACACACGCACGCACATGCACACACATATACACACACACACATGCATGCACACACTGACAAATATTCGCACACACATACACACGCAAACATACAAATATTCACACACACACACACACACACACACAATGAAATTTTACACGGTGAAAGACAATTTTCCATGTGGGTTTGTACAATGGACAATAAAGAAACTTATCACACACACACACACACACACACACACACACACACACACACACACTGACCAATATTCATCTTATTATACAAATTGATAACAAAGCGCAATCACCTGTTTGCCTGGAATGCCTGGCAAGCCAATGTCACCAAGAGGTCCCATAGGCCCCTGAAATCAAATCAAATCATTCCATTAATGCATCATTAATACCTTAAAGACCCACCAGATCACGTGTCAAAATCACGGGTTTCACGTGCTTTCCCTCTGATAGCTGGTAAAAAAATCTTGTTTTGACCAGGGTTGGATCCCATAAAAATGCCCCAAAAATTCAAAACGAAATATCATTTTAAAGAGCAGCCTCATTTTGAAATTGGGGACATGTGCATGTGGGTCACAGCTACCCAGAAAAAAACCAAGGTACTTAATCGTGGTGCGTCAGTGTGTCTTTAAAGATCACAGACAGAGAGTCGTAAACATTCTTAGACACACTTGGCTTCGGGTTGGTTTTGATTTCGTTGTTTAGATGAACAAAAATTTATGCCATAAATGCGGCGAAAGGCTGAATTTTCTGGATTTCTATTTTGGTTTTTTGAAATAAAACGATGCTCAGAAATTGAACAAAATCTCGTCTGCTAATATACGAGACTTTGACCCTTTGACCGAGTCGAACTAGGAAATGACGACACAGAACTGGAAGTAAAGGAAGTAGAACAATGTCCATGTGCTTGTCTGGGCGCATGGACTCCACACACATGCGTCAAACTGTACCTTTCTGTGATTTACCCGGTCTACTTATAAATGGCAGCAACAGACAACAGACAAAACCTAAGCCACCACTACACACACACACACCTACACACACACACCACACACACACCTACACACACACACCACCACACACACACACACACCTAGCCACCACCACACACACACACACACACCTAGCCACACACACACACACACACACAGCACCTAGCCGAACCAACACACACACACACACACACACACACACACACCACACACAACGACACACACTCAATAACCACTAAAAATCTCAGAATGCACACAAAAAGCCACGGTCGTGTACAAAAGCGCTATCTCGATAAATGTATATTTATTATTATCCTATTATTAAACAAAGTTATTAACATGTTATAAATACAGCAGCCAAATTATCCATTTTTTTAAAAAAATCAATAATATGGCGCTCCTTGTGGCCGATATGACGACACGTGGGTAAGATAACACATGCTAATATTATTAACAAGCTGTTTTTAAAAAAATCAATAAAATTTTGAAGATATGCTAATATGCAAGCTGGATTTTTTCCTCTTTTTATTTTCATTGGCAATCAGGGGAATTTCTAGATTTTCATCTGTACACAAATTGCAGGAGGGAAAATACCCCAATACAAAAAAATTGCAAAACTACTACAATAATGTTATAAAAGGTTAAGTATCAGCACCATTCAATCAGGTGCACTCAACTTACATATATGCGCATGTGCTTGTGTATGCGCGCGACCACACACACACACATACCTAGCCCCCCCACACACATATACACACAGACACACATACCTACACCACACACACACCTACACACACACACACACACACACACACCACCACACGCACACATACTCCCTCGCCTCTATTCCTGGGGGCCCAGGCTCTCTCACACACACACTCACACATACTCCCTCGCCTCTATTCCTGGGGGCCCAGGCTCACACACACACACACACACACACACACACACACACACACACACACACACACACACACACACACACACACACACACACACACACACAACACACACACACAAACACACATACTCCCTCACCTCTATTCCAGGGGACCCAGGCTCACACACACACACAAACCTCACCACCACACACATACTCCCTCACCTCTATTCCCGGGGGCCCAGGCTCTCCGTCTGTTCCGGACGTACCAGGCTCTCCCTGTCAACCCACCAGAAACAAAGCATGCCATATAGATGTACTCCCAGACTCTGCTACACTGCTATATGATGCAATCCGATTGTGACATTTGTGAGGCATGATTCCCGTGAAATTCTACTGTCTAAATGAATCTGATGAAACCCTACTAGTTATGTTCACTATATTTGTAGTCCCCCACCCCCACCCCACCCCCACCCCCACCCCCTCCCCGTACATGAATCTGACGAAATACAGTAAACAAACGCTTAACCCAATGACTCCCAACCATTCGAACCGGGAATCGATCCCAGTTCCCAAGAGATGGGAATTAACTCCGAACGTCACACCAAATATTTTCATTAAAAAAATCACCCAGAATAAAGTCTAACTCACATTTCATTTCTGAAAGATGCATATTGAATGGCAATGATGATATTATTATTCCAAAGCTAACACACTGTCACTCCGAGCATCGCGCCGAGTCAATACTGCGTCACGTCACGTGGAAAGAAGAAAAAAAAATTGGGGTCACTTCGAAAAATCCGTTCAAAAAGACTAGTGGGTGCTTTCCCTTGCTGTAAGAACCAAAAACGGACCAGCGAGAGTCAGGAACAGGAAGAACTAACTTAGTATATTGCATTGTGGGTAGGGAGAAAGTGAAAGTGAACGTACTAGACCTGGCGTTCAGCGGGCGCAATCGGCGCATACGGGCTGCATGAGTTGACAAAATTCGGTCAATTTGGCGTCTGTGTCCTAGAGAGGGCTAAGTCAAGACCCTTTTGCATCAATAGACCACACTAAAGTGTCAAAACAAATGTCTTAGTTTCAAGAATTCAAACGGACAAGAAAATGAGAAGAAACACGAGAAAGGGAAACCATTTTTATTACTTTAAATGTGAACTACACCAAAGACACTGTAATGGGAATAAGACAGACAAGCGTCCATTTTCCCCCTATATGAATAGTGAGGACAGAAACCCTGATTATGCCCCCCTTGAACCATGAACATCAGCAGTAATCTAACACTGGTTGTTACTGCTTCATAGATTTTCCGTATTTGCAGCTTCCTTATGTTTCTTTGTCTTGAGGAAAACAGGAAAAGGTTTGCCCAAGCACTCAAATTTGAATCTGGTATTTTTTTTAAAAATGTCGATTAAAATTCCAGTCGAGCCACCATTTTTGTTTTTTTGTTTTTTGTTTTTGGGGGGGGGGTTAAGTGAAGAGCCGCCATTGTTAATGGGATCAGGAACGATAACCCTATCAGCCCGGCTCGCCGTAACTCTCCAATTGTCTGTCTTATTTCCAATACAGCGTCTTTGACTAAACACAGGCCCACCTAATCAACCCTTTCATCACCACTGTAGCCCCTCGGCACCACACTGATTTAAAGGTGGACCCTGATGGATGAGTTTTTGAAAGAAACACGTCGAGATCACCAGAAAGACAGCCTTTTCAAGGATCGGAACACTCACTTTGCTCTGGTTTCCTAGAAATCAAACCGTCAAAATGGCGATTCCTCCTTGCCGGAGAGAGAAGCCATTTTGGACGGGGTGGGTGGAGGACACTCAGAGTGGTTCAAGCTTTTTCTTCTTTGTAGTGCAGTAAAAAAAAAATTGGAGCTATTTCTTTTGTTGTGAACGAAACTCCTTTTGGTAAATTGTAAATAAAACGGCTTGCATTGTGGAAATTTCGTGATTTTTGTCTAAGCGACTCAGGCGGCCATTAGAAAAGAGAAGGCACATGCCTTCTCTTTCACTGAAAGAATTTGACTTCAAGCCAAGGAGGAATCACCGATTTGACGGTTTGATTTATAGGAAACCAGAGCAAAGTGAGTGTTGCGATCTCTGTAAAGGGTGTTTTCCTGATGATCTCGACGTGTTTCTTGCCAAAACTCATCCGTCAGGGTGCCCTCTTGCATTCGCATTTGTTACAGACAAAGCTTCTTCTAGTGTTCGGATTCTTTCATACATTTTCGGGAAAATCTATCTTCTGAAGCACATAGAGCGCCATACAGTTACTACCACATCATTGCAAGTGACAAGCTCCTTCATAGTGTGTGTAAAACAAGCCATAACTTAGTTAGTGCGTGATGAAAATGCCATCAGAGTGGGTCTCAGAGTGGTGGGCAAGCTACGGGCGGTTTTGGGCGGCTTGAATACACAGAGGCAACTTCCGGACGGGCGATTTTGGGCGGAATAAATGCAAGAGGGTTAAGAATTCAAACGGACAAGAAAATGAGAAGAAACACGAGAAAAGGGAAACCATTTTCATTATTTTAAATGTGAACTAGACACAGACCCACATAATCAATCCTTTCATCACCGGTGTAGCCACTTTTGGCACCACGCCGATTTAACACCCATGTCACTAAAGCGGGCGACAGACTATGTGACTGCCTCATGCGACTCGATCAGGTCGTGACGTTTCACCTCATTTGCATACCAACCTGCTTGATCAGTCTGACTCAGTCGGGCCCAGTCAGGTGACAGGGCCGAATAGGGCGGGTTCTAAATTTCACTGATCGAGTCAGATGGCTTGTGACCTCTTCTGTGCGGGAAACAAAATTTGGTCAACGTCACGACCTGATCGAGTCATATGAGGCAGTCTGTCTCCAGCTTAAAAGACATACAACAATCAGGGTCTGTTATCCAAAGGCCTCGCGTTCTTCATTTTTGGGAGATAAAGATAGGCCTACTATCAATGAATCTTTATTATTATTGCACGCTACATCTTTTCTGTTTCCAGGAAAATTTGACAGAAACTTTAAGCCGAAAATGGCTGGCATTGAAAGGGTTAAAAAAAAAGTGTTGGAGGGTGCATGTGTGTGTGTGTGTGTGTGTGGGAGGTGGGGTGGGGGGAGAAAAGACAAGAAGAAGAAAAACTTGAAAAAAAATCAAAAGTGGGGGTGATGGAGGGGAAAACATACAGTATGTTTTGATACAGTACTTTTCCCACACATACGCATGGGTTCAACTACACAAAATGAACAAAACTCCAAGCCAGGGGTAATGTCCCCCTGCAGCCGAAGCAAAAATTGATCTATGAAGGTAATTTAGTTTGCTTTTTCCTCAATTTATACAAATGCTTATTTTAAAGTGTTTGAAAAATACTGTAGACACACAAAGATCTTGTTTGACAAATACAAAAAAAAAGGAAATTCCTTGGGTAAAATTCAAAAACAGGAAAACCTTGTATACCAGGAAAAAGTTGCACCCATGTATATGTAAATTTACGCCCCCCTGTCCTCACTGACCTTTTGACCCTGTTCTCCAGTCTCTCCCTGGGGCCCTGTAGGACCAAACGTGCCCTGAAACAGACATGAACTATGATTGACAGGTGTCAGTGAATGATTGACAGGTGTCATGATCATCTATCAAACACGCCCTGAAACAGACATAACCAATGATTGACAGGTGTCAATCAATGATCGACAGGTGTCATGATCATCTATCAAACACGCCCTGAAACAGACATGACCAATGATTGACAGGTGTCAGTGAATGATTGACAGGTGTCATGATCATCTATCAAACACGCCCTGAAACAGACATAACCAATGATTGACAGGTGTCAGTGAATGATTGACAGGTGTCATGATCATCTATCAAACACGCCCTGAAACAGACATAACCAATGATTGACAGGTGTCAGTGAATGATTGACAGGTGTCATGATCATCTATCAAACACGCCCTGAAACAGACATGACCAATGATTGACAGGTGTCAGTGAATGATTGACAGGTGTCATGATCATCTATCAAACACGCCCTGAAACAGACATGACCAATGATCGACAGGTGTCATTTATCAACCAAAAGTGCCCTGAAACAGACATGACCAATGATCGACAGGTGTCATTTATCAACCAAAAGTGCCCTGAAACAGACATGACCAATGATCGACAGGTGTCATTTATCAACCAAAAGTGCCCTGAAACAGACATGACCAATGATCGACAGGTGTCATTTATCAACCAAAAGTGCCCTGAAACAGACATGAAGGACATGATTCACAGCTGTCAGTCAATGATTGACAGGTGTCATCTCTCAACCAAACAGACATGACCAATGATCGACAGCTGTCAATGAACAATCAAAAAGTGTCAAAAACAAATAAATTGAAAGATTGACAGCTGTCTCTCTCTCACACACATAATATTTAAACACACACACACACGCACACACACACACACACACACACATGCACGCACCACACACATGCACACGCACACACACACACACTCATGCACGCACGCACGCGCACGCACACGCACACACTCACACACACACTCACACACACACACTCACACACACACTCACACACTCACACACACACACACACACACACACACACTCACGCATGCATGCATGCACGCACGCACGCACACGCACACGCACACACACACTCACACACACACACACACACACTCACGCTCGCACGCGCACGTGCACACACACACACACACACACACACACACACACACACACACACACACACACACACACACACACTCACTCACTCACACACACACACACACACACACACACACACACACACACACACACACACACACACACACACACACACACACACACACACACACACACACACACACCATCAAGTAGAAAGAAAGGCCGGGATTCAAACCAGGGTTAATGACGTATTGAAACAGGCAGGCGAACTTCTTAACCACTCTGCCACATTCTTTCCTATCTGGTGGGGGAACTATTTGTGCTATGAAGTTGTATCATTCTTCTTCATTCGCTCAGACAGTTTCCTGTCACATGAGCGTAGATGCGTCATGCTGCCGTTATGCGCCTAACTAAGAAATAGTTAGGCCCAGCATGTCCGACTTCGGCTGAAGAAAATCTTTGTAAGAATTTAAAGGGACAAAAATGGTAGAATAGGGAAACTCACCAGGGTTTTGGTTTGAATTTATAGAGAAAAAAAGGCAGGAGAATGGACCAGTAAGATAGAAAGATAGCAGATGACAGTAAGCAAAAGGAAAAGGCAGAGTCAAAGAGAGTGACAGATTAGAGGAAGTTACAAGCACAAGGGGTTTTTCCCTCCTTTTTCTTTCTTTCCCTCCTTTCATTATTACAACAACAAAAAAGCAATACATTAATGCATGTAAGAAATTGTTGATGCACATGTGTGTACATTTTGTATTGTAAAAAAAAAAAGTCAATAAAAAAAGAAAAAAGTTACAAGCACAGAACTTTCAGAATGAATAAAAAAAATGGTGTTTTACGTCCTCTCGGTCTGGAACAGACACATATGGGACATTTGTAGATACAAAGATGGTGGGAACAATGCTGGAGGCAATGCCCAGAGGCAGTGCAACACCAGTAAAGTCCCGATTTTTTAAACAATACAGATAGGTGTAGCAGTAACCACGCCTCGGCTAAACCTCATCGGCTATGGTACAGCCACAATCTAATAAACAGCAAGTTAAACACAGAACTTCCAGAAGGTGGGGGAACTATTTGTACGAAAGACACCCCATTCACTCACAGGGTCTCCCTTCTCCCCGTCCGTTCCTCTCTCCCCCTGAGGTCCAGGGTTTCCCGGGGGTCCCGTTCTCCCCTCCTCTCCTTTAGGACCGCGGGTGCCGGGGTTACCCTGGGTAAACACGGAAAGAAACAAAATCCATAGTTATACAATCGAATCGTTATTATAGTGAAGCAACACATAGAGATTGAACGAATTTCGTGAAATATGTTTAACCCTTTCACCGCCAACATCGCATTTTTGCACCACAATGATTTAACACCTATGTCACTAAAAGGCATCAAATTGGGGTCTGTTATCCAAAGACCCTATTCTCTTAATGTTGGGAGGTAAGGATAGGCCTTGCTTTAAATATGCCACAGAGGAATACCCAATATTACAGATAAATTTTGTTTTCTACCCAGGTAAATTTAATGGAAAATTTTCGCTGAAAAATGGCGGGCAGTGTTAACCCTTTCACCGCCGCCATATTTCAGCAAAAAATGTCCTTTAAATTTACCTGGATAGAGAACAAAATCCGTCTGCAGTATCTTCTAAGACATATTTAAAATAAGGTCTATCCTTACTTCCCAAAACTAAGACAATAGGGTCTTTGGATAATAGACCCTGATTTGATGCTTTTTAGTGACATAGGTGTTAAATCACTGTGGTGCTGGCGATGAAAGGGTTAAAAACCTACTCCTCCGCATCTGGAATAGATGATTTTCGGAAAATTAGAATGCGTCTTTTTACCACAAAATCGGATTGTCCCCCATGAATCCTAGCAATTAATGAAAGGTCACTTGCGCAAACCACAAAATGATGTCCAGACCTGTTTACCCTGAAATCGGGCTTCGTGTATTCGAAATCCAAAATAAGTGTATTTTTTTTACAAAATAGGAGTACTCCAAAAGGAAAGTTTAAAAACCTGAGTGCAAACATACATACATTTTTTAGCAACTTATAGAAATACTATGTCAAAAGTGTCACCCATTATTTACAACAAATTACGACCGACGCAAATTGATGATAAAAAAGCGGCGCAACTAAGTATAAGGGTAATTGAAATTGGAGCCATTGAGATGCGCTCCCTACCCACCACACCCACCCCTCCCCCCTTGCACCCACACTCACCCTATCCCCATCAGCTCCGGGGGCTCCTGGGGACCCTGAGGGTCCTGGTTCTCCTTTGAGACCCATGGGTCCCTCCACGCCTGGGGTACCCGCTAGTCCTGTGGGGCCCTGTGAAAAATATCATCATCATTATCATCATCATCATCATCATCATCGTCATCGTCATCATCGTCATCATGATCATAATGCCAGGTCCTGGTTCTCCTTTGAAACCCCTGGTTCCCTCCACGCCTGGGGTACCCGCTAGTCCTGTGGGTCCCTGTGGAAAATATCATCATCATCATCATCATCATCATTATCATCATCATCATCATCATCATCATCATCATCATCATCATCGTCATCAATATCATCATCATCATCATCATCGTTATCATCATGGAAGGTCTTGGTTCTCCTTTGAGACCCATGGGTCCCTCCACGCCTGGGGTACCCGCTAGTCCTGTGGGGCCCTGTGAAAAATATCATCATCATTATCATCATTATCATCATCATCATCATCATCATCATCATCATCATGATCATAATGCCAGGTCCTGGTTCTCCTTTGAGACCCATGGGTCCCTCCACGCCTGGGGTACCTGCTAGACCTGTGGGGCCCTGTGGAAATATCATTGTCATCATCATCATCGTCGTCATCATCATCATCAATCATCATCATCATCGTCAATATCATCATCATCATCAATATCATCATCATCATCATCGTCATCATGGAAGGTTCTGGTTCTCCTTTAAAATTCATGGGTCTCTCCCTGCCTGGAGTGCACCCTGTGGGACCTTGAAGAAATAATCATTATCATCATCATCATGTAAAAAATAATGAGATGAACAAACAGAAAACCTCTAACTTTATAAATAGCAATGTCCCATATGATCTCTTATGATCGGGAGGACGTAAAACAAAACTCTCCCCCAAACAGAAAAGAACAAAATCATCATCATCAACTCGCCTTGGCATAAGGCTGTGTCAGACCAGTTGATATAAGCAAGAACACCAAGGCTACATCAAATTGTTGTTATGCTCTGCATAGTTATGTGGGGATTGTCTTTAGCCATGGCAAGCTCCTAGCGTAACATCGTCAGTCCCAAAATCATCTGAAGTTAGAGTGTGGCTGCCCACGTGGCGGGGTAATTAAAAACGGTCAACAGTGTTTTTGTGTCTCTGGAAGACTTTCTGAAAGATTGACTCTGACGCTCTAGTTTTCTAGCTCAGCCCGAACCCGAGTCCCGCTCCTGTAATTGGGTAATTTGGGTTTTACGAGGAGTGGGTTACAATTCACTTAAAGAAATCCATCTTAAAATAAATGTTATATATCATGTTCAACATTAATAATGCCAAAAATTAAACAATATCAATAATAACTTACAGACGGTCCAACCGGTCCGGCCGATCCAAGCGGTCCATTAGGTCCCGGCGGTCCCTGCAAACAGTCAACATCAACATTGGTAAATTCTTCACTTATTTTGCAGAGCAAGAATTCACACTGTGCCAATGAGGCTTTATACTACTCCTTGCCGACACGAAAGGGCGATAATTTTAGGCCCGAACTGCCGATGCCCCCTGGTGACGAGTCAGGAGCAGATAATTTTCTGTGGCTATATACTACTAGTTCCTGACAGGCAAGGGTGATCATCTTAAGTAGGTGGCGTTCGCATCTTAGGTCACGAGACAGGGGCAAATAATTGTTTGTATAAAGGCTCATTATTCTCTCTCACATTCTCTCTCTCTCTCATTCTCTCTCATTCTCTCTCTCTCTCAGTCAGGCTCTCTCTCTCTCATCTCTCTCTCTCTCATTCTCTCTCTCTCTCTTCATTCTCTCTCTCTCTCTCATTCTCTCTCTCTCTCTCATTCTCTCTCTCTCATTCTCTCTCTCTCATCTCTCTCTCTCTCTCTCTCACTCTCTCTCTCTCATTCTCTCTCTCTCTCTCATTCTCTCTCTCTCATTCTCTCTCTCTCATTCTCTCTCTCTCTCATCTCTCTCTCTCTCATCTCTCTCTCTCTCTCTCTCTCATTCACTCTGTCTCTCTCTCTCTCATTCTCTCTCTCTCTCTCTCACATTCACTCTGTCTCTCTTTCTCATTTTCTGCTTTCCTTTCAAGTTCAATCTCTTTTTGTGTTCTCTTTCCTTAGACCCCTCCCCCCCGCCCCCTTCTCTCTCTCTCTCACTCTCTTTCTCCATTTTCAATTGGAGATTTCAGATCTTTCCTTTTATTTCAACATTTGTTTGTTTCGGGTTTTGCCAAAACCAACAACAACAAAACTGTTCATATATTCTAATATTTAATACCTATCTGAACTAAATACCCAACCAAATTACTCTCTTCATATCCTGTCAATATCATTGTAAACAACAAACGCTTTTCTATTATCTAATATATTTCTCAAATCCTATCTCATCCCGTGCTGCGCATCTTCGTCTTTTGAACCCCTGTATATGTCAATAATTGCCGATAAACAGCAGGTGGACATTACTGGAAGAAGAAAAAAGAAGAAAAAAGTGGGGTTTGATTGACAGGCTGCTGCTTTGCACAAGGCTTGCTGCACAGATTTCTACTCTACTCTTGCCCTTGGCCCGGACAAACAGACTGGCCCGGACAAACAGACTGGCCCGGACAAACAGACTGGCCCGGACAAACAGACACACACTCAGAAAGACAGAAAACGAGTTTCCGTAAGTACAGTGGAACCTCCGCTCCCTTATAAGACCTTCAAAAATAATCCAAAACGAGGTCTTAATTTCAATACTTACAAAGAAGGGCAATGTCTCAGAGAAGCAGGTCTTACGTGGGAGGGAGTCTTATAATGGGAGGTCTTATAAGGGAGGTTCCACTGTAGTACACATTTGGTGAGGCGTTCCAATTACCTTCTCTCCTGACACTCCCTGGTCTCCCTTAGGTCCCGGAGGTCCAGGCATTCCCTGAACACCGTTCAGCCCTGTGGGACCCAGCAGACCCCGAGGACCCTCTGCTCCCTGGAAAAAAATAAAGGAAAATAAGATCAAGACGTATACAGAGTATATGACAGACAAGATGGATAGGTCTCCCTCAGGTTCCGGAAGTCCAGGCATTCCCTGAACACTGTTCAGCCCTGTGGGACCCAGCAGACCCCGAGGACCCTCTGCTCCCTGTAAAGATAATGAAAATAAGATCAAGATGTATATGACAGACAAGATGGATATGTCTCCCTTAGGTCCCGGAGGTCCAGGCATTCCCTGAACACCGTTCAGCACTGTGGGACCCAGCAGACCTCGAGGACCCTCCGCTCCCTGTAAAGATAATGAAAATAAGATCAAGATGTATATGACAGACAAGGTGTATATGTCTCCCTCAGGTCCCGGGCATTCCCTGAACACCGTTCAGTCCTGTGGGACCCAACAGACCCCCTGCTCCAGCAGACCCCGAGGACCCTCTGCTCCCTGTAAAGATAATGAAAATAAGATCAAGATGTATATGACAGACAAGATGGATATATCTCCCTTAGGTCCCGGAGATCCAGGCATTCCATGAACACAGTTCAGCCCTGTGGGGCCCAGCAAGCCTCGAGGACCCTCCGCTCCCTGAAAAAGTAGTGAAACTGATATCATGATATGTGCAGATACTCAAGTCACAAACTCATAGACACATTTTCAACCACTTTATCACACACACACACACACACACACACACACACACACACACACACACACTTTTCAAATTAAAGGGGACAAAATTCAAGCCAACATTTTTGTTTGTGGCACAAGCCACAAACCTATAACTCACTTTGTTGGTCGGTCGGTGGGTTGGTCCAAAATTGTCGCACATATTGTAAAAGAGAAAGAAAAGTGTGCCACAAACGATTGCGAATCCGCGCTTGTTATTGTAAATTTTGAAAGTTTTCCCATTCCAAGAAAATGCTTACCTGTAGTCTAACAATCACTCACAAGTTCTTTAAATCAGGCATGGTATTGGGGACGGGGGTGGGTGGGGGATTTTTCTCTGAAAATATCTGGAGGGGGTTCAGGAGATGTTGTCTCTCGGTGTGAGGTCAAAGGGCAAAGAGTAATTATGGTGATCAGGGGGCAATTGCTCTTGAATCTGAATGCACAAAACTGTTAAAAGTTGGGGAAAAGGGCAGCTCCTCAAGCTTTGTTTCAATGTTTTCATCAGGAGACTGCAGACACACTTTTGCCTGCATCCATCCTAATCATTCCCCGGTGATCCCCCCATGGGGATACCGGGTTTTGTTTTGCATAAATAGTTCCCCACCTTCTGGAAGTTCTGTGCTTGTAACTTCCTCTAAGCTGTCACTCTCTTTGACTCTGCCTTTTCCCTTTGCTTTGCTGTCATCTACTATCTTTCTGCCTTACCCCGGTCCATTCTCCTGCCTTTTTTTCACGAAACACTTTCAAAAACATTTCCTCCAGCCGAAGTCGGACATGCTGAGCCTATTTCTTAGTTAGGCGCATGATGGCAGCATGATGCATCTGCGCTCATAATTGACAGGAAACTGTCTGAGCGATCGAAGAAGCAGACAAATTCCCCGGTGATAAAAGCCCCTCTGACATTTGTTTTTCAACATTTGCTTTTTTCTTAATTCAGAGAATTAACTGAAAAGACACATGCCTGTGAACAATTTTTTTTTTAAAGGTACTGTATTTTTTTGTACTATATAAGGCTAAATTTAACACAAAATTCAGATTTTGTTATTATGTTTTCTTACTATTTTATTAGTCAGATTATAAGGCGAAGGGATCTCATTCTTGGGGGAAAAAAGTATCGCCTTGATAGCAAATAAAAAAATAATAAAATGGTACATTATTTTTTGCATGCTGGAATTTATTTTTCAACCTTAAGTCTATTGATGTTACCATTTTTCATTCCAGTTATTTCTTCCGCCTTATTTTATAAACCAGTCACCTAATTCTCTTGGACCAGAACAAATGCTAACATTATTTTGTCCTTCCCAGTAATCATCTAACAATCTTTTTTTCTATTTAAGTCACTTTTTCTTGGACACTTCTTCTGCATTCCCAGGCCATATGGTCATAACGGGTGAGGTATGTGTATGCATCCATTTTTCTTAGTTATCACTGGTCTCCTGGCTGCATTCAGCCAATTTCGAACGTTACTTTCTCTTGGACACAAAATTTGTTTAACATTATGCGTCCTTCCCAGTAATCATCTAACAATCTTTTTTTCTATTTAAGTCACTATTTCTTGGACACTTCTTCTGCATTCCCATGCCATATGGTCATAATGGGTGAGGTACATATGTGTCCAGTTTTCAGTTTTCACTGGTCTCCTGGCTGCATTCAGCCAATTTCGGATGAGCTCAAAGGAGCAAATTATTCGGAAGATTTTTTAATAAATTGTTTTAGAGAGGCAGGAGAATCGGCCAACAAGACAGAAAGCAAATTTGAAAAAAAGGCAAGAGTCAAAGAGTGATAGATTAGAGGAAGTTACAAGCACAGAACTTCCAGAAGGTGGGGGAACTGTTTGTACGAAAGTCTCCCAAATGTTACCTTGTGTCCGGAGGGACCCTGAAGTCCTCTGATGCCTGGTTGACCTGGAGCTCCCTGAAACGACACAGGTGAAAATATCGACACTGTCACAAAACCATCTGATAGGCCGGGTTCACATTAGACGCGTAAGTTCCATACGGAAAACCCTAAATAAGTGGAAGAAAGAAGGATAAAAGTTTACGCATATAGGGGAAATTCGGACACGTGCGCAAATCTTTTTCCCTTTCTTTGTTTCACTTATTTATGGATTGCACACGGGTTTCCGCATGGAATATCCGCTTATGTGTGTACACGGCCTAATACTGATAAAAGAACATAAGTGGAAGAAAATAAGTGGACTCACACAGACTTTTACCAAGACATGAAAAATACACATGCGCGCAAGCACGCACACACACACACAGATACACACACACACACACATAAACACATGCACACACACACACACACACAGACATACACACGCACACACACACACGCACGCATGCACGCACACGCACACACACACACGCATGCACGCACGCACGCATGCACACACGCACACACATTCATACACACTACCACACGCACACACACATGCATGCACACACACACACACACACACACACACACACATGCATGCACGCACGCATGCATGCACACACACACACACGAACACACACACATGCATGCACACACACATGCACACACACACACACATACACACATGCACGCACGCACACGCACACGCACACGCACACACACACACACACGCACACACACACGCACACGCACATGCACACACACACACACACACACACACACACACACACACTCTCTCTCTCTCTCTAAATAGAGTTATTTCACAATGTGTTATATTATTAGGTTAATATTAAGTACTTTGGAATGTTTTGTTTTGCATGTTGAGTTATTTTTCAAGTTGCTTTCGTATTACTTTTCATTCTGAGGACAGGATGAAAAAAAGCTCTGAAGCTTACTCCTTTATCCTCAATAAAGATCATTTTGACTTGACTTGACTTGACTTGACACATTCACACACACACACATTCATACACACCACCACACCACACCACATCAAACACAATTCAAACCTACAAACGCACGCAAGCACACTTCCCCCCTCCCCAGTCCTCATCATTTCTTTCCTCGCCCACCGCCACCCAACCTCTACGCTCCCCCCCCCCCCCACACACACACATCCATACTCACAGGAGATCCTGGTGGTCCCTGAAGACCTAGTGGACCCTGGGGCCCTGGGGGACCCTGAAAACAAAACAAAAAAACATGCATTTTTTTTGTTATTGAACAGGGTTTTTTTTTTACATTTTCCAATACAGAACATAAACATAATTACGAAAAACAATACAAACCATATGACAAAAATAACACAACACATACACATACAAACACATACGCATGCACATATTCACACACACGCGCACGCACACAAACAGGCATTATTATTAAACACCTTTTCATTTAAAACAACAACAACGTCAAAAGCTCAAGCAAGTAAGAGGGAGGAAAGGGAGAGATGGTGACAGAGAAAGGGAGAGAGAGATGGAGAGAGATGGAGAGAGAGAGAGAGAGAGAGAGAGAGAGAGAGAGAGGAAGAGAGAGAGAGAGAGAGGGAGAGAGAGAGAGAGAGAGAGAGAGAGAGAGAGAGAGAGAGAGAGAGAGAGAGAGAGAGAGAGAGAGAGAGAGAAGAGAGAGAGAGAGAGAGAGAGAGGAAGAGCAGAGAGAGAGAAATGCTGAACAGCTATTTCGGATTTCTCACAAGCTTCGATTCCAAATAACATTCACCGTCAAAGCACACTACAAGGCGATGCCTTTCTCTCTCTCTCTTTCTGAATAAGAACCTGTGGGCTTAACCCTTTCAATGCCAGCCATTTTTCAGCTAAAACTTTCCATTACACTTACCTGGGTATAGAAAAGATTCTGTCTGCAATATTGGGGATTCCTCTGTGACATGCATAACATAGGACATATCCTTACTTCCCAAAATTAAGAACACTAGGTCACTGGATACCAGACCCTCATTTGATGTCTTTCGGTGACATGGGTGTTAAATCATTGCGGTGCCAAGAGGCGACAGTGGCGATGAAAGGGTTTTAAACCCTAAACCCCAAAAGCACATCCAAACACACAAAAAGTGATCTTACCGGTGGGCCGTGCTCCCCCTTCTGACCAGTCTCTCCAGGGTGGCCTCGGTCTCCCTGCAAAATTAGATGAAATAAAATACAATTCAATTGAATAGGAATTGTTCGGAAATAATTAAGGGGAGTCATTTCATGGTGTGTGGGAGTGATCTTGCCTAATTCAATCAGTCAAACAGGGGAAGTCACTCTACCATCAGCTCTCGTAGCCTATCGACTCGCATGCTTGGGCAGACATATGGCACTTACAACACCGTGTGTCATTCTAAAAAATTATGTCATTCATATTTTTACGTCACATTTTGCAAGTTTTATCAGTTTCTGGCCACTGGCCACCCCTCATTTTTCTTAAAAAATGTTTGCAAGTCGCTGACTCGCATCCTGCGGTTTCAAGCTTCAACGCCATTGTTGCATTGTTGCTATGGTATTTGACCGAGTAATGGAGGTAAACAACTCTAATTTTCATGAACTGCTCTCCCCTAGTTTTTTTTTCTCAGAAAATCGTCTATTGGAAGAAAAATAAAATCACTGTGATGATAACTTAAAAAGTGGTCAAGAAGGTTAGGGCTGTGCCGGTCGGGGCTTGTCTCCAGGGAGACGCTATAGTAGCCCGACTGGAGTCATGAAAGGCTGGTGGAGAGATCTGTATTTTTTTCAGTTGCTCCTTTTTATTTTTTTCTACCGCTCCACACCACACTGTACATCCAGATGGAAAGCTCAGCGTAACTATTGAGATTCAGATTATAAGAAATATCGATTTATTTGACTAGACACTGAACTGCATTATACATTTTCCTACACACGCTGAGTTAGAAATACAATGCCAATGAGCAACTTAAGACGCGGATTTGACCGCCAGGGGGCAATCAAACCAGTAGGGGCTTAGCGCATGCTATTCTTAGTTAGGCGTAGTGAGAGAGAGAGAGAGAGAGAGAGAGAGAGAGAGAGAGAGAGAGAGAGAGAGAGAGAGAGAGAGGGACATGAGTCCCTCTCTCTCTCTCTCTCTCTCACTCACTACGCCCAACTAAGAATATCATGCGCTAAGCCCCTACTGGTTTGATTGCCCCATGGCGGTCAAATCCGCGTCCTAAGTTAACCATTCCTTGAATCAGATTTGAAAATTAGCAGAGCCGAGGGGGCGGTGGCTATTCCGGTGAGCTGGGCTATGATCTAAGAATTTGCTGCCAGTGTTAGAGAAAATCTGCCTTTTCTGCTCGCTTCCTCCCTCGCTTTAATCTGCCTGTAGGGGCTTTCACTCTTTCACCGCCAGCCATTTTTCTGATTTTTTCTCTCCATTAAACCTGCCTGGGTAGAGAAAAGATATTGTTGTGGACAGAGAAACATATGAAAGAAAAGAAAAAAAGACAAAAAACAGATACAAATTCAGTGATTGCGTTAGGAATTTTGAAAACCAGTCCCATCAGCGACAATGCCCCCCAACAACCGGTGTCAAAACCAGTGCCATCAGCGACAATGCTCCCCCAACAACCGGTGTCAAAACCAGTCCCATCAGCGACAATGCCCCCCAACAACCGGTGTCAAAACCAGTGCCATCAGCGACAATGCCCCCCAACAACCGGTGTCAAAACCAGTCCCATCAGCGACAATGCTCCCCCAACAACCGGTGTCAAAACCAGTCCCATCAGCGACAATGCCCCCCAACAACCGGTGTCAAAACCAGTCCCATCAGCGACAATGCCCCCCCACAACCGGTGTCAAAACCAGTGCCATCAGCGACAATGCCCCCCAACAACCGGTGTCAAAACCAGTCCCATCAGCGACAATGCCCCCCAACAACCGGTGTCAAAACCAGTCCCATCAGCGACAATGCCCCCCAACAACCGGTGTCAAAACCAGTCCCATCAGCGACAATGCCCCCCAACAACTGGTGTCAAAACCAGTCCCATCAGCGACAATGCCCCCCAACAACCGGTGTCAAAACCAGTCCCATCAGCGACAATGCCCCCAACAACCGGTGTCAAAACCAGTCCCATCAGTGACAATGCTCCCCCAACAACCGGTGTCAAAACCAGTCCCATCAGCGACAATGCCCCCCAACAACCGGTGTCAAAACCAGTCCCATCAGCGACAATGCTCCCCAACAACCGGTGTCAAAACCAGTCCCATCAGCGACAATGCCCCCCAACAACTGGTATCAAAACCAGTCCCATCAGCGACAATGCTCCCCAACAACCGGTGTCAAAACCAGTCCCATCAGCGACAATGCCCCCCAACAACCGGTGTCAAAACCAGTCCCATCAGCGACAATGCTCCCCCAACAACCGGTGTCAAAACCAGTCCCATCAGCAACAATGCCCCCCAACAACCGGTGTCAAAACCAGTCCCATCAGCGACAATGCCCCCCAACAAACCGGTGTCAAAACCAGTCCCATCAGCGACAATGCTCCCCCAATAACCGGTGTCAAAACCAGTCCCATCAGCAACAATGACCCCCAACAACCCGGTGTCAAAACCAGTCCCATCAGCGACAATGCCCCCCAACAACCGGTGTCAAAACCAGTCCCATCAGCGACAATGCCCCCCAACAACCGGTGTCAAAACCAGTCCCATCAGCGACAATGCCCCCCAACAACTGGTGTCAAAACCAGTCACATCAGCGACAATGCTCCCCAACAACTGGTGTCAAAACCAGTCCCAGGGAAACAAAAAACCAGTGAAAACCACATTATCAAAGCGTCTGTTATAGGCAATTTATCAGTCCTAGTAAAAACTTACCAGTCCCTGGGACTGACAGGTCAATTTGTTTTCAGTATTTTGGTTTTGCAATCAGTATTTTACTGATAATTACCAGTAAATGCGATCACTGCTGGAGTAATACAATGCTTCTCAACTCCAGAAGGAGGTTGAGGGCTAATTTTTTTGGGGTACATAAAATACATTGTACATCAAATTGAATATTTTTGAATATAATTTTATTGACAGTTTTCCTTCTTCTTCGTCAATCGTTCAGTTTCCTGCCAATCATGAGCGCATTATGCGCCTAACTAAGAAATAGTTAGTTGGCCTAGCATGCCCATCTTCATCTAGAGAAATTCCTTGTAAGATTTTCTTGAAAAAAAGGCAGGAGAATGGAAGACTGGGTACACATTAGACGCGTAAGTTCCGTACGGAAAACCCTAAATAAGTGGAAGAAAGAAGGATAAAAGTGTACACATATAGTGGAAACTCGGACACGTGCGCAAATCTTTTCCCTTCTTTGCTTCACTTACTTATGGATTGCGCACAGGTTTCCGCATGGAATATCCGCCTATGTGTGTACACAGCCTAAGGCAGACAGAAACATAGTAGACGACAGAAAGCAACGGGGGAAAAAAGGCAGAGTCAAAGAGAGTGACAGATTAGAGGAAGTTACAAGCACTGAGCTTCCGGAAGGTGGGGGAACTATTAGTACAGAAGACCCCCTGGGAAACTGACATTTCCCACAAATCACTGACCTTGTCTCCATCAATGCCTGGGGGGCCGACGGGACCTGTGGTTCCTCTGTAACCCTGCCAAAAAAATGAAAACACAAAAATTCTTCAAGCTGAAATTCCATACACACTATTTTTTCGATGGCTAAAATGACCAGCGATTTTCGACGGTAACAAAAACAACAACGTTGCTTGCAATTTCATTGGCACTAAAATCGCTGGCAATTTTCGACGGTAACAACAAAACCGTTGCTTGCAATTCCATTGGCACTAAAATCGCTGGCAATTTTCGACGGTAACAACAAAACCGTTGCTTGCAATTCCATTGGCACTAAAATCGCTGGCAATTTTCGACGGTAACAACAACGTTGCTTGCAATTCCATTGGCACTAAAATCGCTGGCAATTTTCGACGGTAACAACAAAACCGTTGCTTGCAATCCCATTGGCACGAAAATCGCTGGCAATTTTCGATGGTAACAAACAAAAACATGTTGCTTGCAATCCCATTGGCACGAAAATCGCTGGCAATTTTCGATGGTAACAAACAAAAACATGTTGCTTGCAATTCCATTGGCACGAAAATCGCTGTCAATTTTCGACGGTAACAAACAAAAACACGTTGCTTGCAATCCCATTGCCACTAAAATCGCTGGCAATTTTCGACAGTAAAAAACCAACAAAGTTGCTTGCAATTCCATTGGCACTAAAATCGCTGACAGTTTTCCATGGTGCTGTTCAATCATCGCGGCAAAGAATAAACAAAAAACGATTGTGCCTAAGGAATTGCAAGCAACATTTTTCACCAGTTCCACAAAGTTTCTCCATGCTTTTGGAAGCCATGTCGCCCGTGTGAACAGTCATAGAGTCAAAAGATTGCTAGGTTGCAGCCCAAAGTTAGGCTAGTCAGTTTCCTGATCAAAAGATCAGCAACAGGCCTCGTGGCCTATATACGCTGCACAACTATACTATACTATACTATACTATACTATACTATACTATACTATACTATACTATACTCAACTCAACAATACTTTATTATCTCAAAAGAGAAATTCATCGTTGTTACGCCTGTGATTCAACATTAAAATACACACATCAAACATTATAACATAACATTCAGAACATGTTAAATACATTCAGTACAATAAAATACATATCAAACATTATAATAATCAAAAACATGCTAGATACACTACTATACTATACTATACTATACTATACTATACTATGCTAGACTATACTATACTATTACTATACATGCTGATTGCAGAAACAGCATGATCAGAGATGCGATTATCAGAAAACCAAAAAGGAGGGAAAAAAGAAGCTGCGAGTCCGGGGCCCGGTGTAGGTTACATCAGCAAAATGGATAACTTCCGCTTTCAGCTTTGCAAACTGCAGAGTAATGGTAAAATAGAGCAGTCTCGGCGGCCCCAAAGCAGTAACCGGAAACGTCCATTTGAGAATGAACCAATCGAGAACAAAATATCAATCAAACTTCTTGCCGCATTTATGATTCAACACAAAACCAAACACCCCTACCCCCACCCCCCAATTTTCTCAACGGATTTACACTGATCTCAAAAATGACCCCTGGGGCCATCAAAAAGGAGGAAATCCTCCAATTGGAGGAAAAATCTCATCTCTGATGATGTTTCAATCCCGCCCACTTTCCAGATGATCTTCGACCTCAACGAAAATATCGAGGGGTAATTGCCTAAACGTGATATCATGAAAGGAAAAAAGAAGGGTGATATCACGGAAGGAAAAA
>CM065707.1:29460346-29485346 GCA_017654935.2 Phymorhynchus buccinoides
TCTCACTCTTCACCCCACCAGCCAGACCTGTTTACTCTACTCATTTCGAGTAGCATTCTATTAAAATTTGGACCTCTACTACTCTTCAAAATGGAAAATAATGCTCTAATTACTCATTTTAAGTGAACATTATTTGATGGTTTAATGAAGAAGACTACTCATTTTACACCAAAACTACTAATTTCAGCTACCCAGACTACTCAAGACTTGTGTAGGGGGTAAACAGGTCTTCCACTCCCCTCTCTTCCTTACTCATTCACTCTCTTGCTCTTCATCCCCACTCCACCCCACCCCACTATCTCTCTCTCTCTCTCTCCCTCTCTCTCTCTCTCCCTCTCTCTCTCTCCCTCTGTCTCTCTCTCTCTCTCTCCCTCTGTCTCTCTCTCTTCTCTCTCTCTCTCTCTCCCTCTGTCTGTCTCTCTCTCTCTCTTTCTCTCGCTCTCTCTCCCTCTGTCTCTCTCTCTCTCCCTCTCTCTCTCCATCTGTCTCTCTCTCTCCCTCTGTCTCTCTCTCTCCCTCTGTCTCTCTCTCTCTCTCTCTCTCTCTCTCTCTCCCTCCCTCTGTCTCTCTCTCTCTCTCGCTCTCTCTCTCCCTCTGTCTCTCTCTCTCTTTCTCTCTCTCTCTCTCTCTCTGTCTCTCTCTCTCCCTCTGTCTCTCTCTCTCTCTCTCTCTGTCTCTCTCTCTCTCTCTCTCTCTCTCTCTCTCTCTCTCTCTCTCTCTCTCTCTCTCCCTCTGTCTCTCTCTCTCTCTCTTACCGGGGGACCTCCAGGACCGGCTGGGCCTGGATTACCTCTTGCTCCTTGAGGACCCTGTAGATATCATCATCATCTTCAACATCAACATCAACATCGTCATCATCGTCATCATCATCATCATCGTCAACATCGTCATCATCGTCATCATCACCATCGTCATCATTATCATCAACAACAACATCATCGTTGTCATCATCATCATCATACCATCATCATCATCTTTTTCATCAACATCATCAACATCATCATCATCATTATCATCATCAACAACATCATCATCATCAACATCATCATCATAATCATCGTTGTCATCATCATCGTCATCATCATCATCATCATCATCAACAAAATCATTGTCATCATCATCATCATCATCATCAACAACATCATCATCATCATCATCAACAACATCATCTTTTTCATCACATCACTGTCATCATCATTATCTGTAATATCAACATCATCGCCATCATCATCATCTTTTTTATCACCATCATCATCATCAACATCATCATCTTTTTTATCACCATCATCATCTTTTTTATCATATCATCATCATCATCATCATCATTTTCTTCTTTTCATCATCATCATCATCATCATTGCTGTCATCATCATCCTCATCATTATTATCATCATGGTTCTTCCTTATGTTATTCACTTCAATGATGATGATGATGAGGAGGATGACAGTAAGAAGAAGAAGATGACAATGATGAAGAAAAAGGCAATACAAATGGAAAAAGAAGAAGACAAAGAAGAAGAACACTAAGAAGAAGACAAAGAAGAACACTAGAAAGAGAAAGAAAAGGAAAAAAAGAAAGACAATGACATGAGCTCCATATTCATAAATTTGGCTTGTAAATTTGTAAGCCAAATTTATAAATATAGAGCTCAAGTCATTTAATAGGACTGTACCTTTGGGAAGATAAAAACACAGCAAGGTCAAAACAAGGTCACATGAGGGTTGTATTAAAGTCAAAGTTCAATGCAAGGTCAAACCAAGGTCACAAATTGTCTCAAAGTTCACTGTAAGGTCAAACCAAGGTCATGTCAGGGTCATGCCAAAGTTCACTATAAGATCAAATCAAGGTCACATCAGGGTCAAAGTCAACGTTCACCATAAGGTCAAATCAAGGACACATCAGGGTCATGTCAAAATTCATTGTAAGGTCAAATCAAGGTCCACCAGGGTCATGTCAAAGTTCACAGTACAGTCAAATCAAGGTCACATACAGGTCATGTGAAAGTTCACTGTCAGGTCAAATAAAGGTCATACCAGGGTCATGTCAATGTTCAAGGTCAAATAAAGATCATACTAGGGTCGTGTCAGAGTTCACAGTTAGGTAAAGTCAAGGTCATACGAAGGCCGTTGAAGGTCAAGGTCACAACTGACTTACGTGACTTCCTGGGAACCCTCGCCCTCCGGGGAATCCTCCCAGTCCTGGGGGTCCGGGGGGACCTGGGTTGCCCTGAGGGCCCGGGGAACCCTGAAAGAAAAAACACCCCACAATACAGAAACACACACAGTCATTCTCTTCTGCATTGTTCTTTTCAATAGGAATTGTTCGGAAATAATTAAGGGGAGTAATTTCATGGTGTGTGGAAGTGATCTTGCCTAGTTCAGTCGGTCAAACAGGGGGAAGTCACTCTACCATCAGCTCTCGTAGCCTATCGACTCGTGTGTTTGAGCAGACATACAGCACTGAGAACACTGTGCGTCATTCTAAAAATAGTATGTCATTTACATTTTTACTTCATATTTTTGCAAGTTCTATCAGTTTGTGGACACTGGCCACCCCCTCATTTTTCAAAACATTTTGTTTGCAAGTCGCTGACTCGCATCCTGCGGTTTCAAGCTTCGACACTATTGTTGCATTGTTGCTTTGACCGAGTAATGGAGGTAAACAACTCTAATTTTCACGAAGTGCTCTCCCCTAGTTTTTTTTTCCGAAAATCGTCTATTGATTTTGTTTTAACCCTTTACACCCCGACTATTTGACCTCCCGAGGATTGCACTCCCACGTGGGAAGTTTTGAGAGAGAGAGCTCCAATTGCACTTAAATGGTGCACATTGAAAACAAACTTTTAGACATGTGTGCACATACACACCACTCCCAGCCCAAACGTTTTGAGAGAGAGAGCTCCTATTGCACTTAAATGGTGTACATTGCCATAGCCGATGAGGTTTAACCGAGGCGTGGTCACCGCTACAGCTATCTGTATTAATTTTAAAAAATCGGGACTTTACTGGTTTCGTACTGCCTCTGGGCATTGCCTCCAGCATTGTTCCCACCATATTTGTATTCACAAATGTCCCATATGTGTCTGATTCAGACCAAGAGAACGTAAAACTCCATTTTCTCTCTGGTGTACATTGAAAACAAACCCTTACACACATGCACAGACACACCGCCCTCTCTGTCCATTCTTCACATTCTGACACGTGCATACTCAAATACCCAGAATCATTTTGAATTATATATTACTACAGCAACAACGGCAAGGCATGGTGCACACACAGACAGATAAACACATGCATACACACACACCTGAATCATGTCTATGCAGCCACACACATATACACACACAGACACACACACAGGCATGCACTCAAAGAATCAAGTCTATACAACAGACCACAACATACTCAAACCCAGTCATATCCTTTCCTATGTACATGAAGTATTATACAATACTTACAGGGTTCGCACAGATCTGTTTACAAATCATACCAGAACATTTCCAGGACCAGGGCCTGTATTCACATTGAGATAGCATGAGACTTAGCATGATGCTAACTTAGAAGCTCTTCCAATGTCCTATAGGATTTAATAGGACTTTTGGAAGAGCTTCTAAGTTAGCATGATGCTAAGTCTCATGCTATCTCAACGTGAATACAGGCCCAGATTACTAAATTTCAAGAACTCAATCTGGCGGACAATGTCGGTTGCCTTCCCGCCTGAGCTCCACCTGAGTTGCTTGTGCTTCTGACCTTGACAATGGCTTTTTAACCCTTTCACCGCCAAAGTCGCATTTTAGCACCACAGTGATTTAACACGTATGTCACTAAAAGGCATCAAAGTGAAGTCTATTATCCAAAGACCCTATTGTCTTAGTTTTGGGAAGTAAGGATAGATCTTATTTTATATCTGTCACAGAAGAATCCCCAATACTGCAGATGGGTTTTGTTCTCTACCCAGGTAAATTTAATGGAAATATTTGGCTGACATACGGCTGGCGGTGAAAGGGTTAAAGGCCTATCAACTGATCCCTAGGATTGGGTAACACTTGTCTGACACATCTGACGCAACGTGCGAAGGCTGCTTTTTCACTCAACAGGGGGAAAAGAAGGGAAAACCCACTTCTGTGGCTGCAGCAATTCGAATACTGAGCGCGTGAAGCGCCTTCCCTCCTTTTATACTACGGCTGTGCCTTTAAAGCACTCTTGCCCATGCTGGCTATGTCAAAGTTCTTTTTGCAGACTGTGCAATTAGTTTTCAGTTTTGAACCATGTGTTGATGGAGCTAACCAGCTCTGATATTCTTTTTTTGTTGCCTCCAAACATCATTGAAAATGCAGTCTCCTTTCCCCATTTTACGGGAACACGGAAGTATGGTAAAGAGAAGTAACTTCAGCGGCAGACAACTCACGCAAATGTCGTCTGCTATGATCGCGCTATCGGTATGACCTTGAATTTTTTTTATTTTTTTTTTAAAATTTAGTTTTAACCTTCAATATTTTTTGTGGAAGACAGATTTTGACTTTGATGGATTAAGGACGTGGTCAGACGATATTGAAAATTCCAGGACTTTCCCAGGAGTTTTGGGGTCTTTGCTGTTTTTCAAGCACTTTTCAAGCCCTGGAAAAGGCTGTGTCAATTTTCCAGGACTTTTCAAAGTTTCAAGGACCCTGTAGGAACCCTGAATACACTTGATGACTACCGGTACCGGTACTGGTACCTACCATCTCTCCAGGACCTCCGGCCTCTCCTGACACGCCTTGGTCACCGGTGGGACCCTGGACAATATCACAACACGAGAACAGTAAGTACAGTGGAGAACTGGTCACTCAAAAACACCGGATAACTCACAATAATGTTTTGGGTCCCAGTATTCTTCTTCTTCTGCGTTCCCAGGCCATATGGCCATAATGGGTAAAGTACGTATGTGTCCGGTTTTCAGCTTTTACTAGTCTCCCAGCTGCGTACAGCCGACACATTCCGATTTCAGGAGCTCAAAGGAGAAAACTTATTCGGAAGATTTTTTTGAAAAAAGGCAGGAGAATGAGCCAATAAGTCAGAAAGATAGTAGATGATAGAAAGCAAAGGGAAAAGGCAGAGTCAAATAGAACGGCAGATTAGAGGAAATTTCAAGCACAGAACTGCCAGAAGGTGGGGGAACTATTTTTTTAATGAAAGACCCCCCCGGTATCCCCACGGGGAGGGTCCCAGTATAATAATCTCTATGTTCAAAAATGTCTATCTCAAAATAAAATGCCAGCCCCTTCAATTTTGAGTTAAGCGATTATTACTGAACCCTATAATGGGGACAATAAGATGCACCTGCATAAAAGCTGCATCCCTTAAATGGCCTCATTCTTCTACTTTCCCAGGCCATACGGCCATAATGGGTGAGATACATAAGTGTCCGGGTTCCAGTTTTTACTGGTCTCCCCGCTGCATTCAGCTGACAAATTCCTAATACGCAGGAGCACAAAGGAGAAATTTATTTGGAAGATTCTTTTAACACACAAAAAAAAGGCAAGAGAATGGGCCAGTAAGTCAGAAACGTAGTAGATGACAGAAAGCAAAAGGGAAAAGGCAGAGTCAAAGAGAGTGACAGATTAGAAGTTACAAGCACAGAATTTCCAGAAGGTGGGGAAACTATTTGTACAAAAGACCCCCAGTATCCCCACAGGGGGTGGGGTGGGGGTGGGGGGGCATATAATGGGGGCTCTAAGAAGAACCTGTGTATAAGCTGTATACCTTACATTTACAGAATTTGAAGTACTTATTCACGCATACTCTGTAGCAGTTTACAGGCCACTTTATTTTGTTTGTAAGCAAAAATTGACAAAAGTTATAAAAACAAGAGGTAGAATAGGGCATTTGCCACAGTACAGTAGACTAGATTACAAAATTGCCCGCATGTTTTGCACGTAGTTGCAGTGAACTGTCCAATTCCAATTCAGTGAAATTCAAGGTCGCCCACCCCCGCGGCAAATGCCCTATTTCAGTCTACTTTCAGTCTACTAGTCCCACACATTTTCACAAATCAGCAAAAACCATAAAAAAATATAGAACTACTGAATCTACAACATCAGCACTGAAGGTGAGATTCGAATTAATGAAGAATCTAAAACCAGTTTTGAGAGTTACACTGAAGCTCAGAATACATTAAAGAATGCGGCAGTTGCTCGTTCGTCCGTCCTGAAGGATGATGACCATGCTTCAACAGTTCGTCCATGTGGAAATCTAGGATGCCTGATGAGTTCGCATATGGCTAGTGAGGCCAATGCGAGCCAGGAAGGATCTCTGACAGTGAGGACAGGAGAAAGAGTTGGGGGGATCTGTCGGGGTTGCAGAGCTAGTGAGGCCAATGCGAGCCAGGAAGGATCTCTGACAGTGAGGACAAGAGAAAGAGTTGGGGGGATCTGTCTGGGTTGCAGAGCTGCGACTGTTTAGGCGGATCTTGCGTGCCTCACGCTTTGCCTGAGATGTCTCGATACGGTGCGCCTCGAAGTTGGTGGCTCCCTTGGTTACTGCACCACGCCATGCTGGTCTGTTCTGTGCCAGGGTTTCCCATGAGGAGACATTGATGTTGAAGTTCTTGTTGAAGGGACAGGTTTTAAATTTCTTATTTTACCCTAGATATTGAAGCTGAACCCAAGTAATCAGCACAGACGCTGTACACTGCCCAAATCTGCAAGCCAAGCTGGTGCCTCTTCCATCTCGGCAAAGGCGTGGACACCACCTGCAGTTCCAGCGAATCCAGTGCCGCACTAAGTACAGGTCAAACTCGTTCCTCCCAAGGACCATCAGGGAGTGGAACGAGCTGCGGCAGGACTCCATCGCAGCCTTCACTGCTGACGTGCGTGGCACGTCGGGACTGCAGGCTGATCAGTAGCTCATCAGTCTCGCCCCCCCCCCTCCCTCCATCCTTGCTTCTCCCTTACCCACTCCAATCCCTTCTTTTTTTTTTGTCACACCACCACTGTCAACTGAAATTTGAACACCACCGGAACCCCTCTTTTTCAGTCTTTTTTTTCAAAAGGTGCCAGAATGGTCAGCTCATTGACCGTGGGCCCTCAAGAGAAGAAGAAGAAGAAGTAAATCTAATAGGGTAACATGTGTAGCCTTTTCTTGGAAATCTGATAATGTAATGTGTATGCCCTTTTCTCTCTTTCCCTCTTCCACTTCTTTTTCTATGGTCACCCCCTAAAGTGTGCACAATTACTTCTGTATAAAGAAGTTGGTCACCACCACAGAAGAAGAAGAAGACAGTAAATAGATTGTAAGTACATGTATTAAAATTATCTCCCTTATAAGACCCCTCCCTTATACAACCTCATTT
This sequence comes from Phymorhynchus buccinoides, assembly GCA_017654935.2. Lineage (NCBI taxonomy): Eukaryota > Metazoa > Mollusca > Gastropoda > Neogastropoda > Raphitomidae > Phymorhynchus > Phymorhynchus buccinoides. Next base: position 29,467,677 of record CM065707.1, read on the forward strand.
TGGATGATTTTTAAGGTCTTACAAGGGAGGTTCCACTGTACAACAATAAACAAATGAATAAAGACACCCCTGGAAAAAGTCAACAGAATTGTTTTGGGAAAAAATTAATCCAAGCTTGTTTTTTTGTCAGCTGTATGAATGTTGCAACAATAAACAACGTTAGAATTTTACTTACCGGGGGTCCAGGTGGTCCTCTTTCTCCATCTTGTCCAGATTCTCCATTGGGGCCCTGCAAAGGATGGAAGCGGGTAAAAAGAAAAGAATAATAATCACTGGGGCCTCACAAGGGTTGAAACAAGTAAAGGAACATTTCAAAATTTCTTTGTTTTTGCATTATGTAAAATGTACCAATGTGTTTCTGTGCAATCCTAAGTATTAAGTTGTTGCAATTATGTTTATTAAGCTAATTAATTCTTTAAAAAATAAGTATATTTTTATGCATTGAATTAAACACTCAGTCAATGTCATAATCTAATGATTGTTACGCAACTTCAATCTTACATCATTACAAGTAAAACAATTCTCTTGTGAATGTCATTATGAATTAGTTGCATGCTAATTATTGACTGGTATCAAAGATAATCTAAAAGGGCAAGATGGATTACTTAAGAGCTCGGCGAACCGGGCTGATAGAGTTATCGTTAGTGGGGACAGTACACTTTTCACAGTGGAGGCTATCCAAAAACTCAGACTGGAATTTGAACGGAGAATTCAACTGGCCTATCGCCGTGTAATATGTGTCCTGTTTAAAAGGGACATAACCAGTGTTTCTGTCCTCACTACTCATATAGGGAAAAGAGACTGGATGCTTATCTTCCCCTTTAGAATATCTTTGCTGGTATGCAATGGAAAACAATGTTATGTCTCATAAAATAACATTTTATTTGGCACTTAAATAAAGTTGCCCATTATTCTCACTCTCAATCCTGTGTGTTCTTTGATTTTTGACAAAAAAGGTTTTGTGTGGATGCAAGAGACACAAATAAGGTTACAAATGGAAAATAATAAGGTACTGTTAACACTATTGTGACTGGCACTGCGTCAGTGAAACCACTGTGCTGGCCTGAGGCTGCACTGGAAAGATTACTGTGGAATGACTGCTTGTGATCAAACATTGTTTAAGAGCCTGAATGAAGTCTGATATGCACCAAACTTTCTGTACTTTATGAAAAATGGATGCTTAATTCAATGTTATGCTTTGTGAAAATATTGCATGAACAATTTAAAGCCGATATGCTGCTTGACTTTGAGATCGAACTCCGCGACGAGATCGAACGATTCTGCCGATAACAACACTTTTTGTAGTCACATTCTCACTCTAGAGTACTCGTACTGGGCACTCGCTGTAAAATTTAATCAGTACTTACATTATTTTCACTACTTTCATCCTTAAAACCTGACTGATTGCCAGCATTAGTTCCATCTTCATCAAGTTCGAGCAACCAAACAATCTCCTCGCCACTCAGATCTCTAATTTTTGACAATTTTCGTGCAAAAATCTCCTCAAATTTTGACGAACAATGCCATTTCCGCTTCACTCTTCAAGTAACTGTGAAATCAAACAAGAAAAGTCCGCTGGTATAATAGGGAGTTTTGTACCTTAGACCGTTCTACCTACGATCGGAGGTTCCCGTCACGAAAGTGTTAAAGGATGATTGCAACACACACAAAAATAATAATTAATTGGGCCTGACTAAGATTTGAAGGGGAAATTTTGTTAATTAGTCAATGTTACATAATTATATATTCCCAAATAATTTATCTTTGTCGATTAAAAACTTGGGACTTTCCTGGTATTGCAGTACCTCCAGGATCATCCCACCATCTTTATAGCTATGAATGTCCCACATGTGCCTGTTCCAGGCCGGAGGACGTTAATCGGATTTTTTAAATTATTTGAAAAGGTTTCCCTTTTTTAGCATTTATCAAATCAGCCAGTCTCTCTCTCTCTCTCTCTCTTTGTCTCTCTCTCTCTCTCTCTCTCTCTCTCTTTGTCTCTCTGTCTCTCTCTGTCTATCTCTCTCTCTCTCTGTCTCTCTCTTTGTTTCTCTCTCTCTGTCTCTCTCTTTGTCTCTCTCTCTCTCTTTGTCTCTCTCTCTCTCCGTCTCTCTCTCTCTCTCTTTGTCTCTCTGTCTCTCTCTCTCTCTCTTTGTCTCTCTCTCTCTCTCTGTCTCTCTCTCTCTCTCTCTCTCTCTATATATATATCTCTCTCTCTCTCTGTCTCTCTCTCTCTCTCTCTCTCTCTCTCTCTCTCTCTCTCTCTCTCTCTCTCTCTCTCTCTCTATTTGTCTGCTTTCTGCCTGACATCTTCTTTTGGTGTGTGTTGTTTTTCTCCATTTTTTAATTCTTTCTCATAGCCTCAATCCTTCCCACCTCCTTTCATCCTTCTCTTCCTGCCTTAATTTCCACGGTTCATACACTGCCTTTCACCCCCCCCCCCTCCCACCCACCTCCAATCACCCTCCACCCTACCCTCACCCCCTACCCCTAACAAGAGAAGACAACTCACCGGAGGTCCCATGATGCCCACACACACACACACCCCACACCCCAATCACCCTCCACCCTACCCTCACCCCCTACACAAGAAGAGAAGACAACTCACCGGAGGTCCCATGATGCCCACACACACACACACCCCACACCCCAATCACCCTCCACCATACCCTCACCCCCCACCCCCAACAAGAGAAGACAACTCACCGGAGGTCCCATGATGCCCACACACACACACCCCCCACCCCCCAATCACCCTCCACCCTACCCTCACCCCTAACAAGAGAAGACAAATCACTGGAGGTCCCATGATGCCCACACACACACACACACCCCACCCCCCAATCACCCTCCACCATACCCTCACCCCCAACAAGAGAAGACAACTCATCGGAGGTCCCATGATGCCCCCACACACACACACACCCCACACCCCAATCACCCTCCACCATACCCTCACCCCCTACACCCAACAAGAGAAGACAACTCACCGGAGGTCCCATGATGCCCACACACACACACACCCCACACCCCCCAATCACCCTCCACCCTACCCTCACCCCCAACAAGAGAAGACAACTCATCGGAGGTCCCATGATGCCCACACACACACACACCCCACACCCCAATCACCCTCCACCATACCCTCACCCCCTACACCCAACAAGAGAAGACAACTCATCGGAGGTCCCATGATGCCCACACACACCCCACACCCCAATCACCCTCCACCATACCCTCACCCCCTACACCCAACAAGAGAAGACAACTCATCGGAGGTCCCATGATGCCCACACACACACACCCCACACCCTCCACCCTACCCTCACCCCCCACCTCCAACAAGAGAAGACAACTCACCGGAGGTCCCATGATGCCCACAGGTCCGGGCTGACCTGGTCCTCCGGGATGACCCTGCGCAGAAACCGATGACATCATCAAAATGTGTGTTCATAAGAAAAAAATGATGACATCATTGAAATGTGTGCACAGACAAAATGAAACAATAACATCAAAATGTGTGCATAGAAAAAATGAAACAATAGCATCAAAATGTGTGCACCGAGAAAATGAAACAATTTGAGATGTTTTTGATCTGAGGAACTCTTCTTTTTCTTTGACTTCATTCTTCTGTTTTTCTATTTTGCAGGGAACTGTTTTGTTTCTTCATGAGATTTAACTTGGATGTGAAACTTATGTGTGAACTAGAGTGAATTTTGTCCTTCTTTTTTCTCTCCCATTTTATAAACAGTGAACTGTCTTCATAAGATTTAACCTTGAGCGTGGCACACGCAGCTTATTTTAATTTAGTTCACGATTGTGTTTGATAAAGGGAAGTAAATTTCCAAAATATTACCAGCAACAATGTTCGGGAGTTTTGTTCACCAAAGAGAAAATAATGCTTTACGCCCTCTTCGGCCTTTCACCAGAGAAAATGAAACAATAGCATCAAAATGTGTGCACAGAGAAAATCATGACATCATCAACATGTGTGCACAGAGAAAATCATGACATCATCAAAATGTGTGCACAGAGAAAATCATGACATCATCAACATGTGTGCACAGAGAAAATCATGACATCATCAAAATGTGTGCACAGAGAAAATCATGACATCATCAAAATGTGTGCACAGAGAAAATCATGACATCATCAAAATGTGTGCACAGAGAAAATCATGACATCATCAAAATGTGTGCACAGAGAAAATCATGACATCATCAAGGTGTACCGTATTTTACAGACTATATGGTGATACTTTCTTTCCTCAGATTCAGACCCCTGCGTCTTGCAATATGACTAGTGTAGAGTGAACCCTTTCACCGCCAATGTCGCATTTATGCACCACAATGGTTTAACACCCATGTCACTAAAAGGCATCACATAAGGGCCTGTTATCCAAAGATCACATTTTCTTAATTTGGAGAGGTAAGGACAGGCCTAATGTTATACATGTCACAGAGAAATTCCTAATATTGCAGATTGGTTTTTTCTCTACCCAGATAAGCATAATGGCTGGAAAATGGCTGGCGGCGAAAGGGTTAACATTGTTGCTTCCAAAATCACAGCTATCATTCTGTGATTGTGTGTGTTCCACTAAATTTGTAAAATTGATTAAAAAAAAAAGTTCAATAAAAAAAATTAAAAAAATCTTCAACAACAACAAAAAACATCTTACCGGTTCTCCTCTGTCCCCTGGCATACCCGTCTGTCCGTCTTTTCCCGGCACGCCCTGAAGTAAAAAAAAAAGGAAAAACAACGGCAAAATATTATTATCTGTCTGTCCTATGTTGAGGTGAAAAAACGTGATAAAATAATGAAAAGAAAGAGAGAAAAGACATGAGAGAGTCGAACATTGGTTTTTGCTTCGCTTTGAAAAACAAAACACAAAACTTTATAGAAGAAAAAGAAATCAAATATCACACACACACACACGCATGCACTCACACACACACACAAAGAAACACACACACACACAGCACACACACACATACAAGCACACACATGCAAGCACACACACACACACACACACACACACACACACACACACACACACACACACACACACACACACACCACACACACACACATGCAAGCACACACACACACACACACTCACCCACACGCATACAATCTCACACACACAGCATTCAAAATCATCAAAATTTGTCGGAAAACTCCCTCCGACGTGACTCCAAACGATTGGAATAATAATGTCGGAAACACGTCACCGATGTGACTCCATTGAATTAACCCTTTCTAGACATCACTGCCTTAGACAAACATTATTACTGGGGCTGCCCAGAAGAAAAAACAAAACAAATTAATATGAAGTGCAACCAAACTAATACTGTCAATGATTCAGTTTTGACATTACTGGTTGATCCAAGTTTATTTTTCGCTTTGAAATTGTGGTTACTTGCATTAAAATCGGAATCATTAGTCTCCTTACTGCTATCATTGCTAATGAAAACGCATTGGAGTAATTTTTTAGGCTCGTCTAGGGCCGGTTTTTTCTTTTACATTTTTAACATTAAACAAGCGCGAAATCGCAATAGTTTGTGGCATGCGGTCTATTTTTACCACTCCAATCATGAGTTACCTCCCCTGGATTTTCAATAATTTTAATCTGTAAACCAGAATGTTGTCTCTGCACCATTTCGTAACTTTTTATATCTTTTGGAAAACATTTAAAACTATGTATCCTACTTATACTCATCAAAAGAAGCACCGCATACTCGTCGTGTCTGTTGTAGTGTCTGTATTACATATGTTTATTATTTTGTACGCTTTTAAAATACATCATTTTAAAGAGCGGCCAGAAGTGTAGCCTCGATTTGAAGTGCGACAATTTTGTCAAAATGTGCGACAATTTTGGAACGACAGACCGACAGACCGACCGACAGACCGACCGACAGACCGACCGACCGACAAAGTGAGTTATAGGTTTGTGGCTTGAGCCACAAACAAAAATGAAATAGAAGTGTCAAAAATAAGTGAAGCGAAAGCTGGAAGAGTGATGAAGAGACGTGACTCCAAAAACGTGGTTTGGATTGAATAAAACATGGATTTAATAATAATAATAATAATTGTACATTTATATAGCGCTTTACCTCAGATGAGCCCAAAGCGCTTTACAATCAATGATTCATCAACAGACAACAAAAACAGCATTCAAGAGTGACACCAACCAGCAACAGCGCTTATACAAAGCAACTCTCTCTCACTCTCTAACACACACACACGCACACACATAAACACACGCATTTATCGAAGCCAACTCGTTCATACCCCATTCGGTAAGCCACAGCAACCGAGCCGCATGGACTGACCACATACACCAACACACATACACAAACACCCTCACACAAAAACATACACACGCAGACATGTTTTAGACTCGGAAATCGCTGTTCTGAGAATACTCGGAACTAGGCCCTGACTGGTGTTCTCCTGTTCCGAGTATACTCGGAATTTGTCCACAATGAGTTAAAGAAAGAGCAATAGAGAAACTGAAAGACAGACAGACAGACAGACAGACAGACAGACAGACACAGAGCAACGTTCCCACTCACAGCGGGTCCAGGGGTGCCCACGATGCCCTGGGGTCCTGGCGGACCCTGGATGCCCTGCTCTCCAGCAAATCCTGGGGGTCCCGGGGGTCCGGGGTCCCCCTTGGGGCCATAGGGCCCGGCGATGCCCTGCTTGCCTCTCTCTCCTCTGGGACCCTTTAGTAAGGAGAGAAGTGGATGATAATTTCCATCGTCATCATCAATATCATTGGCATTATCATCAATGGGGTCAAAGACTTAACAAGCATCTCTGTGCGAAACCAACACACAAACAGACACATACACACACTCACATACACATACAGAATGGTGATTGTGGTAGGAATTTCGAAAACCAGTCTCATCAGAGACAATTCCCCTGACAACCGGTGTCAAAACCAGTCCCAGAGAAACAGAAAACCAGTGAAAACCACAGAAACTCACAACATCAAAGCTTCTGTTTCGCCTTGGCATAGGGCTGCGTCGGAGCAATTGACACAAGCTAGAACACCAAGGCTACATCAAAATGTCGTTATGTTCTGCATAGTTATGCCGGGGATTGTCTTTAGCAATGACAAGCTCCTAGCATAACATCACCAGTCTCCAAAATCCTCTGAAGTCGGAGTGTGGCTGCCCATGTGGCGGGGCAATCAAAAACGGTCACGCACGTAATGTTCTTATCCCTAGCTGGCGCATCTGCGCCGTAGTGTTCAAGTGCTTTGGATGTTGGGATGATCCCTGGAGTCTTTAAGCCAGGGCACAACAACAACAACAAAGCTTCTGCTAAAACCATTTATCAGTCCTAGCAAAACTTTATTGAATCCTGGGACTGACAAGTCAATTTTGTTTCAGTATTTTAGAATCAGTATTTTACTGATAATCGCCAGTTAACGCAATCACTGACAGAGGAATGCATGCATGTTACAGCTGAACAATGATACTGAAAGAGACAGACAGACAGACTTCACACACCATAAGAGGCGCTAAATAAAATGTAAAAAAAGAACAGGCACATGTGGGACAACAACAAACAAAGATTGAGGGGGGTGTCTAAAGTACAAGATTGCCAATCAAATTTTAAAGTACAAATGAAACTATCGTTAAATGGATACAACCAAAGACTGTATAGGGGAAGACGGACTACTTAAGAGGTACGGCGAGCCGGGCTGATAGAGTTATCGTTAGTGAGGACATGACACCATTCACAGCGGCGGCTATCCAAAAACTCAGACTGGAATTTGAACGGAGAATTCAACTGGCCTATCGTAAATGTGTCACGTTTAAAAGGGACATAACCAGTGTTTCTGTCCTCACTACTCATATAGGGAAAAGAGCCCGGATGCTTATCTTCCCCTATACAGTCTTTGATACAACTTTAAAATAAAATTAAAAAGTGCCCGTGCTGAGAATCGTACCCGGAACCATTGGCATGACAGACACTCTACCAATGAGCTATCGAGGCTTTCAGTGTTGATGAGTTTCTTAACTCATGTTGCCTGTTGAATACTCTCTAAACCATTAATCAAAAATGTTATCTGTTTGTTATTTGTTTACAGTTTTGCTTTTTAAGTATTTAATTATTCAAATCAATATTGTTTGAAAGCTTGCATAGACATCTATATGTGTGCAAAGTTCGAACAATGTATTTCCCGAGAAAATGACAACGTTAAAGTTTGGAGATTAGACCATGGACGCAACACACACACAGAGACATACAAACAAACAACTATCATACTATAGACTCACTTCGTTAACACGAGTGAGCCAAAAATCACTGCAATTTCTATGTACTCACCCTAACTCCTGCCTCGCCAGACTCCCCCGCCTGGCCGGGTAAACCCTGAAATTAACATACAATTAACATACAATTAACATATGATTAACATACAATTAACATATAATTAACAGAAACTATCATTAAGGAAATGCTTATTATGAAATGGTTTTACAAAATTAGAAACATGCTTCCAAAGCTTTTTTCTGTAGGTCAAAAGAATAAAGCATAAGCTAACTTCAATGTTCTTTTCATTTTTTATGTTGCCAACAAATTTTTACAAAAATCTAAATATTGCAGCACTTGTTAACATTTTCACAGTTTTTTGCTTTGTTCTTTCGATGAACAACATCAAATACTGTATTTTTTAGATCATTAGGCGCTGCTGTGCATAAGGCGAATAGGGCAATTTTCAAGAATAAGTCTGAAAAAATTTAAATAAAAGGCGCCCTCGTTTATAAGGCGATACACACCTTGTAAAATGTTTTTGAAATTTGAAGCCCGTACACGTCCTGTAAACGCTTACCGACTGCCATTACTGCTGTCATAAACGAGAGTTGGCTCCCTTCTCAAATAATCGAACTTCTGTTTTTGCGACTTCCAGTTGTTGTGTTTGGACTTTTCTTTGCGAAAACTGGTATTATGGCATTTTAAGCTCTACAATGATGCATTTTTACATCCAATGAAGGGTTATGGCATCTGTTGGACGGTATCTCGGATGATAATAGGGATTTTGAAGCATCTTAACGTGAGTATTCGTCGTATAGGTGACTCGTTACCACTTTCGATGTTGTGACTCACAGTAGACTGTACTGAGTACGGTATCGTTGCCTCTCTTTTCACGATTTTGTTCACTAATAGGGCGCCCTCATTTATAAGGCGCATAGGTCGAAATTGGACAAAAAAATATCGCCTAACGAACTCGCTTTTAACGAAATTTCGAGATTAACGAACTGACTTCAATTTCCCGGCAAATGCCCTTCTATTTGTCACTTGCAAAGCCATGGGTATAACGAACAAAAAATCCTTTTGAAATAACGAACACCCGCTTTTTACGAACACATGTTCTATGCCCCAGGCTAATTTTATTTACTTGGAAAAATAGCCTATTATAACAAACTCAGCCTGTGCCATGCGCTGCAAAAACCTAGGCCTTCAAACTCTAAGCTAGAACGTGTTGTCAAGAAGAAGGAAGTTGGAAAATATGAACTGCGCATGCGTGAACTCATTTAGATTCACACTGGGTCGTCTGCTAGGCCTAGGCTTCCTACAGATCATTCGGTTTCTCAAGGTCGCTTTACAATTCGCTCTCAAAATAAAGATCGAAAAGTTCGTGAAAGCCTATAACAAACTAAATTTGTGTGATGTGTTGTCACTTAATTAAAATTAAGTTCGGAATTCCGAAAGACAACTGTCACTATCATTGTCAGTCATTGTTTGCAATGGAGAGTGGCTGATTCGGACAGTGAAGATGACTCAGAAGCCACACCTCTCCCCACTTCGACGGAAGCATGTGCAGCTGCAAGTGTGTTGCGAAGATATTTGGAGGCAAAATTGGAGGACTTGAGCAGTTTGGACCTTCTTTCAAAAATGGACAAACTTGTTGAAAAGTGTGCCAAAACAGATCAGCGTCAGACAACACTGCTGAACTTCTTCAAGCCTTGTACATCCCGTGATTAAGACAGATGATCCAAACTGGTCAAGTTTATGTTTTCGGTTATCATTGGTGAGTGTTTGAACTGTTTTTGCTTTCAACATACATTGTACATGTACATGTATAACGAAATCCTGATACAACGAACTGAGTCTGTGTTCCGTTAAAATTCGTTTTACCCGGACTCCACTGTAAATGCTTTATTTGGGTCGGTAGACAAATTGTGGCTTTATTAAAATGGTACAAAATGAAGGAAAAGGAGAGAGAGAGAGAGAGGAGAGGGAGAGGGAGAGAGAGAGAGAGAGAGAGAGAGAGAGAGAGAGAGAGAGAGAGAGAGAGAGAGAGAGAGAGAGAGAGAGAGAGAGAGAGAGAGAGAGAGAGAGAGAGAGAGAGAGAGAGAGAGAGAGAGAGAGAGAGAGAGAGAAAAAAAAAAAAGAGAGAGAGAGAGAGAGAGAGAGAGAGAGAGAGAGAGAGAGAGAGAGAGAGAGAGAGAGAGAGGAGGGGGAAGGGGAGAGAAGAAGAGTCAGAGACACAGAGAGAGAGAGAGCAAAAGAGAATGAAAGGAAAGACGAGTAAGAAACAGCATCATACAGAGATTGATTGATTGATTGATTGATTGATTGATGGTTGAATTGCATAGAGGCCTTAGCCCATTACAATATACATGAAGCTTAACTATTTCTGTGAGCCTTATTAAAGACCCACCACATCACGCGTCAAAATCACGGTTTTCACGTGTTTTCCCTCTTATAGCTGGTAAGAAACCTTAAGAAATCTTCCAAGCATAAGAGGGAATGTGACACGTGACGTGGGGGGTCTTTAAAGCATCATACAGAGAGAGAGAGGGAGGGAGAGAGAAAGAGAGAGAGACACTGGAAAACTTTGACAGAGAGAGAGAGAGAGAGAGAGAGAGAGAGAGAGAGAGAGAGAGAGAGAGAGAGAGAGAGAGGCGGAGACAAAAAAGAGAGAGAGAGAGAGAGAGAGAGAGAGAGAGAGAGAGAGAGAGAGAGAGAGAGAGACTCAGAGAGAGAGAGAGAACAAATCAGAGAAATGAACGTTATCATTACCCGCTTTCCTCGAGGTCCCCTCCGGCCCCTGCGACCCATCGGCCCTTTGTTACCCTGGCAACACAAACCACAGGCACATGAAAATTAACAATACATAATTTAAAAAAATTCTACTCTTGCAGACAACAGGCACATGAAAAGTAACACCAATACATAATAAAGATTTCTGCTCAGGCAGACCATAGGCACGTGAAAATTAACACCAGTACATAATTTTAAAAAATCTGCTCATGCAGATCACAGGCACATGAATATTAACACCAATACATAATAAAACAATTCTGCTCATGCAGACCACAGGCACATGAAAATCATTGTTAACCCTTTCACCGCCAATGTCCAATTTTTGCACCACAATGGTTTAACACCAATGTCACTAAAAAGCATCAAATCAGGGCCTGTTATCTGAAGACCCTATATCTTTTTAAGTTTGGGAGGCAAGGATAGACCCAATGCTATACATGTCACAGAGGAATTTGCAATATTGCAACTATTTTTGTCTCTGTGACTCAGGTTAAGTTTAATAATATTTTTGTGCTGAAAAATGGCTGACGACGAAAGGGTTAATTAATAATAAATTTTCTGCAATCACAGGCACAATGAAAACACACACTGATTTACAAACTTCTTGCTGATGCAAGGAACACACAAAGAGCACCACACCAAAAAACACACACATTTTTAACAAATTTATCTCAAAGTATCGGCCATCTCAAAAAGAACACTTCAGAGAGAGAAAATGGAGTTTTACGTCCTCTTGGTCCGAACCAGACACATATGGGACATTTGTAAATACAAATATGGTGGGAACAATACTGGAGGCAATGCCCGGAGGCAGTACGAAACCAGTAAAGTCACGATTTTTTTATTAATACAGATAGCTGTAGCGGTGACCACGCCTCGGTTAAACCTCATCGGTTATGGCACCGCCACAAGTATCACTAAAAGAACATTTCATCCGTTTCAATTTTTAACCTACCAAATTTCTACTGCAGTAAGGCAGAAATATAGTACCGGTACACGTGGAACTTCGCTTAAAAGACCCTCCCTTTAAGCCACCCCCCCCCCCTTATAATTTCTGGGTGTCCATCCACTGTCAGTCAACCTTATAAATAATTTGTGTTGTATGTAGGTATTTTATTACATAAGTTTCAGAGTTTTTACTTTGAAAACTTCCTGATCGCTTCTCGGCCTTTTGGCTAAGACAGTGATTCAGGAACATAAATTTTTGTTTATACCCTGGTTGGTTTGTTCAGCCCGTCATACATGGCGAAAGCCGATACGGGACGTTAAACTGAACTTCCATCCGTAGGTATTTTAAATGTGAGTTGTGTGAGTGCGATAAAGTGATTTTTTTTTCTCTAAATAATTTTAAGTACATGCATTTTGAATATCTTTTGTGTGCTTTGTATACTTACTTTTTTTTTTTCATGTAAAGCGCGGTGAGTCCTCCTGTGTCGGGAGAATAGCGCTATAGAAGATTTATTTATTATTATTATTATTATAAGACTCCCTCCTACTTAAGACCTACTTATCTGATGCATTGCCCTTCTTTGTAATAAGTATTAAAATTACCTCCCTTATACAACTCCCTCCCAATTAAGACCTTATTTTGTATGATTTTTTCGAGGTCTTAAAAGGGGAGGTTCCACCGTAGATGACAGTAAGCGAAGGGGGAAAAGGCCGAGTCAAAGAAAGTGACAGATTAGAGGAAGTTAGACGCACAAAACTTCCAGAAGGTGGGGAACTATTTGTAAAAAAAAGAACCACCCCACAGAATCCCCCTCGCCTTGGCATGAGGCTGTGTCAGACCAGTTGACATAAGCTAGAACGCCAAGGCTACATAAAAAATCTTATGCTCTGCATGGTTGTGCAGGGATTGTCCTAAGCCATGACAAGCTCATTAGCTTAACATCATCAGTCTTAAATCCTCCGAAGTTGGAGTGTGGCTGCATGTGGCGGGGTAATAAAAAACGGTCATACACGTAATGTTCTCATCCCTAGCTGTTGCATTTGCACCATAGTGTTCAAGTTCTTCAGCTGTTGGGATGATCCCTGAAGTCTTTAAGCCAGGGTAATACAACAACAACAACAACAACAACAGAATCCCCCACAAGGGAAACTCACCTTCAAGCCAGGAGACCCTGGATAGCCAGGGAACCCAGGAGCACCAAGGCGACCCTGCACACAGACACACGGGAAGAAACATTACAATGCACATTCAGGCATCAGAATACTCCAGAGTCCAATCCACAGATGAACAACACTCGCCATGACAGATGACTCGGAGTCAACATCGAGTCGGACCCCACAAAACTCTAGTCGGCATCATTGCGATCATTCGCTACCCAATTTCTCGCGGAAAAGTTCAAAGTTCTCACATCATCGTAGTCTCCCGCGATCATATCCTCTAAAGAAGATTGTTCCACAAATGGAATGTCTCTTCCTGTATATTGGTAAAAGGCTCCAAAAAACCAAACCAGCACTCAAGTAAATTAGAAATGATAAAAATCTTAAGTAAAAGTGTGAACATATGAATGTTCCAAAATGGAACCCATTCCATTTGTGGAACAATCTTCTTGTTGAGGGGAGAGTAGTTCCACCTTGGTAGGTTAAGACCCCACCCAGTGCCGAGCTGATGAGACTCCCCAGAGTCGAAACAGCTGTCCTCGGCTTGGGTTCTGCTAATGCCTCCCTAATAAGGAGGAAAACCTAAGCTAGCACACTTTATGTTTTTTAGAACATAGATCAAGATACCAAGTTAGATATAACTGGTTTTGGTTTTAATGTTCATTTTAAAAACATAGGGACAAAACTGTTTTTAACATTGTTTCTATTATTGCATTTCAAATGCTCTAACTTTTGAGTCTTGTAGGCTGGAGGAACGGTGCCAGCAGTATACTGAAATGTTTTCATACCTATATATATATATATATATAGCAAACTATACATATAAGTTTTATTAAAGCAAACTATATATATAAGAGGAAAGTTTAATGGTGTGGTTGTTTTTTCTTCTTCAATTCTTGTACGTTTATATATATATATACGGGGGGGGGGCAACAGGAACATGAGAGCTGTACAATTGATAGTTCAATCAATCAATCAATCAATATTACATAATCAGTCCAAAACCCTCAGAAGTCTGAGTGAGGCTGCCCGCGTGGTAGGGTATATAAAAAACATTGTATCATATTGCATAGTATGGTACTGGATAGCATTCGAGTGTGATACTGTATTATTTGTGTAAAAAAAAATTCATGTCATATCGTTGTGACAAAAAACATAGAGACGGTGTCGATAAATGTGTGTGTGTGTGTGTGAGAGAGAGAGAAAGAGAGAGAGAGAGAGAGAGAGAGAGAGAGAGAGAGAGAGAGAGAGAGAGAGAGAGAGAGAGAGAGAGAGAGATGCTTTGTATGCGTTGTTGCTGGTTTGTGTCATTCTTAAACACTATTTTTGTTGTCTACTTGTTGACGAATATTCGATTGTAAAGCGCTTTGGGCTCATTTGAAGTAAAGCGCTATATAAATGTACTATTATTGTTATTATATTATAAGTCAAAGTTGGTCAACTTCGATGTGTTGCAATTACCAGTTGATCAAGACAAGCTGCATCATCTAACAAAGCTGTAAGTCGGTGGGTTTTTTTTTTTAGGGTTGTTTGTCTCACCTTCTCGCCAAAAGGTCCCTGCGGTCCTGCTTCTCCTGTGGGACCATCGTCTCCCTGGAGAAACAATTACTTATTAGTGAAACATCACTTTTAGGTGATTCATTTTGATTCATATGGGGAAAACACTGATCTAAGTCATAAGTCATAAGTTTCTTTATTGTCCATTGGCATTGTACAATGCACATGGAAACTTGTCTTCCACCGTATAAAATAAGATGAGATACATCAAAATAACTAAATAAAAACACTAAATAAAAATATGAAACAGAAATTGACATTAAAACAAATATGTAACTCTCACACCACACCCAATCATTCATCCGCTCTCCGCTATCTTGCTCACTCATCATGCAACCCACCACCACTTCCGCCTTCATTTTTAACCCTTTCTTTTCTTTTTTCCTTCCTTTCCTCCTTATTTCCTTGTTCCTTTTCTCTTCTTTTTTTTGGTAAAAGAAAGTAAGAAACATAAGCGCATGCATTTTGCATACGCTCATTTCTTACTTTCTTTTACTCATTTGTGAATAAGAGGTTTTTGCGTGTAATGTGCACAAAGCCTTATTGTTAATCTATGACACAGACATCATACTTCTTAGACGATTTCTTGTACTGATTTTTATGGAAACAATACTAACCTAGAATCATCAATCTATGGTAGAGACAAGGCGATTTCTTATACAGATTTATATCAAATATATGTAAACAATGCTAACCTAGTATCATCAATCTATGGCAGAGACATTTTTAACGTAAGGCGATTTCTTATACAGATTTATATGTAAACAGTACTAACCTAGTATCATCAATCTATGGCCGAGACATTTTTTAAGGCGATTTCTTATACAGATTTATATGTAAACAGTACTAACCTAGTATCATCAATCTATGGTAGAGACATTTTTAACGTAAGGCGATTTCTTATACAGATTTATATGTAAACAGTACTAACCTAGTATCATCAATCTATGGTAGAGACATTTTTAACGTAAGGCGATTTCTTATACAGATTTATATGTAAACAATACTAACCTAGTATCATCAATCTATGGCAGAGACATTTTTAACTTAAGGCGATTTCTTATACAGATTTATATGTAAACAATACTAACCTAGTATCATCAATCTATGGCAGAGACATTCTTAACTTAAGGCGATTTCTTATACAGATATATATGCAAACAGTACTAACCTAGTATCATCAATCTATGGTAGAGACATTTTTAACTAAAGGTGATTTCTTATACAGATTTATATGTAAACAATACTAACCTAGTATCATCAATCTATGGCAGAGACATTCTTAACTTAAGGCGATTTCTTATACAGATATATATGGAGAAAATACTGATCTATCGTCGTCGATCTAAGGCAAAGCAGTCAAAATTTGTGTCAGTTTTGTCTCTCATCTCATCTGATCCCCCACATCCTCCCTTTAACTTATCTGATCTGAAAAAACATCTGGACTAGACATAATTAAGCATAGTTTATGACCAACTTATTAGCAAGTGACACATAGTGACATCATCCAAATAGCACAAATAGTACATGAATCAAACAGGAAAGCAAACACACACACACACACACACGCACACACGCACACACACACACACACACACACACACACACACACACACACACACTCTCTCTCTCTCTCTCTCTTCCTCAGAACCGACCTTAGCTCCTTCAATGCCTTCAATTCCCATAGGGCCGCGGGGCCCTCTCATCCCCCTGTCTCCCTTAGGGCCCATGGCCCCCCTCTCTCCATCCAGACCTGGACCACCCTGAAAAGAAAAGAAAAAAACAACAGAAAATAAATCAGTATGTAATGCACAGGTGAACCAGGAAAATCGTAAAATAAATACCGTATTTAATGGACTGTACGGCAATTACCATTACGAAAGACCCCCCCGGTACCCCCATGGGGAGACTGAACATTCAAAACACTTGTGACAAGATGATGGTGACATACCATTGTCCCCACAAACCGCTGTTGCTGAATGTGTGCAATGCACATGTAGCTATCAGACCTGTTTACCCCAAATCTTCACTGTCAGTAATCCCAAGCTCTCAAAACAGTAATTTCAATTATCTGTCCGTAATTTTGCTTTCCGAGAAATCCTTTCACCAGAATTTTTCGCTGCCGTCAAACCTTTTGTTGAGCGGGGGGCAGGGGCATGCATGCATGCTGCAACTTCCCATCCAAACCCAACTTCGACAACTGCCAAAATTTTGCACTTCGTACCTAGAAAAATGGCGGCATGGAGAAATAAACCGGAAGTATTCATTCAAGGGACATCACTCGAAGTGATACCTTTGATAGCAGCCGACACAGTAGCGAGTACGGCTCAAACGCCATGCCTTCTTTTGATTTCTTCTTCTTTTCTTTTTTTCGCACTCGTTCAGCGGAAATGCGGATTTTTGTGTTGCTGACCGTAATAGCGTAATCGGAGGTCTCAAAACGTAATAATTACAGACAAATCCGTAGGAAAAACAGGTCTGAGTTATTATACACTGAACGGGCTTGTGAGTGCGAGTGTGTATGTATGTGTATGTGTGCGCGCCTTTATTGATCAGGGCCTGTATTCACGTTGAGATAACATGAGACTTAGCATCATGCTAACTTAGAAGCTCTTCCAAAAGTCCTATTAAATCCTATAGGACATTGGAAGAGCTTCTAAGTTAGCATCATGCTAAGTCTCATGCTATCTCAACATGAATACAGGCCCTGGGTTTGACAGACACAAATGGAGAGACAGAGGTTTTGTGGGAATAGTAGTATGTGGGACTAGACGGATCATGGATGTAAAATTACAGTGTGGGACTAGCGGTATGTAGGAACAATGGTATGCTTCTAAGAAGATACATAATGCCATGCTTAAAGTTTAAATGTCTGGGTCATAATTTAGCCAAATTTCTCAAGTCTTGGTGAAAGAGAAAGACTTAGTGAGAGATTAGTCC
>CM065707.1:29492846-29495346 GCA_017654935.2 Phymorhynchus buccinoides
GCTCCTTGTGGCCGGATATGACGACACGTGGGTACCAGCCATTCGCTTCTTCACTTGTATATGCCTGATGCATTTTTCTCAGTTCTTTCCATTTTTTCGGTCTTGCCTTTCTCAATGCAGATCGAGTACTTCATCCTCTGTCGTTTGCTATATTGTACACTAATTTTCATCCATTTACATAATGAAACACATGCACTCAATAATAGTAGAAGATAAAGGCAAGATAGAAAAAACGCAATGAACCAGGACTGTGACAAATGCTCCGCGGCTGTTGTGTGTACTGCATTACATAAGGGGGGGGGGGGGGGGTCCTATTAGATAATGGCCTTTATCATGACTGCGATTAATTATTCAACAAAGATAATTAGCTCAAAAAGTTGATAAGATACAGCTTAATGCTTAGTAAGAAAGGCCGGTGTGAAAATGTGGGGAGAGCTGAGAAAGGTAAGAGAGGGGGGGGGGGGGGGGGGGGGGGGGGGGGGGGGGGGGGGGGCATCTTTACCTTTATCCATTTTTTTTTATATATATATCACTTTATACAAACTCAATAAAGACTTGAACTCCTGACTACTCACCGGTTGGCCTGGTGGTCCGCTTTGGCCCGGGGCACCTGGAGATCCACCAGGACCCTGCACACACACACACACACACAAATCATAAACTTTTGCCCTCCGAAGTCGGGAGTGTGGCTACCCACGTGGCGGGGTAATCAAAAACGGTCACACGCGTAACAATGTTCTCATCCCTAAGCTGGTCCCCCTGTGGGGATACCGGGGGTCTTTTGTATAAATAGTTCCCCCATCTTCTGGAAGTTCTGTGCTTGTAACTTCTTCTTATCTGTCAATCTATTTGACTCTGCCTTTTCCCTTTGCTTACTGTCATCTACTATCTTTCCGCCTTACCGGTCCATTCTCCCGCCTTTTTTTCATGAAACACTTTCAAAAAGATTTCCTCCAGCCGAAGTCGGACATGCCGGGCCTAACTATTTCTTAGTTAGGCGCATAACTGGCAGCATGATGCATCTGCGCTCATAATTGACAGGAAACTGTCTGAGCGATCGAAGAAGAAGATCCCTAGTTGGTGCATTTGTACCATAGTGTTCAAGTGCTTCGGCTGTTGGGATGATCCCTGGAGTCTTTTAGCCAGGGTACAACGACAACAACAACAACAAGAACATAATCTTTTGGAAAATTGTATGTTTCTAATACAGATTTATAGAACAGAAATACAGCAAACAGTGTAACCATGCCATGTTATCACTTGCATTCTACTGAACAATCAAGCGCATGTATCTAAGCTTGATGGGTTCATCAAAAACTGGATCATACAAATCAAACTGAGCCTTATGTCTGCTTTTATTTAATAACAATGACAACTTATATAGCGCTTATTCTCCTTACGGGGCTCTAAGCACTTCACAAAAAAGTTAAAAATCTGAGCAGAAACAACAACAAAACAACGCACTTATCATAAGGAACAACCCGAAACGAAATAACAATAACTACATTTACGTCACCCCCCCCCCCCCCTTCACACTCCCCTAGAATCCAAACCATTACAGATAGCGTTTTCCACGCAAAAGACATTTTCTCACACTACCCCCCCCCCCCCCCCCCCCCCCAATTCAATTTTCCCCGACACAAGTTATAACTGGTTCAGATTTGTATCCCCCTTGCCAAAAAAAGGCTAAAGCTAACGGCAATAAACCATTCGTCTTTGTTCACCTTACAATTCAGGAGACAACTGCTATTCCAGATACATGGGCAGAAATTTGTTTACAGTGGAGACACCTTGCCCAGGACAAGCCTTAACTCTCTCAGGAATTCAGGACAAGATTTAACTCTCTCAGGAATTCAGGACAAGCAATGACTCTCTCAGGAATTCAGGACAAGCCCTATCTCTCTCAGGAATTCAGGACAAGCTCTGACTCTCTCAGGAATTCAGGACAAGCCCTAACTCTCAGGAATTCAGGACAAGCCCTAACTCTCTCAGGAATTCAGGACAAGCCCTATTTCTCTCTGGAATCCAGGACAAGCCCTATCTCTCACAGGAATTCAGGACAAACCCTGACTCTCAGGGATTCAGGACAAGCCCTAACTCTCTCTCAGGAATTCAGGACAAGCCCTAACTCTCTCAAGAATTCAGGATAAGCCCTAACTATAATGAATTCAGGACAACCCCAAACTATCTCATGAATTCAGGACAAGCCCTAACTCTCTCATGAATTCAGGACAAGTCATAACTCTCTCAGGAATTCAAGACAAGCCCTAACTCTCATGAATTTAGGACAAGCCATAACTCTCTCTCAGGACAAGCCCTAACTCTCTCATGAATTCAGGACAAGCCCTAACTCTCTCTCAGGACAAGCCCTAACTCTCTCTCATGAATTCAGGACAAGCCCTTACTCTCTCAGGAATTTAGGACAAGCCCTAACTCTCTCATGAATTCAGGACAAGCCCTAACTCTCTCTCAGAACAAGCCTTAACTCTCTCATGAATTC
>CM065707.1:29502846-29505346 GCA_017654935.2 Phymorhynchus buccinoides
ACACACACACACACACACATATATGTATCACGCACTCATGTATGCATGCACAACACACACACACACACACATTTACACACACACACACACACACACACACACACACACACACACACACACACACACACACACACACACACACACACACACTCACTCACTCACTCACTCACTCACTCACTCACATACACACATATATGTATAACACACACACATATATGTATCACACACTCATGTATGCATGCACAACACACACACACACACACACATTTACACACACACACACACACACACACACACACACACACACACACACACACACACACACACACACACACACACACACACACTCACTCACTCACTCACTCACTCACTCACTCACTCACATACACACATATATGTATAACACACACACATATATGTATCACACACTCATGTACCCATGCACAACACACACACACTGACACACACACACACACACACACACACACACACACACACACACACACACACACACACACACACACACACACACACACACACACACACACACACACACACTCTCACTCACCCTATGTCCTTTCATCCCTGGAAGTCCAGGCATTCCTGGGTAACCAGGAACTCCCTGCAACAGCGCCATAGTCACCAGTGATTACAATGAGACAACAGACAGATGAAATATCCTCCGAAGTTGGAGTGTGGCTGCCCACGTGGCGGGGTAATCAAAAACGGTAATACACGTAGTGCTCTCATCCCCAGTTGGGACATTTGTACCATAGTGTTCAATCACTTCGGCTGTTGGGATGATCCCTGGAGTCTTTAAGCCAGGGAACGACAACAACAACAACAGATGAAATTGAAAAAGAAAGAATGGAACCGTCTACCTTAACACTGGGGAGTTAAAACACAGAGACAGACAGAGACAAAGACAAAGAGACAGATTCTTCTTCTTCTTCTTCGATTGCTCACACAGTTTCCTGTCAATTAGGAGTGCAGATGCATCATGCTGCCGTTATGAGCCTAACTAAGAAATAGTGAGGCCCAGCAAGTCCGACTTTGGCTGGAGGAAATCTTTTTTGAAAGTGTTTCTTGAAAAAAGGCAGGAGAATGGACCAGAAAGGCAGAAAAACAGTAGATGACAGAAAGCAAAGGAAAAGGCAGAGTCAAAGAGAGTGGCAGATTAGAGGAAGTTACAAGCACAGAACTTCCGAAAGGTGGGAGAACTATTTTTTACGAAAGACCCCTCGGTATCCCCACGGGGGGAGAGACTCATGGAGAGGGCGGGGTTGCCCAGCTCCCCGTAAGGAGGCATGAGGCATCCACCCACTGCCCCGACAGAGAGAGACAGAAACAGACACAAAGAGATAAAAGTCAAGAAAAAGCGAGAGAATCGAACCCTTTACCTTGTCCCCTTGAGGTCCCTGCGGTCCCCTCTCTCCGTCGTTACCACTGCGGCCCTGCGCAACACACAACACCGATAAATTAATAAATCCAGAGTTAACTCTTTCGTTCCTGAGAACCGCTTTTGAGGTTGAATGGGAGCAACTGCAGATTCCTAGCTTTATAGAGCTCTCTATCTCCCTATTCCTGGGTTTCCAGAGAGAGTAGAACTGTATAAAGGGGTGTTATGTTATTGTGAATATGCGGCCTGTTTCCAGCAGCCTGTTTCTCTTTCATAAACAATACTTGCCCCAGTAAGAAAAGGAAAAAAACCCTCATTGCATCGCAATTATAGAAGAGCAAAGTAATAACAGTTGCGTCATGTTGCATGATATCACGAGCAAAAGAGGCCCGTAGGAATCAACGGGATACAATTTATCAGCAGCTAAAGAGGTTCTCAGGAATGAACAGTAGTTGAAACTTCTCTAAATACAGAAACCAAAGAGTTAAATGCAAAAAAAGATAGTATCAATCTGTTATTTTTGTCAAAAGGTATTGCAGTGGAACCTCCCTTATAAGATCGTGAAAAATCATCCAAAATGAGGTCTTATAAGGGAGGGGTCTTATAAGGGAATAAATACTTATGTCTCAAAATGAGGTCTTATAATGGGAGGGGGTTCCACTGTAGTATCAATCTGTTATTTTTGTCAAAAGGTATTACAGGGACCTTGGAAAATCTTATAAGGGAGGGGTCTTAATCTTATATATTTACAAAAGAAGGGCAATGTCTCAGAGAAGTAGGTCTTATGCGGGAGGGAGTCTTATCATGGGAGGTCTCATAAGGGAGGTTCCACTGTAGTATCAATCTGTTATTTTTGTCAAAAAGTATGATCAGCATTATTTATTGCTTGTACGTGTGGGGAGGGACTATCTTTTGGCATTTCACTTCTAAGATGAGTGTTTAAAGCCTTTCGGCATTTTATCCTTAAAGGGCCACCCTTTAAGATTGTCACACAGAGAGATAAGACCTTGGAAAAATGTAGTGGGTCTTATAAGTGGTGGTGGTGGTGGTGGGGCAATGTCTCAGAGATGGGATGCGAGGGAGTCTTATCCTAAGGGAGAG
>CM065707.1:29507846-29522846 GCA_017654935.2 Phymorhynchus buccinoides
CAATTAACACCTTCACTGCCAGAAGAAAAATGAGAAAATATTGATCTTTTAATTATAAAGTTTGAACCAAACCTCTTACACTCAATCTGAGAAAATGGTCTAGAGATATACCTTTCCTGGCTTATCTAAACCAAGAAGCATCATCCTAGGTCTAGGACATACAGAGTTATGACATCATTAATGATGTCATCAACTGCCAGCGTTACTCGTAGTGGGCAGTGAGGGGGTGCCATTTTGAAGCGTTTGAAGCGTTATTACTAAAAGAATCTCCACTCAAAACGACCACCTTGCAATTACAGAAAGTTTTGGCCAGTCAGTTTGGCGGTTGGAATACTGAGTTTCGAATGTATGCTGATCAACAAAAGTTGTGGATCCCTTCTTTGCAAGTGACGTTTATGTTGTTGAATATCAATGTTTTACGTCCTCTCGGCCAATGGCCATATGGGACACCGCTTTTTTGTTGAGATTTTGCTTTAAATTTAATGACAATTTTAATGGATGTAATAAAAAATGTCATACTTTTGTTTAATAGTAATTCGATTCGACATCTTCAAAATGTAAAATTATTTTGGATTTGGTTGAGCAATCTTTATAGACATATGAATAGAAATATATCGTACACACACGGGTTTTCAATGGGCACACAAAACCACATGAGTCACACAAAAAACACAAACACAAACTCGCACATGCACACGCATACATACATGCACACACACTAACACACACCACTAACACACAAAGAGATAGACACACATACAGTCACACGCACACACGCATGCATACACACACAAATGCGCGCACGCACGCACGCACGCACGCACGCACACACATACACACACACATACCTACCGTATTTTCCGGACTATAAGGCGATACTTTTTTTCCCAGACTGAGACCCCTGCGCCTTACAATGTGACTGATAATATAGTAAGAAAACCACATAATAACAAAATCTTAATTTTGTGTAAAATTTGGGGGGTGCGCCTTATAATTAGGTGAACCTTGTAGTCCGTAACAACCACCCCCCCCCCCCACACACACACAAAAACCCTACCCCCACACACACAAACTACCTTACCACCCCCCACAAACACACACAATTACTGAAACAGTAACGCAACTAGCACAAAGAAAGAAGGGGGAAAAACCCAGAAGTATTTAACAAAAAACAAAAAAAACAAAAAGTTCCGTAACTGAACTTTATAAATTGTTATTATTACCCCCATTGTTATTTTATCAGTGTCATATAAAACCTTGTATTGGTTTTAAAGGACAATAAACTTTGATTCTGATTCTGATTCACACACGCACACACACACAAAAACACACACCCACCACACACACACAAACAAACCTACACACACACACACACACACACACAAACCACACACACACCCACCACACACACACACACAACCTACACACACACACACACACACACACACACACACACACACACACACACACACACACACACACACACACACACAACACACACACACACACACACACACACCTACACACACACACCTACACACATACACACACACACACAAACCTACACACACACACAGACTTACCACACGTCCGGGCAGACCAGTCATACCCATAGGCCCTGCAGTGCCTCTCATAGCCAGCTGGAAAAAAAATATTAAAAAATATTGCATTTGTCAACGAGTTCAAGAGATCAAACTCCGCCCCTGAGGATACTTGGGGTGTGTGGGGTGTGGTTTCGTACAAATAGTTGCCCCACCTTCTGGAAGTTCTGTGCTTGTAATTTCCTCTAATCTGTCACTCTGTATCATAGAGAGTCAAAGAGTCTATGACTCTACCTTTTTCCTTTTCCTTACTGTCATCTATCTTTCTGCCTTACTGGTCCATTCTCCTGCTTTTTTTTCTCTCAAGAAACTCTTACAAAGAATTTCTTGAAGCCGAAGACAGACATGCTTTGACTAACGAATTTCTTAGTTAGGCGCATAACAGTAGCATGACACATCTGCGCTCATAATTGTCAGGAAACTGTCTGAGCGAGCAACAAGTCGGAAAAAAAAAATTTGACGATAAAGGAATAAGCGTTTTCCATCCTGTCATCAAAACATAAGAAAGACAACTGAAGCAAATTAGATGAAAAACGAAAATAGGGGGAAAAAAAATCAAACCACAATGAATAATTATGGGACAAAAATACACATATGATAAAAATACACATACACAAAGAAGAAAGAGATCGAAATCCCATGGGTGCATCTACAAAATCCTGGAAAAGCTTAAAGGGGCACCCTGACGGATGAGTTTTTGCAAGAAATACGTCGAGATCACCAGGAATACACCCTTTACAGAGATCGCAACACTCACTTTGCTCTGGTTTCCTATAAATAAAACCGTCAAATTGGCGATTCCTCCTTGGCGGATGTGCTGGAAGTCAACTTCTTTCAGTGAAAGAGAAGGCATGTGCCTTATCTTTTCTAATGGCCGCCTGAGTTTAGACCAAATCGTTTGCACGAAATGTCCACAATACAAGCCTTTTTCATTTATTTATTTTTGTAATTTTTATACAGCTTACCAAAAGGAGTTTCGCTCACAACAAAGGAAATAGCTCCAATCTTTTTTTTACTACACTACAAAGAAGAAAAAGCTTCAACCACAATGAGTGGCCTCCACCCACCCCATCCAAAATGGCTACTCTCTCCGGCATCTCCGCCAAGGAGGAATCGCTGTTTTGACGGTTTGATTTTTAGGAAACCAGAGCAAAGTGAGTGTTCCGATCGTTGAAAAGGCCGTCTTTCTGGTGATATCGACATGTTTCTTGCAAAAACTCCTTTAAAAACAGGGTTCCAGTTAGTTAGTTAGTCTGTTATAGTCCTGTTAACAGCTATGGTTATCTCAGGACTGTCACCACATAAAAATCCACCACGTATAGCAAAACACAAATCCATGAATCTTAACAACGTACAAAACCTGAAAACAAAAAATGTAGTACAATTCATAACATGACACTTCCATCATTATACCCTATAGCACATAAGTCCACACAGTGCTGGAAACGTGGAGCTAACATACTCTCATTTATCGGATCCAGGTTCAAAAAACAGTAAAAAAGGATAACAAATACATACTAGTAAGCTCAAATACATAAAAAAAAAATGGCTATATAAGCTAATATGCACTGCAGAATGGACAACAGGTGCCCACTCAAGTGCGTAATTATCACGTATGGATGCCAGTGTACAATAAAAAAAACAACCTGGCATGTCATAAATTGTAAAAAGGAAAAACGTGGAGGGTTTTATAGAAAAAATGCAGGTGAATGGACCAACAAGGCAGAAAAAAGTAGACGCCAGAAAGCAAAAAGAAGAGAAAAGGCAGAGTCAAAGAGAGTGACAGAGTAGGGGAAGTTACTAGGATCTGCCTAGTCACCTAGTTCCCGGTGGTGGGGTAGGGCTACAAGGACAGTATCCCTGTTGGGGGATTCTTCTTCTTCTTCTTCTGCTTCTTCTGCCTTCTCCTCTTCTTCTTCTTCTTCTTCTGCTTCTCATCTCTTCTTCTTCTGCTTCTCCTTCTGCTTCTCCCTCTTCTTCTTTTTCTGCTTCTCCTTCTTCTCCACCTTCTCTTTCTTCTTCTCCTTCTCCTCTTCTTCTTCTTCTCCTTCTCATTCTTTTTCTTCAATCACTCAAACAAGTTCCCCGTCATACGAGCGCAGATGCGTCATGCTGCCGTCATGCGCCCCAACTAACAAATAGTTAGGCCCAGTATGTCCCATCTTGGCTTGGGCTGGAGAAAATCTTTGTAGGTGTTTCATCTTGAGAAAAGGGCAGGTGAATGGACCCCCCAAAAAGGCAGAAAGATTTAGTAGATGACAGTCAAGCAAAGGGAAAAGGACAGAGTCAAAGAGATTGACAGATTAGAGGAAGTTACAAGCACAGAACTTCCAAAAGATGGGGGAACTATCTGTATCCCCATGGGGTGGGAGGATGTTGGAGGATGGGGGAGGGGTGGGGGTGGGAGTTATGTCCCCCTGAAGCTGAAGGAAAATTTTATTTTCATAATAATAATTGATAGCATTTCTATAGCGCCTTTCTATAATTATTTTACACTCAAGGCGCTTCCATTCACTGATACACCCGCAGTCACACAAAACATTATCACCCATTCATTCACCCAGGTACAAGATCAAGAAGGAAAAATTTACAAACCGAATGAGCTTTGAAAGTAGTGAGTCTTGAGTTTAGCTTTGAAACCAGAGAGAGTTGGTTCATGACGGAGATCGACTGGGAGGGAATTCCAAACAGTTGGGGCACGGAAACCAGTTCGTGAGTTACAGGGCGAACAGGCACACACACACACGGACAGGCGAGGCCTGTGCATCTCCAGACAAAGCCACAAGCTTTTTTTCTTCTCAAATTGTCTCAAGCAATCAACAGGGGGGTGGGGGTGGGGTGGGGTGGGTGGGTGTTTATATTTTTGTCAGTATTTCTTACCATGTGCTGGTCCAGCATACTGCGGAAGTGTTCAGCGTAGTTGCTCTGTTTCCCGTCGTTGGAGAGCTGAGAAACACAGAGAGAAAAACAGAGCAGTGTCAATGTATTATGTATTAGGTAGGTTAGGTATTAGGTATTTTATTAGTCACAGAGGCGTCTCTGTGAAATTCGGGTTGCTCCCACCTGGAGAGAACGCGCGTCGTACCCAATTTTTGTTTATATATTTTTTGGCATGCGATTTCTGTGTGACTGATGAGGAAGGAAGGGGGTGTGTGTAAATTTTGACAAAATGACAACTTTTTCGTTGCCACTGGGTTTAACATGTGCTAAGTGCATGGGCACACAGGACCTCGGTTTATCGTCTCATCCAAAAGACTCCACGTTCAGACCGTAAGGCCTAGTGCAAAGTGGGAGGAAAAAATCCCCTGTACCCAGGTTCGAACTCGGGTTTACTTGACACGAGGCGAACGCGATACCACTGTGCCACTCTACAATCCCCATACAAACAAAATAATAAGTGTAGAGTGACCGTCACTTTATTGAGACAACAGATGAAATGAAACAACATGTGATTTTTTTTTTTGGGAAAAAAAAAGCGTTTATCAAACATACAACAAAGAAAACAACAGAACAGAAAATTGCGATTGATATATGATTATATCGTCAGTGAAATTGAAAAACCTCGTATCTCGATTTTTGGGTTTTTTGAGTTAGATACATAGTCAGTCAGCTCTCTAATTTTTTCCTTTCCACCTTCCACCAAAAGCTCGTATCTCTAACGACTTTCTATCTGGGGTAAATGAGGTTGTGTAAATAGAAGAAAAACTCGTAAGTCCCAAATTCAGATCTAGTTAAGGACAAAAACCTCGTATCTTCGTTCTTTTCAAGTTTTTGTTTTTTTAAAAGAAGTAATTTTAGCAAAATCAGGACTAAACTCGCCATGTCTTGAACAACACATTCTTCATAGTTAATCAATTGTGGCAAACGCAGTTAATTTAAAACAAAACAAAATTCATTTTTCTCAAAACTACCAAAATTGAGATATGAGGTTTTTGAATTTCACCGACAATATGCTAGTCAGTTGTTTCCGACTATTGTTGTTTCCACCAGATAGCAGAGGGGGGCAGATGCTATTCTGGCGGGGCTGGGCTAGAATTTGTTCATAGTGGAGATGCCTTGCCCAGGGTACATCCCCACTCTTTCGGCCAAAGGGATTTGAGGATGAGAGTTGGCGTTGCGGAAGGTTGGGGAAGGTTTTTCTATATAAAATCTATATATAAAAAAAGTCTGATCTACCACTTCCCTATGTCTAAACCTGAAATAAAACCCCGTAATCTTCTTTCATTTCTCCTTTTGTTTATGTATCTGTTTTGTTTGTGTGTATGGCTGGAGTGATTTGTGAATTTTTTTAATAATTCAAAATCGTTGCGATACGAATGAGTTAAGAGAGAGAGATAACGAGACAGACAGTTAAAATGATAGACAGAGACAGCTTGAGAGCGATAAGCCTTGCAAAACTATTACATTGCCTTTGTAAACTTCCAAGATAGAACAACCAAGTTCACAATGCTCCAAAATTGCTTGTGGTCTTTTTTTTCTACTTTTTTTGTGAAGAATTACAAAAAACCTGAAGTTCAGTTTCGGGTAAAATTAAAAATACTAAAATCAGTGTAAAACTGAAAGAGTTGCACCCATGACAATTAACTCATTCGCATCGCAACGATTTTGAATGACTCAAAAAACTCACAAATCACTCCAGCCATGCACACAAACAAAACATACATAAACAAAAGGAGAAATGAAAGAAGATTACAGGTTTTTACTTCAGGTTTAGACATAGGGAAGTGGTAGACCAGACTTTTAAAATATATATTCTTGTACGTTTATATCATACATCGAAGAAGGAAAGCGCATCAGTCTACCTGATCCAGGCACACCTCTCTACATTCCTCCTCACCGGGAGTATGTTGGTGTTTACTACGATTTCTATGACCTCCCCTATTGAATCCTTCACTGGATCCACCAACATGGCATCCCATCTCTTCTACTCTCTTCGAGGGATTGTAATTTTATAACATTATTATTTTTGTTATTTTGCACAAGATTTTTACCATTTCTTTTGAATTAAGTGCTGGTTTGCTTTTATTGTGGACTTTCAATCTGGTGCAAAGAGGACAACCTTTCTCTTGGAGAAAATCTTCTAGCTCAGTTTGAATGTCCACTGTGGACATTCTTCGCAGGCCGATATGCAGACTGAAGAGTCTTTCTCAAAGACGACACAGCTGTCTTTGCATAGGCATTGTCTATCTCCCCCATTGGGAGAAAAAGTAAATCAGCACATTGAGTTTCTCCTAGGTTCACAAACTTATACATTGGACACAAACAAAGTTTTATTAATATATATATAAGAGGAAAGTTTAATGGTGTGGTTGTTTTTTCTTCTTCAATTCTTGTACGTTTATAGACCTTATATAGAAAAACTCTGTACACTGATTGGTTCCCCCACAACGAGCCACTACAAAAGCAATGTCAGGGGCCAAATTGTGGTCTAATGGAGCAAGGCGAGGTTAGAAGTGACCAAGGTATGGTGTGCACACAGATTTACTTCCCTTAAAGAAAATGCATCAAATTGACAGCTATCTATTAATTCCGCACATATATGGCTGGAACGACTTGATTGAGTTAACCCTTTCGCCGCCGGCCATTTTTTTAGCCAAACAAATACCATTAAACTTACTTGGGTAGAGAAAAAATTCTGCAATATTGTTAATTCCTCTGTGACGTGCACAAACATTAGGCCTATCATTACCTCCCAAAATTATGAAAATATGGTCTTCATATAACAGGCTTGCCTTGGCATGAGGCTGTGTCAGACCAGTTGACATAAGCTAGAACGCCAAGGCTACATCAAAATGTTGTTATGCTCTGAATGGTTGTGCGGGGATTGTCTTAAGCCATGACAAGCTCCCAGCATAACATCATCAGTCTAAAATCCCCCGAAGACGGAGTGTGGCTGCCCACATGGCGGGGTAATCAAAAACGGTCACACACGTAATGTTCTCATCCCTAGCTGGTGCATTTGTACTGAATTGTTCAAGCGCTCTGGCTGTTGGGATGATCCCTGGAGTCGTTAAGCCAGGGAACAACAACAACAACAACAACATATATAACAGGCCCTGACTTGATGCTTTTCAGTGACATGGGTGTTAGACCATTCTGGGTCAAAAATGCGACAATGGCGGTTATAAAGGGTTAAAAGACTCACAGGAATGACAAAGACGTGGCCGGGAGAGCCGGGTAATCCGTTGGTTCCTGGTATACCATCCCGACCTAAGCCTCCCTGCACAAAGAAAGTTTGTTGCAAAGAGAAAGGTCGCCTTGGCACAAGGCTGTGTCAGACCAACTGATGTGTGTGTGTGAATCAGAATCAGAATCAGAATCATGTTTATTGCCCTTTAAAACCAATACAAGGTTTTATATGACACTAATAAAAATAACAATGACGGTAATAATAACAGTTTATAATGTGTGTGTGTGTGTGTGTGTGTGTGTGTGTGTGTGTCAAAGTCAAAGTCAAAGTCAAAATTTTATTAAAAGATGGACATTGAATAAACAAACATACATGCTTTGTGAGTGTGTGTGTGTGTGTGTGTGTGTGTATGTGCATACGTACATGTGTGTGTGCGTATGTACGCATGTGTGTGTGCACGCACGTGTGTGTGTGTGCCTGCGTGTGTGTGTGTGTGTGTGTGCACAGAGACTGACCGGTTCTCCTTGCTCTCCCAGGGGCCCGGGGGGACCGCGAACACCAGTTGGACCGGGAGGACCCTGGAACGACAATACAGCGCGCAAATCAGCACATCAATCAGTCAATCAATCAATCAATGATCTGCTTTTCAACCAAACAATCAGTAAATAGATCAATCAATTGATCAATCAATCAATCAATGAATCAATCAACCAGTAAATCAATCAATCAGTGAATCAATCAATCATTAACCAGTACATCAATCAACCATTCAGTAAATCAATCAATCATTCAATCAACCAGTAATCATTCAGTAAATCAATCAACCAATCAATAACTTGCAATCAGCCAATTTCTCCATTATATTTTATTTGTCCAAATCGTGGGATAAAAAGGCCCTAATGAGTTTCATAAATTAAAATATCACAACAAAATTGAAAAACAAACCAACATTACATTGGAGAGAAACTCCCAGCGCATCCTCATTCAAATGACATACATCAGGGGCGGATCGGAAACCCCCCTTTGCCCCAAGCATCCACCTTATACAAGGATAAAAAGTAAGAAAATGGCTCCATGTTTGCTTTAATAATCGCTAAATTGCAAAGTTTTCACATGACGGGAAACTGTCTGAGCGATCGACGGAAAAGAAGAAGAAACAAGGGAGAGTATTTTTGATGCAGTAAATCAAAACGAATCACTCACAAATCGGTAGGTGATGTCTGGCCTCTCTGCGGAGCCGTACTGCAACCTCCCTCCTGAGCTGGACCCCCCACCCTGTAAACCAAGTTGGTTTAAATGGGGTTTTATTCACCAACAACACATACAACAATTCACACAAAGATCAATAATGGTGTTGATGCAGTCCACCAGCTCAACAGACACCAGCAAACAACCCCTCTTCCAGCTGAGGACTGGCCACTGCAGACTGCTGAGCCACCTCAATCGACTCAAAATCACCCATACTGACGAATGTCCATGTGGTTCAGGATCCCAGACCCCTGAACACATACTACAACACTGCCCAACACATGATGCTCTACGACGCCAACCTGGCCAGGGGGGGTGGAGCTGCAGGTGCAGCTTTGGGGCAGCCGCACCGACCTGGAGAAGACAGTGGACTTCGTCATGGCGACCAATTTGAAAGTCTGACGCTGCCAGCTACATCGACCGCTGAAGAAGAAGAAGCATCAACAAGCTTGAAGCTTATAATGTGCCTACTTTTACCATTGTAATGTACATATGGCAGCTGGCAAATACAACACACAAGTACTGTAGTCATGCTTAACATGAATAAATTCAAACAAAATAAATCAGTTTCCAAGATCGTCAATGAAAATAAACGAGAAAACAAGGGTTAAAGTAGAAACTGACATTATTATTGACAAACAGCTGAAAGAATTAAATAAACATACAAGGCGTATTGAATGATTTTACTCAAATCGTCATGAAGAAAGGAAGACAGAGAAAGAAAACACACAAAGAAGAAGAAGAAGACGAAGAAGACGAAGCAAGTGGAGAAGATGGGGAAACAAGTACAGCTTTTAAAAAAAATCAAAACCAGACAAAACATCTTCGCATGCAGTAGACTTGATAATGGTCGGCTTTACATGTTAACGTTAAAAAGAATAATAAAAAATATATAAATAAAAACAAAAAAGCTTACTTAGGTCTACAGCTAAGTGCTCTCGTAAACATTTATACATGCACGTATATGCAAAGCAGGAAACATTACAGAAGTTTAAAGCACGACTGGAAAGATAAACGCATACATTTCCAGGCACTTGTGTAATCAAACAGGCACTCAATGTGCAACACACACATTTGCTAACATTAGTTAAACAAGGCTTATAAATTTAAAAAAACCAAGTTCACTGTTATCAAGGTCAAGTCATGGGTCACCTGCTTTAAGGTCAAGGTCATAGGTCGACCGCTTTAAGGTCAAGTCATAAGTCAATTGATCTCATGTCGAGTCAAGAGTCAATTGCTCAGATGTCAAGTCATAGGTCAACTTCTTCAAGATCAAGGTCAAAAGCCAACTGCTTTTAAGGTAAAAATGATTGGTCGACTGCTTTAAGATCAAGTCATTAAGTCAACTGCTTAAATGTCAAGTCATAGGTCAAATCTTAAAGGTCAAGTCATAGGTCAACTGCTTTAAGGTTAAGTCATAAGTCAACAGCTTTAAGGTCAAATAAAGCAAAGGTAAAATACATTAAAACCACTCGGCATAACTAAAATGGGAAAAACTTACCCTGCCTCCCATACTCGAAGAACCGGAAGAGCTGGAAGAACTAGATGATGATGACGAAGATGATGACGATGATGTTCGGTTGAAGCGAGCGGATGATCCCGATGAAGAGTAGACAGCGCCGTAGGGCAAAGGCACGTAACAGTCGGGGCTGTAACGCTCACAGATCTCGTAGGCCGAACCAGGGTTGTTGGTGATGATCAAGTCTTGAACCAAACCCTGTTGTGGGAGAGAGAGAGAGAGAGAGAGAGAGAGAGAGAGAGAGAGAGAGAGAGAGAGAGAGAGAGAGAGAGAGAGAGAGAGAGAGAGAGAGAGAGAGAGAGAGAGAGAGAGAAAATAAAGACCCAGTCACACTGCATTACATAATCACAGAACTTTCCACACTCACATCAACACACACACATGTGCACACACACATATGCGCGTGTGCACAAACACACACACAAACAAACTCAGTTACTACATGCCCCGTTCCCCTCCTCCCATCTAGATGATAGAAAACAAAGGGAAAAGGCAGAGTCAAAAAGAGTGAGAGATTAGAGGAAGAGTATCCCCACAGGGAGAGACTTGTGGAGGGGGGCGGGGTCGTCCAGCTCCCCATATGGAGGCACGAGGCATCCACCCACTGTCCCCAAACAAAAAAGTACTACATGTACTACTACTACTAATAATAATAATAATGAATAATATTTATATGGCGCAATATCCTGATAAATACAGCTCAAAGCGCCTTACAACAACACATTACAATCAATAGATAAACATTGCGATATATTATATACATGGCATGCAATCAACAATAAATAATACATCAGAAATCAAAAATTCTTGTACCACAGGGAAACAAAAGTTAATTGGACACACACATACTCTCCCCCACCTCTCTCCCTCCCCTCTAACCTCTCCGCCACCCAACCCTCTATACTCGTCAAAATATACATAGAAATAATATTTGAATCTTTACTAACCTTGTAAAGCTCGCCGTCCAGCACCTCAAAGCCGACGAAGGCGATTCCCTTCCTCTCGAAGGCCAGGGGCGGCATGGTGCGGCCGATTTTCATTGGCTCCTGGATCTGCTCGCAGTTGTCAATCACCACCAAGGTGTCCCCCTTCACGCTCAACCCGATACGGTGCCAACTGTTGCACAGAGAAACAAGACAGGTTTAATAATAATAATAATAATGACAATTTGGTAAAGGTCAAGATGTGCCACCCCCCTACCTATGTCGGTTAATTCTATTTTTCCGTTAGTGCCTTTCTTACCATACATAAAGCTGTATTTTAGGAACATTTTTAGCTAATAACCTTTTTGGAATACTAACCCTAGCCCTAACCCTAGCCCTAACCCTACCCCCCCCCCCCCCCCCCCCCACCCCCCACCCTATAAGGCGGAAAAACACAACGAACCACAACTGTGACAAATCGCGGTGTACTGCAGTACATAGTGGGGGGTAGGGTTAGGTTTAGGGCTAGGGTTAGGGCTAGGGTTAGTATT
Source organism: Phymorhynchus buccinoides (assembly GCA_017654935.2). Lineage (NCBI taxonomy): Eukaryota > Metazoa > Mollusca > Gastropoda > Neogastropoda > Raphitomidae > Phymorhynchus > Phymorhynchus buccinoides. Next base: position 29,519,819 of record CM065707.1, read on the forward strand.
CCAAAAAGGTTATTAGCTAAAAATGTTCCTAAAATACAGGCAAAAAGGGAAAAATAGAATTAACCGAGAAATGCAGGGGGGGTGGCACATCTTTGCCTTTACCGACAATTTTTATAGCGCTTATTCTCCTTATGGGGCTCTAAGCGCTTCACAAAGAAGTTAAAATTCGGAGCCAAAAAAACCAACAAACCCGCACTTATCATATAATAAGGAACAACATGAAACGAAATCACGATAACTACAGTTTTCTTCTTCTTCTTCGATCACTCACTCCTCAGAGACCTGTACACCGCGAAAGATGTCGGCAGAGTGGAGAAGGTACAGCGACAGGCTGCCCGCTGGGTGGTGAATAGGTTAGGTTAGGTTAGGTTAGGTACATTATAGTCACAGAGGCATCTCTGTGAAATTTGGGTTGCTCCCACCTGGAGAGCGCGTTTTTTTGTTTTTTTGCATGAGATTTTTGTGTGACTCATGAGGAAGGAAGGGAGCAGGGTAAATTTTGACCAAATGACAACTTTTTCGTTGCTACTGGGTTTAACGTGTGCTAAGTGCATGGGCACACGGGACCTCGGTTTATCGTCTCATCGCCAGACATCCAGCTACACTGGACTCCACTCGCCGACAGGAAGCGGGCATCTAGACCGTCCACCGTCCAGAGATTGGAACTCCCTCCCCCTTGAGGCAGTAACATCAACCTCAATGGAAGGCTTCAAATCCTGGAACTAAGAAACAACGCCCCCCTCTTCCCCCCCCCTTCCCATCCCCTCCTACACCCCCCCCCCCCCCCCCCCAATCCAAAACCCTCCATCCTTAAATTCGCTTCCATATCAACGCCGATCATCCGGGCGGCAATGTTTTTATCGACAGTTTCTGCCTGACCGAAGTCCCCACGTTTTATACCAGCAGAACCATCAACTTGATGATGGTGGTTGGGAAGAGAAAGAAGAAGAAGACAGTTTCCTGTCAATTATGAGCGTGGATGCGTCGTGCTGCCGTTATGCGCCTAACTTCGGCTGGAAGAAATGTTTTTGAAAGTGTTTTTCGTGGGAAAAAAAAGGCAGGAGAATGGACCCGGTAAGGCAGAAAGATAGTAGATGACAGTACGAGTAAGCAAAGGGAAAAGGCAGAGTCAAAGAGAGTGACAGATTAGAGGAAGTTACAAGCACAGAACTTCCAGAAGGTGGGGGAACTATTTATACAAAAGACCCCCCGGTATCCCCATGGGGGGAAGACAGGTTTGAAGATGACCGTCTTTAACACACTACAAGGTGCTTCTTATTATAAGATACATCCCCCTATTTCACTTGCTGTTGTTGTTGAAATACAGGCATCCCCATGGGGGTAGCGGGGGGGTCTTTCATAAAAAATAGTTCCCCCACCTTCTGGAAGTTCTGTGCTTGTAACTTACCCAATTCTGCCACTCTCTTTGGCCCTGCCTTTTCCCTTTGCTTTCTATCATCTGCTATCTTTCTGACTTTCTCCTGCCTTTTTTCAAAAACATCTTCCAAATAATTTTTCCCGTTTTTGACTTTGATGGAATGAGATTAAGGATGTGGTCAGACGATTTTGAAAATTCCAGGAGTTTTTGGGGCCTTCGTTGTTTTTCAAGCACTCTTCAAGTTCAAGCCCTGGAAAAGGCCATGCCAATTTTCCAGGACTTTTCAAGGTTTGAAGGACCCTGTACGAACCCTGGACAGAGACAGACAGAGACAGAAATATGGACTCACTTTCCATCAGTAAGGTCCAACCCCAGAGGCATAGGTTCCACATGTTTCTTGTTGGAGTCCTTGATGATCAGCTCTGAGTACTGGCCCACTTTCCAAGATAGCAGTTCATAGGGGAGAGAGAGAGACAGATACACGGACTCACTTTCCATCAGTAAGGTCCAACCCCAGAGGTATGGGTTCCACGGGTTTCTCGTTGGAGTCCTTGATGATCAGCTCCGAGTACCGGCCCACTTTCAGAGCTAGCAGCTCGTTGGCACTCTCCTCCCCGTAGATGGAGAAGATTTTCCCCGAGCTACCCTTGTCCGGCTTGATGGTGGCCAGGATGGAGAAGTCTGTGGGGAAACCTCCTGTGCACGCAGAAGAGATCATTTCGCCGTACGCAAAACATAGAGACGTAAGTCGAAAGACGTCACTTCACACGAGGAATGAAAAACTCAACTTTTTGTTCATTTCTCACTCACAAAATCGCCTATGAAAGGTTTACAGCGATCAGAAAAATCCACCCTTAACCCTTTCACTGCCAATGTCGCATTATTTGAAGACCCTGTTGTCTTGATTTTGGGAAGTAAGGATAGTCCTAATGTTATGCATGTCACAGAGGAATTCCCAATATTGCAGATCATTTTTTTCTCTACCCAGTTATATTTAATTGCACTTTTTGGGGGCTGAAAAATGGCTGGCAGCAAAAGGGTTAATTGAGCTTCTTCATTTATCCTGTAAGCCAAATCTTATCTTTATATACCTATTCGCCCCCACACACACACGCTCTCTCACACACAAACCTGCCAATAAAGAATTTATGCTGATCAGACAAATCCATCCTCAGTTGGGCATCCTCTGTGATCCTGTCGGCCAAATCACAGTGACCTTCCTACCCCTCCCCCCCCCCCCCCCCCCCTACCTAGACACTACATAGACACAAACATACTCTCTCCCTATCTCTCTCACTCACAAACTCACCTGTAAAGGATTTATGCAGATCAGACAAATCCACCCTTTACTGGGCATCCTTGATGATCATGTAGGCCAAATCACAGGGTGTCCTGCCCCCCCCCCCCCCCCCCCCACCCCCACATGTACTAACTTTAAAAAAATTCCCTCCCTCCTCTCTCTCTCTCTCTCTCTCTCTCTCTCTCTCTCTCTCTCTCTCTCTCTACCACATGCTCACAAACTCACCAGTGAAGGATTTTTGCAGATCGAACAAATTTACAACCTGTCACCCTATAGGCCAAATCTTAACTTAACCCCATGTTTATTGATTCACCACTTCACACACATACACTCTCTCTCTCTCTCTCTCT
>CM065707.1:29537846-29545346 GCA_017654935.2 Phymorhynchus buccinoides
AAATTAAGTACCTAATACCTAATAAGACCTTCAAAATCATCCAAAATGAGGTCTTATAATATAAGGGAGGGGTCTTATAAGGGAGGTTCTACTGTACTGGACATTTCTTAAAGACACACTGATCCACCACGGTTAAGTCCCTTGTTTTTTTCTGGGTAGCTGTGACCCACATACAAATGTCACCCAACTTCAAATTGAGGCTGCTCTTTAAAATGATGTTTCGTTTTCAATTTGGGGACATTTGTATGGGAGTCAAACCTGGTCAAAACAAGATTTCTTACCAAACTATAAGAGGGAATTAAGGCCCACCAGGTCACGTGTCAAAATCACGGGTTTCACGTTTTCCCTCTTATAGCTGGTAAGAAATCTTGTTTAGACCAGGTTTGACTCCCATACAAATGCCCCCAAATTCAAACTGAAACATTATTTTAAAGAGCAGCCTCAATTTGAAGTTGGGGACATTTGTATGTGGGTCACAGCTACCTACAAAAAACCCAAGGGACTTAATCGTGGTGCGTCAGTGTCTTTAAAGATCCACCAGATCATGTGTCAAAATCATGGGTTTCACGTGTTTTCCCTCTTATAACTGGTAAGAAATCTTGTTTTGACCAGGTTTGACTCCCATACAAATGCCCCCAAATTCAAACCGAAACATCATTTTAAAGAGCAGCCTCAATTATAAGTTGGGGACATGTGTATGTGGGTCACAGCTACCTAGAAAAAAACCAAGGCACTTCATCGTGGTGCGTCAGTGTGTCTTTAAACACATACCAAAAAAACCACCACAATAACCCAAGAGTCAACAATTATCTCCCCTGACTTTCATCAGTAACTGGGAGTACAGCTTATATGGTTCTACCATCTTGCTGTCGTTCTTCTTCTTCTCATCCTTCTTCTTCCTTCCTTCTTTCTTTCTTTCTTTCCTTCTTTCAATAGTCTCCGTGTCTGACCCAAAAGTTACAGTCTGGCAATGAAACGAGGAACCCGTTCAAATTTCATCAGTAACTGGGAGTACAGCTTATATGGTTCTACCATCTTGTTGTCGTTCTTCTTCTTCTCATCCTTCTTCTTCCTTCTTCTTTCTTTCTTTCTTTCCTTCTTTCACTCGTATCGTCTCCGTGTCTGACCCAAAAGTTGCAGTCTGGCAATGAAACGAGGAACCCGTTCAAATTCCATCAGTAACTGGGAGTACAGCTTATATGGTTCTACCATCTTGTTGTCGTTCTTCTTCTTCTCATCCTTCTTCTTTCTTTCTTTCCTTCTTTCACTCGTCTCCGTGTCTGACCCAAAAGTGGCAGTCTGGCAATGAAACGAGGAACCCGTTCAAATGTCATCAGTAACTGGGAGTACAGCTTATATGGTTCTACCAACTTGTTGTCGTTCTTCTTCTTCTCATCCTTCTTCTTCCTTCTTCTTTCCTTCTTTCACAAGTCTCCGTGTCTGACCCAAAAGTTGCAGTCTGGCAATGAAACGAGGAACCCGTTCAAATTTCACACGAACGAACGCGGGACGTTCTCCTCCCGGCTATACACGTTAACAAAAAGTTACGGGTTATCTGGGTGTGGTTTTTGTTTGTGGCTCAAGCCACAGACCTATTGAACCAATCTTTAACGGTCGGTCCAAAATTGTCGCACATTTTGACAAAATTGTCGCACTTCAAATCGAGAGAGAGAGAAAATGGAGTTTTACGTCCTCTTGGTCTGAATCAGACACATATGGGACATTTGTAAATACAAATATGGTTGGAACAATACTGGAGGCAATGCCCGGAGGCAGTACAAAACCAGTAAAGTCCCGATTTTTAAAATTAATACAGATAGCTGTAGCGGTGACCACGCCTCGGTTAAACCTCATCGGCTATGGCACCGCTACAAGTAATCGTAGTATACTTCAAATCGAGGCGAGCGAAAATGGAGTTTTACGTCCTCTCGGTCTGAACCAGACACATATGGGACATTTGTAAATACAAATATGGTGGGAACAATACTGGAGGCAATGCCCGGAGGCAGTACGAAACCAGTAAAGTCCCGATTTTTTTTTATTAATACAAGCTTGATGATAAATCGAGGCTACACTTCAAATCGAGGCTACACTTCAAATTGAGGCCGCTCTTTAAAATGATGTATTTTAAAAGCGTACAAAATAATAAACATACGTAATACAGACACTACAACAGACACGACGAGTATGCGGTGCTTCTTTTGATGAGTATAAGTAGGATACATAGTTTTAAATGTTTTCCAAAAGATATAAAAAGTTACGAAATGGTGCAGAGATAACATTCTGGTTTACAGATTAAAATTATTGAAAAGCCAGGGGAGGTGACTCATGATTGGAGTGGTAAAAATAGACCACGTGCCACAAACTATTGCGATTTCGCGCTTGTTTATGTACGGTTTTGCGTGTGCAACATTGGTTGACATTAGTCCATAGTAGGGGCCAATCGTAAAGGGAGAGCTGTACAATCAATCTTATCTTTACAGTAATGGGGGAAAAAACCATAGAGCGGCTATCCTGTACTGATACTTTATAAAAAAAATCATCCGTCAGAGTGCCCCTTAAAATAAAATAAATGCTTATATAGCGCATAATCTTGCTAAGCAACTCAATGCGCTTTTCACTCACCATTCGTACAAACATTTCTAACAGACTGGTTCACGTATCCTCACCATACATCTCTATCAAAATGACTACATTAGATAATGCATTGCATATAATCATAACACAACACACTAACACCACCCAGGGACTCCTTCACTTACAGTACAGAGGGTCCTAGAGGAGGGATAGAGGGTCCCAATGACATTGTGAATGCTAAAAAGAATTGTTATAGTGCATCCCTGGGATCCCCTGCACATTCTTTTAAAGGGTCCTTTAGAATTCTAGTACTTCATAGACCCCCAAATGGGGGTCCCTGGGAATCCTGTGTGACCCTTAACTTTCCTGTCTGTGTATATATTTTGTTGCTGCAAAAGTGTGTAAATAAAACATACATTTTGTATAAACCAACTTTTTGTGACAAGTACAGCTCACACACATACATGTGCCCGTTTTTTTCTGAGACGAGAGTTTGTCTGGTAATGGGTCTAGGCTACCACATTCCTCTGGTTGCCAACCAAACCGGCTTCACGCGCTCGTGGCGCCTTGGATGTTGTATGGGAATGTATGAGTCTCAAAAGTATGCTTTTAAAAAAAAAAATGAAAATAAGTCGAAAGATAACTCACAAAAAATGTCTATACAAAAAGACGTATCGTCTAGAACTGACTCTTTTGGCTCTTTTAAGAAAAAAATGACAGCAAGCTTCACAAAAAACCCCGTTAAGACCAAAATTAATGTAGTTAGTGTCTTCTTGTAGAGCTTCCATACATCATATCGCTACATAATAATGTTCTCATGCTATTCCGTTCTCCCAATGATTTCAATGAATGGGATGTGCACAATCTCCAGGGCTATTGTTCTTATTGGGTCTCCAGTTTTAGGGCATTAGGGAAACTCTCAAAGGGATGTTAGTTAATAACAGGGATGTGACGGCATCACCACGTTGTCAGATCCCATATTCTTCTACTTCGTTCGCTCAGACAGTTTCCTGTCATATGAGCGTAGATGCGTCATGCTGCCGTTATGCGCCTAACTAAGAAATAGTTAGGCCCAGCATGTCCGACCTCGGCCGGAAGAAATCTCTGTAAGAATGTATAGGCAAAAATGGCAGGAGAATGGACCAGTGAGATAGAAAGATAGCAGATGACAGTAAGCAAAGGGAAAAGGCAGAGTCAAAGAGAATGACAGAATTGGAGGAAGTTACAAGCACAGAACTTTCAGAAGGTGGGGGAACTATTTGTACAAAAGACCCCCCCCCCCCCGGTATCCCCACGGGGGGAGATCCCATATTGATCATTGGGGAAACAATTCGTCTTGGCCGTGTCAGACCAATTGACATAAGCTAGAACACCAAGGCTACATCAAAATGTTGTTATGCTATGCATAGTTATGCGGGGATTGTCTTTAGCCATGACAAGCTGCTTCGCCTTGGCTTAAGGGTGTGTCAGACCACTTGACATAGGCTAGAACACCAAGGCTACATCAAAATGTTGTTATGCTATGCATAGTTATGCGGGGATTGTCTTTAGCCATGACAAGCTGCTTCGCCTTGGCTTAAGGGTGTGTCAGACCACTTGACATAGGCTAGAACACCAAGGCTACATCAAAATGTTGTTATGCTCTGCATGGTTATGCGGGGATTGTCTTTAGCCATGACAAGCTCTTAGCATAACATCATCAGTCTCCAAAATCCCCCGAAGACGGAATGTGGCTGCCCACACGGCGGGGTGATCAAAAATGGCCACAGACGCAAATAAAATGCACTTGTACCATAGTGTTCCAAGTGCTTCCGCTGTTGGGATGATCCCTGGAGTCTTTTAGCCAGGGTAAGCCAACAACAAACAACATTGATTGGGGAGAGATTTATTTTTTTAAAGTGCCGCTTTTGAAATCAGCCGATTTCCATAATGACCTGAACATGCTGTAACCCAGTCAGACTTGTCAGAAAGAACAAGGAACAGAGAAGAAGAAAGTTGTTACAGAAAAAATTAATGGTTCAAAACGGAGCTATCTTGTACTTGACATCCCCCTCCCCCCCTCCGGCCCTTCCCTCAAATTTTCGCATTGAAAATTTCCACTGAGAAGAAACATTGTGCCATTCTTTTAAAAAACAAATTGGAAAGGGATAGGGTTAGGATCAGCCAAGGATTATTTTCATAAAACTGAAAGAAGCATGGGACTTGAGTGTCCAACATAACGTAAGTTTACTGTGAGAAAAGGGGGCAGCGTCCAACATTAATTACTAATGTACATCATTAAAAAGAGGCAATAGTCAAATTAAAACCTACCATCTGAAAGGGACGTCTTCCAACACGACAGTCATGATCAGAAAGAAACAGTACAGTGTCCAATACTAAAGCGTGAAAACGCTAGATCAATCGGCCGCACAGCAGCATTTTCAGGTCCTGTGACCTTGACCGTTAACCAACGACCTTCATTTTCGACCTTGGCCTAGATATCCAAGCTACCTATCCGCATACAAAATCTGACAGAGTGAGAGCCGAGCAGTGAAGTCTATATTGATATACATAAAAAAATCGGGACTTTCCTGGTGTTGCACTGCCTCTGGGCATTGCCTCCAGGATCGTTCCCACCATCTTTATATCTACTAGTGTCCCATATGTGTCTGTTCCAGACCGTAGGATGTTAAACAGATTTCCATCCAGCCGAGCAGCTAGTAGACAAGTACCTAAAATACAAGGGAAGTAATTTGGTGCTTGCTATTGGTGGCAAGATGTGTTTCCCCTGAACCATTGTCTTGCAAAAAAACAAACGGCTCCAGCGACCTTGACCTTTGACCAATGACCTTCATCTTCGAACTTGGACTAGATATCCTAACTACCTACGTGCATGCAAAATTGAGGGTCCTAGGTCACTCCGTTCAAACGTTATCATGCTAACTTGGTCAGATAGCCACATAGGTGCAGACTGCTCTGAAAACATTGTCCAGCTTTCGCTTCGCATCTGGCTAATAATATCAGGTTAAAAAGAGTCAGTGTCCAACGCAACATAGCATGAGAAAGAGCGCCTTCCACGTTAACATAGGATTAATAATGAGCGTCTCCTCCGAAGTCGGAGTGTGGCTGCCCACGTGGCAGGGTAATCAAAAACGGTCACACACGTAATCTTCTCATCCCTAGCTGGCAGTGTTCAAGTGCTTCGGCTGTAGTTGAGATGATTATGATCCCTGGAGTCTTTTAGCCAGGATACCACAACAACAGAAAGAGCGTTGTCCACAGTGCCACGACATCAGTTATGAACAAAGTATATTGCTATTGATTTATCAATGTTGATGACTGTTGTCACACACACTCTCTCACCCCCCCCCCCCTCCCCTCTCTCTCTCTTTCTATGTGTGGTTGTGAATGTAATATTTTGTAATTGCCTTGAAAACAATCATTATTTGTTGAATGTTTGTATTTCTCTAATTTATGTATAATTCTCAAATTATGTACATAGTGTGTGTGTGTGTGTGTGTGTGTGTGTGTGTGTGTGTGTGTGTGTGTGTGTGTGTGTGTGTGTGTGTGTGTGTGTGTGTGTGTGTGTTCTTACTAATTGATTTAATGTAGTCGTTTTAGTTCAATCTGCTGCACATGTTGTGGAAGAAAATTCTCCATTTTAAACCTTTTTTTTATGCGAAACCGCGCAAATGATACGACTGCCTCGGTTGCCGTTGCCATCGCCCCGTGAGGGCTCACAGCAAATTTGAAGCGATTCGGTCGAAAAACGGCGGAGTTATAAGGCCCGTTTCGTGTTTCAGACAGACACACACACACACATATACACACACACACACACGGACAGTTGGCTTTTTACTATATGATAAAGATTTTTGAATCAAATTGAATTGAATTGAAGCCACGGTGTCCAACGTAACATAGCATGAGAAAGGGACAGTGTCCAATATAAAATAAGGAAAGGGAAGTGATCAGTGATCCTGCCTCCGTGCATTGCCTCCAGGATCGTTCACACATCTGTATAGCTACTAATGTCCCATGTGTCTGTTCCAGACCGGAGGACGTTAAGCAGAATTCCATTCGTCATCAGTGATCGATGCAACATAGTACAAGAAAGGAGCAGCGTCGAAAGGGGCAGTGTCGAACATAATGCTAACATTATTGTACAGAGCTTCAGATTGTTTTCAAACTTCATGGGCCATATGACCCGGCCCTGGTTACACAAAACGATGGGTCCAATTCTAAAATAATGGGGCAGTACTGTGCCACTGTGGTATTACAGTTAAATTTCATTGCAGACTTTGTGGGTCAGATGAACCCTTGCTGCACAACATGAGGGGTCAAATCACCATCAATAGGGGTCAATGAGCCAGGCCCGCTGACAATCTGAAGCTCTGATTGTACAGTAATATTAGGAACATCCGAGAGAGAGAGAGAGATCCGAGAGAGAGAGAGAGAGAGAGAGAGAGAGAGAGAGAGAGAGAGAGAGAGAGAGAGAGAGAGAGAGAGAGAGAGAGAGAGAGAGAGAGAGAGAGAGAGAGAGAGAGAGAGAGAGAGAGAGAGAGAATGAGAGAGAACTGAGAGAGAGAGAGAGAGAGAGAGAGAGAGAGAGAGAGAGAGAAAGAGAGAGAGTTGAGAGAGAGAGAGAGAGAGAGAGAGAGAGAGAGAGAGAGAGAGAGAGAACTCGAACTGTTTAATGAGGATAACTGAATAAGTAAAAATACTTCTTTTCATCAGGTCCTCTAAAGAGCATCAGTTGAGAGAGAGAGAGAGAGAGAGAGAGAGAGAGAGAGAGAGAGAGAGAGAGAGAGAGAGAGAGAGAGAGAGAGAGAGAGAGAGAGAGAGAGAGAGAGAGAGAGAGAGAGAGAGAGAGAGAGAGAGAGAGAGAGAGAGAGAGACTCGAACTGTTTAATGAGGAAAACTGAATAAGTGAATATACTTCTT